>NC_069415.1:69941186-69976186 GCF_026875155.1 Cherax quadricarinatus | reverse complement strand
TGTGTGTTCCAGAAGGTGCTGCATACTCCAGTATAGGCTTGACGTACACGGTGTACAGTGTCTTGAACGATTCCTTACTAAGGTATCGGAACGCTGTTCTCAGGTTTGCCAGGCGCCCACATGCTGCAGCAGTTAACTGGTTGATGTGTGCTTCCGGAGACGTGCTCGGTGTTATACTCACCCCAAGATCTTTCTCTTTGAGCGAGGTTTGCAGTCTTTGGCCACCTAGCCTATACTCTGTCTTCGGTCTTCTGTGCCCTTCCCCGATCTTTATGACTTTGCATTTGGCGGGGTTACATTTGAGAAGCCAGTTGCTGGACCAGATGTCCAGTCTGTCCAGGTCTCTTTGAAGGCCTGCCTGATCCTCATCTGATTTAATTCTCCTCATTAACTTCATACCATCTGCGAACAGGGACACTTTTGAGTCTAACCCTTCCATTATGTCATTCACATATACGAAAAATAGCACTGGTCCAAGGACCGACCCCTGTGGGACCCCGCTCGTCATAGGCGCCCACTGTGACACCTTATCACTTGGTATAAACCTTGGTAATAAATACCGACAAGTTGGCTTAGAAAGACACTTAAGCAAACACTATGACATATTAGAAAACGTTTCGGTCCTGGGACCTTGATCACTTTTAACATAGAGAGGTAGAAAGACATTATTTATAAGCTCACCATGCGTCAATCACACCTCACTCTCCGCTTATATATAATGTCTTTCTACCTCTGTATGTTAGAAGTGATCAAGGTCCCAGGATCGAAACGTTTTCTAATAAATATGTCATAGTGTTTGCTAACGTGTCTTTCTAAACCATCTCATCACTTACCACGACTCGTTGTTGCCTCCCTATCAGGTATTCTCCTATCCATTGCAGTGCCTTTCCTGTTATACGTGCCTGTTCCTCTAGCTTCTTTACTAATCTCTTGTGAGGAACTGTGTCAAAGGCCTTCTTGCAGTCCAAGAAGATGCAATCAACCCACCCCTCTCTCTCGTGTCTTACTTCTGTTACTTTATCATAAAACTCCAGAAGGATTGTAACACAGTTTTTGCCTTCCATGAATCCATGCTGGTTGGCGTTTATACTCTCGTTCCGTTCAAGGTGTTGCACCACTCTCCTCCTGGTAATCTTGTTCATGACTTTGCATACTATACATGTCAGTGCCTCTTTTCTGTCTCCTTCTTTTAAAAATGGGAACTACATTTGTCGTCTTTCATACCTCAGGTAGTTGCCCAATTTCAAGGAATGTTTTGAAGATTGTGGTTAGTGGCACACACAGCATATCTGCTCCCTCTCTAAGGACCCACGAGGAGATGTTGTCTGGGTCCATTGCCTTTGTGGTATCAATGTCCCTTAGCACCTTCTTCACCTCCTCCTCAGTTGTATGTATGTCATCCAAAACTTGTTGGTATATTCCTTGTTGGTGCCCCCCTCTGTTCTGTCCTGCCAGAGGCCTTCCTGTCTCCATAGTAAATATTTCCTTAAATCTCATGTTGAGCTCTTCACATACCTCTTGATCGTTTCTTGTGAGTTCCCCCACCTTCTTTCCTCAGCCTGATCACCTGGTCTTTGACTGTTGTCTTCCTCCTAATGTGGCTATACAGCAGTTTAGGGTAAGACTTGACTTTCGATGCTATGTCGTTTTCGTTCTGTCGCTGGGCCTCCCTCCTTACCTGTGCATACTCGTTTCTGGCTCTTCGACTAATCTCCTTCTTTTCCTGGGTCCTTTGCCTCCTGTACGTTTTCCATTCTCTGGTGCACTTAGTTTTTGCCTCCCTACACCTTGGTACACCAAGGACTCGCTTTAGTCTTCCCATTAGTTCTATTGCCCATGGGAGCAAACTTTTCCTCTGCATCCTTGCATTTTGTTGTTGCATAATCCATCATCTCATCTACTGACTTTCCTACCAGTTCTCTGTCCCACTGAACCTCCTGCAGGAAGTTCCTCATACCTGTGTAGTCCCCCCTTTTATAGTTTTGATTTTCCCTTCAATTCCTGTTACCCTTTCCACTTGTAACCCTACTATATATTCAAAACTCAGAACTACGTGATCGCTAGCTCCAAGGGGCCTCTCGTAAGTGATGTTTTCAATGTCTGAACTACTCAGGGTGAACAAAAGGCTTTGTCCTCCCCTCTCTCTCTGGTAGTGTCCCTGACATGTTGATGCATGAAGTTTTCCAGTACCACATCCATCATCTTGGCTCTCCATGTTTCGGGACCCCCATGTGGCTCCAGGATTTCCCAGTCGATCTCCCTGTGGTTGAAATCGCCCATTACCAGCAACTTTGTTCTGCTCAAGTGAGCTCTTCTTGCCACCTCAGCCAGTGTGCCCGCCATCGCTCTGTTTTTTTCTTCGTACTCCTCTTGGCCTCCTGCAGTTCTGTGTTGGGTTATACATCACTCCAATGACTATGTTCCCCAAACTGAATTGTACCTACTATGTAGTCCCTTTCTCCAATCTCGTTCATGCCTTGCATTTCCTCAAATCCCCATCGGTTTTTATGAGCAGTGCAACCCCTCCTCCCCCTCTACTCCTAGCTTTCCTCAGGATCTGATATCCCAGTGGGAAGACTGCGTCTGTTATTGTCTCAGTGAGTTTCGTCTCTGTGACTTCTATGATGTCTGGGGATTTCTCACTGATTCTTTCGTGCCACTCGTATTTATTCTTTATTCCGTCCGCGTTCGTGTACCAAACCTTCAGCTTCTTTTCTATCACTGTGGTCCTGGGAGAATTTTGGGGTTGGGGGAGTGGGAGCCCTGGTGGGGGGCCTATGGGGGGTTGTGGTGTGGGTGGGTTTTGACTAGGGGGTGGGGTCCTCATGCCCATAGGGGGCAGGTGTTGGGGTGAGGTTTGTGATGTGGGGGTTGGTGGTAGAGAGAACAGTGTGTGGGTTTTGGTTTAGATTGCTCAGTTACAGTGTGTGTGTGTGTGTGTGTGTGTGTGTGTGTGTGTGTGTGTGATTTCTTATATTTTCAAGGATCTATAAAGATAAAACGGGGGAAAACTTATAAGGGTAAGATGTCACCTCACATATGACATTAAACCCATCCCATTATGATGCGGATGAATCAAGGATCTGTAACGCACAACTAAAATTCTTCCAAAATTTGATTAATTATAAATGAATCTACTTTGTATAACCCTGAACTAATATTCAAATTAAAATCAGCAACATATTTTCATGAAGCTTGATTCAATTTTCCTCTTCAAGGGGGTCTCCTTGACGCAGTGAAGAGGCTTTTGGTCTGAGGAATTGGGACTTTTGGTCATCCTCTGACCAAACCTAAATATCCACCATTCCTCCCTTCCCTACCCCAACCTTCCAATCCCTTCTTACCCATAATGTACCTTTCACCATATCTTCCCTTTCCTTCCCTTCCTGCTTTTGACCTTTGGGGTCCTTCCCTTCGAAGTTCAAGCTCCTACGTTGGGAAAGGGTGTCGTTATCCGTCCCACTCCGTTGAGATCCTTGGTGCTGGTGGTGTTTGCTGTGGAATCTGAATCGTCTAGGGATATCCACATCTCCCTTCAGAGTCCTATGGGGCAGCTTAAGACCTTTTTTGGGTGACGAGTGTATCCCTGTCGGTTCTGATGGCCAAAGGAGGTATGCCTTGTAGCGAGTTTCAGACCTCCCACTCCTTTGTCAGCCCACAACTAAACCCTCACCTCGCATCCCCACTTCCCCCAAAGTCTAAAACGACACCAAAATTCAGATCTCCTCTATCCCCTCGCAGGAGGGAGAGATATATCATAATCTACACTTGGAAAATCTTGGAGGGAATGGTCCCAAATCTGCACACAGAAATCACTCCCTACGAAAGTAAAAGACTGGGCAGGCGATGCAAAATGCCCCCAATAAAAAGTAGGGGCGCTATTGGTACACTAAGGGAAAACACCATAAGTGTCCGGGGCCCAAAACTGTTCAACAGCCTCCCATCAAGCATTAGGGGAATTGCCAATAAACCCCTGGCTGCCTTCAAGAGAGAGCTGGACAGATACCTAAAGTCAGTGCCGGATCAGCCGGGCTGTGGCTCGTACGTCGGACTGCGTGCGGCCAGCAGTAACAGCCTAGTTGATCAGGCCCTGATCCATCGGGAGGCCTGGTCATGGACCGGGCCGCGGGGGCGTTGATCCCCGGAATAACCTCTAGGTAACCTCCCCTCCATCACTTAACATTTCCAAACATTATCCTTTTCCAATCTCTCTGCCTAGTACTTTACCTCTTAATACATTTGTTACGGGTGTAGAGGTTCCTACAGTTCACTTCTGTCTGCGCTCAAGTTCCTGCCTCTGCTGTTTTCTACTAGGTTTCTTCCCAAGTTCCCACTATCCTCTAATCCCCTTCTTCTTTAATAACTCCCATTGTGTCTCCAATCATTACTCACACTCCACCTTGTATCTCTGATATCGTACTACCTGCAACGTCCTTGTCATCTGAAGTGCTTGAAACCATCTCCGAATATACTGAGGAGACAAAACGAATGCAGGCCACTGATCCACCTCCCATCAGTCCTTCACGCCTTCCTAAACCTTCTACAATATCCCCCCATCCTTTCTTCGCAGCAGCATTCCAATCCTGCGCTGCTTACTAATTTTCCTCTGCCTCTACATGTAGACTTTACTAATTCTGTTAGCCCGTATACTCCTCCTTGTTCCCAGTATACTTTTATTTGCAAATCATGACGTAAGGAAGGATATGGGAAAGCACTGGTTTGGTAATAGAGTTGTGGATGATTGGAACAAAATCCCAAGTACCGTCATAGAAGCTAAGACGTTGTGCAGTTTTAAAAATAGGTTAGATAAATACATGAGTGGGTGCGAGTTGGACCTGACTAGCTGGTGCTACTGGGTCAGATGCCGTGTTCCATCCTTAAGAGGAGGTGACCTGACTGGGTGGGACATTCGTCTAAGCCGGGGTTTGACATGAACCTGCCCCGCATGGACCATTAGGCCTGCTGCAGTGTTCCTTCTTTCTTATGTGGAATATTCGAGGCCTCAGAGGTAAGCAGGAAGAGCCTCAGGTGTTGTCTTCCCAGTTTTCCCCTCTGTTCGTGTCCGTTTACAAGAACCTAAATTTCACTCTGCTATATCTTATTGCAATCATGGAATCCTTTTCCTGCTGGGACTTTTAGTGAAAGTGGACTTCTTGTGCACGCCGGTGTACCACACACTCAGATCTTTGTTCATACTTCCCTGCATTACAGTGCAGTCCGTATCTACTTAAACAACTGATTTACAACCTGCTCTTTGTATCTTTCTCCTTGTCGACCTTAATCTATTTCTAATGCTGAATTTCTGGTTTCTTTCTTACCTTCACCTGGCATCTTATTTGACGATTTTGAAGCTCATCATTACCTGAAAAGGGGAGTAGTGGGTCTCATTGTGACTTTAGTGACGATCAGGCGATGTTTTAAATATAGGTACCCCCACCCATTTTGACCCTCGCACTCAAGTTCTCTTTCATACATCTCCCAGTTTGTTCATCTTCAACTACTCTCGACTTTTCTTGGTCTGTGCTCCTAGATTTACATTACAGCGATAATTTTGCTATCCTCCTTACTTTCCATTCGCATTCTCGCCCTCCTCGAAGCCCACGTTGGCAGTTTGAACGGGTGAATTGGCCCTTTACTCCCATCACACCATTTTTAATGAGGAACCTTTTTTTTTTTTTGACCTCCCCTGCTGTTTTTGACCTCAGTTTTAACCGCGGCTTCTCATTCAATCCCTCAAATTTCAGAAACGCGTGCCTTGGTGGTCTCCTACTTGTACTCATGCAGTGCGACTGAAGTGTGCTGCATGGGGCCAATATCATTATAGTGGGACCACCGAGCAGCCTCTTCATTTTAAGTGAGCGAGGGCAGTTGCCCGACGTGCAATCCGAGAAGCAAAACTCATTTCTTGGTGACATTGTTTCTACCGTCACTTCCACTTCCTCTATGGGTGCAGTTTGGAAAAAGTATGGAAACTGAGTGGCAGGTATTCTCCAGCCCCTGCTGCTGCTCTTAGAATTGCCGGTGTCAGTAGTGAATATCCTATCGAAGTTGCCACAACAATTGGAAATCATCTAGTCTGAATCAATCAGGGACTCCATCTATCCCCCCCGCCTTAAGACTTCTCCTCTAGCAGAGAAGAGTTTTATAACGTGCCTTGTACGGTTCCAGAACTTGAGTAAACACTTTCCCCTTCCCGATCATCAGATAGAGCTGAGGCATTCATATTAGTATGCTCCAGTATTTACATTTGTCAGCCTTCGCAGTCCTCTTGTATCTTTTTAATGTTAAGTCGCAGGGGGTTCTTCCCCATTTGTGGAAAATTACCTTGGTTATACCTTTTCTTAAACCAGGTACTTCGGGCCAGCATACCTCCCACTGTTGACCCACTGCAGTTTGAAAGTTGATGGAACAAGTAAATAGGCACTAAGTGTAGTATTTAGAGACATATAATAGTCTTTCCACACGTCAATTTGGCTTTCGTAAGGACCGCTCCACTATCGACCCTTTACCCCGGTTAGATACCTGTGTTCGTAATGCCATTGCTAGTAACCACTCGGTAATCGCAGTCTTAGCCAAAGCTCATTCCTTAAGCCTCCAGGGCAATCTGTCTCTTTCCTTCTAAAACATCTTGACTGAGAAACGCTTCCATGTCCAAGGTTTATAATCAGCTTTCCCCTTACTATATTCAGGCTGAAAGTAACCCTTAGGGATGTGTCCTTAGCACTACTATTTTTCTTCTAGCTATTAATGATCTGGCCTCTAGTTTTCCATCTAATATCTGGTCATCACTTTGTTGATAATTTTCCTGTAGCTTGTTCAGGCGCTAACTGCCACCTAGTAGCAGCCTCTCTCCAGAATGCTATCGACCGTGTTTCCTAATGGGCCACTAGTCATGGAGTTAATTTTCTGGTACTAAACGCACTAGCTTACTTTTACTAGACGTTCTGTTGTTTAATTCTCCAATATACCTGTATGGCTCCCGGATCCCTGAACGTGATACGGTCAGATTTCTCGGCTTTCTGTTAGATCGCCGACCCTCCTGGAAACCTCACATTACCTCCCTGAAAGCAGCTTGACATACCTGGCTGAACCTCGCTCATATTTCGTGAAAGATGAGGGGATCGTCGAACTCTCCTTCGAATTCATTTAATCCTAATTTTATTGGAAGTAGACTATGGCGACCGGATATATTCTGTGGCCTCTCCAGCAAATCTTTTTAAATTTTAACCCATTCATCGTCAAGGATTATGTTTGTTTAGGTGCTTCTCGTTCCTCGCTTGTCGAGGCCTATATACAGAAACGAATGTTCCATCCTTGAACGATCGGCGTGATTCCCATTTCCTCCGTTACTTTGTCCATTCTCATGAGTGGTCAGTGGTCAGTCGTCACGTGAGGTCACAGACCCTGAGCTGCTTTGGGGATTAGCGTGGACGGTTACAAAGCATGGCTTGCTTCTGCAGTGTTTTAAAAATTGAGGTTGGAGAGTTGAAGGAGGAGGTCTTGCTTCTCCAGGAGGAGATTAGGAGGCTGAAGGTCCACCTCAGTGGGTCTGGGAGAGAGAGTGAGGTGGCTCGAGTTGTGGGGAATGAGGCTTCTAGCAGTGAGGTGCAGTCTGTCTCTCGCTGTGAGGAGGCTGTAGGTGGGGAGGTAGAAACGGCTACCAGCAGTGAGGTGCAGCCCAGCACCTGCTACAAGTGGCGAGTGGTTCACAGTAATGGGAGGCGCATCAGAGTAAGGGAAGTTAAGAGTGAAGATCTGAAGGTAGGAAATCGCTTCTCTGTTCTTCAGGATGAATGTACTTCAGTGGCCAGTGAAGGTAAGGGTACTACTGTCCCTGCTAATGGAGGTAAGCACATTCTTGTGGTTGGTGACTCTCAGGTAAGATATATTGACCGTGCTTTTTGTAATAGGAATAAGAAGATGAGAGAGTGTGTTTCCCTGGAGCTGGTGTTGGGGACATTGTCAACAGGCTGGATAATATCATGTCAGGTAATGGGAACAAGCCCATTATCTGTCTCAGTGCTGGTGGAAATGATATTGGAAAGGGTAGGAGAGAAGAGCTGCTAGATAAGTACAGGTCAGCTATAGATTTCATTAAGTCTAAGGGAGGGATCCCAATCATATGTAGCATCTTGCCTAGAAGGGGAGTAGGAAATGAATGGTTGTCTAGGGCAATTGTGTAAATTGCTGGCTAGACAGATACTGCAAGGAACTTGCAATCCCATTCATTGACAACTGAAACAACTTTTATGGCAAACATGATATGTATGCAAGGGATGGGGTACATCTCTCTGGGGCAGGGGTGTAGCACTTGCAGACTCGATTGAGAAGGCCATTGGTGAAATGCCTATGATTTTAAACTGATGGAAGATAGAGGTATGGGTGTGTGTGGGAAACAAGCAGGTTGCAACACTAGGTTGGAAACAGTAAATGTATAAAAGGCATTCAGCATGAAGTTATAAATAAAGACAATAGATCAGTCAGCAAACAAAGGGGACAGCAGAGGGCAGCAAGGGACTAGCTCCCTTAAGGTTTACTATACTAATAGCAGGAGTGTAAGAAATAAGATAGATGAACTAAGATTAATTGCAAGTGCAGGAAACAGATATTATTGCTATAACAGAGACCTGGCTCAATCTGAAAGATAGAGAGATGCCCTCTGAATGTCACATACAAGGCTATATATTATTCCACACTGACAGGGTCAACAGGAAAGGTGGTGGAGTAGCGATGTATGTCAGAGACAATTTAAATTGTTGTGTTAGACAAGATATTAAATTAGAAGCGTCAGCCACTGAATCTGTTTGGTTACAGCTTCTCGAGGGCCGAGAAAAACTAATTTTTGGTGTGATTTACAGGGCCCCAAATCTTGATAGGGAGTGCAGTAAACTTCTATGGGACGAAATTCGTAAGGCATCTACATACGAAAATGTTGCGCTAATGGGAGATTCCAACTATAGACAGATTGACTGGAGCAATTTGACAGGAAATTTAGAGTCAGGTGACTTTCTTGATACGATCCAGGATTGTTTTTTAAAACAGTTTGTGACAGAGCCAACTAGGGGAAATAACCTCCTTGACTTGGTTCTTTCCAGTAGGGAAACACTAATTAATAATCTTGAGGTTAATGATGAGTTTGGGGAAAGTGATCACAAATCACTCAGTTTTAATATATCATGGAATTCCCCTAATTATGGCAATCAAGTCTCCGTCCCTGACTTTCGCTTGGCTGATTCATAGGACTGAAAAATTACTTAGGTGGGCTGAACTGGAATGACCTGACTAAGGGTCAGGTAGGTGGTGATGGTTGCCGATATGATGCTTTCCAGGGCATAGTTCTAGCTGCTCAGTCAAATTATGTTCCAAATAGGGAAATCAGATCAAACAAAAATGATCCTAAATGGATGAACAATAGATTAAAATATCTGATTGGTCAAAAGAGAGGCATATATAGGCAAATCAAAAGAGGAGAGGGGCAATTAAGAAATCGATATATACAGTTAAAGAGAGAAATAAAAAAGGGAATTAGAAAAGCAAAAAGAGATTATGAGGTTAAAGTTGCAAGAGAATCGAAGACTAACCCAAAAGGATTCTTTCAGGTATACAGAAGTAAGATCAGGGACAAGATAGGCCCACTCAAAAGTTCCTCGGGTCAGCTCACTGACAGTGATAAGGAAATGTGTAGAATTTTTAACACATACTTCCTCTCAGTTTTTACACAGGAGGATACCAGCGATATTCCAGTAATGATAAATTATGTAGAACAGGACGATAATAAACTGTGCACGATTAGGGTCACAAGTGACATGGTCCTTAGGCGAATAGATAAATTAAAACCTAACAAATCCCCAGGCCCTGATGAACTGTATGCAAGGGTTCTAAAGGAATGTAAAGAGGAGCTTAGCACACCTTTGGCTAATCTTTTCAACATATCACTACAAACTGACATGGTGCCAGATAAGTGGAAAATGGCAAATGTGATACCTATTTTCAAAACAGGTGACAGGTCCTTAGCTTCGAACTATAGACCAATAAGCCTAACCTCCATAGTGGGAAAATTTATGGAATCAATAATTGCCGAGGCAGTTCGTAGCCACCTTGAAAAGCATAAATTAATCAACGAATCTCAGCATGGTTTTACAAAGGGGCGTTCCTGCCTTACGAATTTATTAACTTTTTTCACTAAGGTATTTGAGGAGGTAGATAATGGTAATGAATATGATATTGTGTATATGGACTTCAGTAAGGCTTTTGACAGGGTCCCACATCAGAGACTATTGAGGAAAATTAAGGCACATGGAATAGGAGGAGAATTTTTTTCCTGGATAGAGGCATGGTTGACAAATAGGCAGCAAGAGAGTTTGCATAAATGGGGAGAAATCAGAGTGGGGAAGCGTCACGAGCGGTGTTCCACAGGGGTCAGTGTTGGGCCCCCTGCTGTTCACAATCTACATAAACAACATAGATGAGGGCATAAAGAGCGACATCGGCAAGTTTGCCGATGACACCAAAATAGGCCGTCGAATTCATTCTGACGAGGACATTCGAGCACTCCAGGAAGATTTGAATAGACTGATGCAGTGGTCGGAGAAGTGGCAGATGCAGTTTAATATAAAATGCAAAGTTCTAAATGTTGGACAGGACAATAACCATGCCACATATAAACTAAATAATGTAGATCTTAATATTACGGATTGCGAAAAAGATTTAGGAGTTCTGGTTAGCAGTAATCTGAAACCAAGACAACAGTGCATAAGTGTTCGCAATAAAGCTAATAGAATCCTTGGCTTCATATCAAGAAGCATAAATAATAGGAGTCCTCAGTTGTTCTTCAACTCTATACATCCTTGGTTAGGCCTCATTTAGATTATTCTGCACAGTTTTGGTCACCGTATTACAGAATGGATATAAATTCTCTGGAAAATGTACAAAGGGAGGATGACAAAGTTGATCCCATGTATCAGAAACCTTCCTATGAGGATAGACTAAGGGCCCTGAATCTGCACTCTCTAGAAAGACGTAGAATTAGGGGGGATATGATTGAGGTGTATAAATGGAAGACAGGAATAAATAAAGGGGATGTAAATAGTGTGCTGAAAATATCTAGCCTAGACAGGACTCGCAGCAATGGTTTTAAGTTGGAAAAATTCAGATTCAGGAAGGATATAGGAAAGTACTGGTTTGGTAATAGAGTTGTGGATGAGTGGAACAAACTCCCGAGTACAGTTATAGAGGCCAGAACGTTGTGTAGCTTTAAAAATAGGTTGGATAAATACATGAGTGGATGTGGGTGGGTGTGAGTTGGACCTGATAGCTTGTGCTACCAGGTCGGTTGCCGTGTTCCTCCCTTAAGTCAATGTGACGTGACCTGACCTGACTAGGTTGGGTGCATTGGCTTAAGCCGGTAGGAGACTTGGACCTGCCTCGGATGGGCCAGTGGGCCTTCTGCAGTGTTCCTTCGTTCTTATGTTCTTATCTTCTTATGATCTCTTCATGATCCTTCTACTTACATACGTTAGTAGAGTTCCATTATTTGTTTGCTGCCTCTGTTTGCTCCGTCACTTTCTGTATGTCTTCACTCGTTTCTGGCTTCTCTTCAGTTGTCCCCTTTATATATTCATCTAGCATCTAATTTTTCCTCTTTGGGAGGTTCCGACAGTTCGAATCTGTTTTTCCCCACAGACGTGCGCGAAAGCTCTAATACCTATAGTTGCTTCTCGCTCTCTTTTTCTCGACCACTTCTCGTCCCATTCTCATGCCGTTGCAGTTTACACTGATGATTCTAAATCCTCTGACAGTGTCGGGTTTGCAACAGTGTTCTCGGATTGTGTTGTGCGAGGTCATTTACTAGAAATCAGCTGGCGTTTTCACAGTTGAACTGCATGGAATTCTCATAGCGATTATATATATTTCGTTCAGGCCTACCTCAACATTTGTGTTGGTTTCAGACTCTTTTAGTGCTTCGCAGGCTATTTAAAACTTTAATTCGTCTCATCCCGTAGTTCATTGTATACAACTTTGGCTGTGCCGCATTTCTAGCAGAAATAAAGAATTTGTTGTCTGCTGGGTCACTGGTTTGTTGACGTTCAGTGCAA
Organism: Cherax quadricarinatus; assembly: GCF_026875155.1. NCBI lineage: Eukaryota > Metazoa > Arthropoda > Malacostraca > Decapoda > Parastacidae > Cherax > Cherax quadricarinatus. The sequence continues at coordinate 69,964,091 of NC_069415.1, read as the reverse complement.
CGAGCAGGTGGACGCTGCAGCGCGGTCAGTGGTACACGAGCTTCCCGTTTCAAATAGGGGTATTCCATTCTCAGACTATTTTGCTATAATCTCTAGCCACCTTCGCAACCGTTGGCAACAACGTTGGTTTGAGTTGATCCATAACAAATTACATTCTAAGAAGCCCTTACTAACTCTACCTCTGTTATACTTCCACCATTGGTAGTCCTAGATCAAGTACAGGGCGTTTCAAAGAGATGGACCCAGTTTCTCAAGCAAGTTACCTAGAAATTGGGTCCATTGTTTTGAAACACCCTGTATATTAAAGTTAGCAAACCCTACCCTGCCGCGCTGTATGATCCTTGCTGGTTTAGGGCATATTTTAATAAAAATATTTCTCTCAACTATGAACATGCTTGATGCAACTCTCTCAGCCTTTCGAAAATCAATTGTGATTAAAATCTCTCATGACTAAACAGCATTAGACTCTTGCCCAGTTTAAACGCTTTGTTGTTTTTCTATTCTTAGTTCAAAGCTTTTTTTCCAGTTTTACTGTAATAAACTGTATTACATTTTTGTACAATGAATCTTCTAGAAAGCCATCAGCATTTTGGGGTGAATTTTTAATTGGATTTTTTTTTTACTTTATCAAGATTTTTAAATACAATTTTTTTAAAATTTAGAGAAGGTATATCAAGAAGACTTTCATGGTAAGGGAGAACCATCTTACTTGGGTGAATATATTTCGTTGTCCATTTTTTATTTGTAAAATATGTTTCTGACAGTTTTAAAAGATTTATCAATTATTTTTGGGGGGAATTTTGGTATGTTAGATCATTATTGCAATAAACTCTGAAGAATTTTTAGTGAGCTCAGAAACAACTTTAAATTCAAGTGACTGGATTAAACATGCTAATAACAGTCTTTTAATTAACTTATCAGATGAAACAGTAGATAACATAACTGCTGTTCTGTGTTTCAATCTAACTCTTGCAACCTCTAAAAAAAAGTCAATAATATAGGAATTGCAAAAGCTTTTTTTTTTTTATACTTGGAAAAATGTAGATTTATTTATTGATCAAATCAATGTAATAAAGGAATGATTTATAGTTCAATGATAAAACAAAATATTACTAACTGACTTTGAACTTGAATGATTCGCCAGTACATGTCCCGGTTCGGATTTTTTCCAGATGTGACCCGCTAATTGACCTCTGAGATTTTTTAAACTATCTGCAAAATCATATAAATAATGAAAGTTTACATATTAATAAAGCAAACAAAATAAATGCAGTAATAATGTTGAAAAAAAATTGATAACTAAGGCAAGATGAATAAACTCTTGAATGACACGCATACATATTGTAAACTCAGAAAGAATCCATTTGATTCAGTTAACAGTAGCTTTAACAAAATAGCAACAGTACTACTGAAAGGCAAAGATGCACTAATTAAAAAATTCATGACCACCGACGCATCTTTACCATACATATATGGATTAATCAAAACACACAAAAGAGGAAATCCAGCCTAACCCAAAATTAGCTTCATTGTCACATTTGCCTACAAAATTATCCAAACGGCCAGTAGATGCATTTAGTCCAGTTGTTGATAAAATTTCTAGTTTAAATCCTTATCATGGGGGGAAGGGCTCTTTGTATAGGAGAAGAGGCTCTCAGTCTGAGGAATTAGACGCTTTGGTCTTCTTTTTCCGACCGAACTTGAGTCCCCTCCCGGTCCCCTTCCCGTTTGTAGCCTCTGTGGTCGTCCCCTCAGACATTCGGTTCTTAGGTAGGGGGAAGTGTGCCATGGTTCAGTCCACTCTGTGAGGTTCCTCGGGGGTGGTGTAGTTTGTCATGGAATCCTGATCATCTGGAGGCGCCCTGCTTCCTTTCTGGATTTCCAGAAGGTGGAGTGGGGTGTCCTGCAGATGACGGGTGTATCTCTGGAGGCTTCCTGTTGGGTTTTGGGAGGTGGCAGCCGAGGGACGTATGCTTTGTGGAGGGTATCCGACTGCCCTCTCTTTTCTCCACCAAGGTGGCTCAGTGGATGTTAGGTTGCTATCCCAGAGCGCTGGTTTACTGGCATTAAGGGTAGGGTATGGCACAAGTTCCACGCTGCATCTGCGCTGCTGACAGAGTCAAGGTCCTCTTTGATACAGAGGGTCACTTATTGCCCTTTCATGCCTTCCAATAACTGTACCTCCACTTTCTCCCTTTTTTTCTGTTTTCTTTCCTTCAGTTAAGAAAAGTACCACCATAACAGAGACTTCGTTCCATGACCCCCACCTCCTCCCAGGCCCCTTTTCGTTACCGCATCCTGTTCTAACCCGGCTTCCTTATTGGACCATTCTTTGGACATTTCCCATACCCCTGTACCTCCTGAGGGTAACGCTTCGTCGCCTGCACCAGGTGTCAAGGCTCCGCCAGTCTCTTCTCATGCCTCTGACCCTTCCACATCATGGACTATGTAGCCAGCTTCCCCAAATATGGTGTGATGATTTTCGGATCGCCCACCTGCCTTGGGTTAGTTGTGCATTACTACGGTTCAGAACTCGGGCCAAGCTCATGATCTTTCTCTTTTTACTTCTTTTGATAATGTTTCTATCACAGTTGACAAGCACGCTACTCTCATTTCTTGCAGTGGTGCGGGAGTCTTACCGCATACCATTGTACAGTGTGATTTTCTGTCTTGCAGTAACTATATTTTATAGCAATTAGCCCACTAGGACTTTCTGATTCTCAAAGTGGATACGTATGTTCTGCCCACCCACGGGCGGAGGTGCCTCCTCAGAAATGTTGCCCACTTAACCTTTGGCTGCCATGAGCTTCAGTCCTCTGTTTATATCGCAGGATATCGCCTAAGAGTCTGTAAGGTTGTCATTATGCCCCAACAGTGTCGAATTTGTTGGCGCTTTAGCCACCCAGCTAAATACTGCAGGTCTTTGGTGGAGTGCCCGTCTGTTATGCCACGAATCATGCCGATGTCATAATTGCAACGAAACTCGCCCTACTTTTTTCCGCTGATGTCAGGTCTGTCTTATTGAACCTGAAACCGGCTGTCTTAAGGCGAGTGAGGGCCTTATGCTATGGCTGTCTCTCGGCTCCACCTTCAGGGGAATCTTCCTGGTGTTCTTCATTCTCGAGTGGCTAGGAAACATCCAACCTTGGTGGTCCCCTGCCTACTTGGTCCTCCGGTGCCATGTCTTCCATAGTTACCCCCGTCTCTAATTCCTTTGCAGTTTTATACTCTGAACCCCCCGCCCACCTCCTTACCTCTTACTACCTCTACTTCTTCATCTTCTCGCCCGCTAGTTTCTAAATCTAAGACCTCGCAGGTCTGCACCTTCGCACCTCTCATCTGCGTAATTGAACCCGTCTCCTAATTCCGAGTCTCTTTGCATCCCTCCGGTGTTTACAATTCCCCAACAGCACTCCTCTTCAGAAAGTGGAGGTTCATCCCCCCTTCGTTTAGTCCCATCTTCTGTTCCCTTCCAGGCTTCTTCTCCTGCCTCCTTCCTCTCCTGCTTCCGCACAGGTCTCTTCTTCTTTTCTTCCCACTGGCGCATCTCCCCACATTCACATTCCCCTCCCCTCTGAGACCTCTTTGGTTCCCTTCCCTCCATTGTCTCCTGAATCTCTAATTGATCTCCATCATCTGTTTCTGAAATCATAGTATCGATGTCTTCCTTGTCTGCTGTAACACTTGAAGCTATTTCCAAATGTATTGCGGAGCAAAACCCTCGATGAACACCGGGGTGCCTCCTCATGCTCCTTATTTTTCATAACTCTCACAGCAATCTTTTTCTTCACAGCATTCCGATTCTTCCTTGTTTACTCGGTTGCCTCCAAACGTTGACTTTACTAACCCTACTAGCCGGTAGATTTTTATCGCTTCTTATTGCTAGAATACCTATTTTTGTGGTATCAGGGGAAATTGGGAAGAGCTCCAGATGTTGCTCTTCCAGTTTTCCCCAGTGTGTGTTGGGTCTCAGGAACCTAAAATTCGTTCAGCCATTATTCGTCCCATTCCAGGCTAAGTGCTGTTACATTCTTCTGATCTCCTTCCTGATGAAACTAAATGAGAGTACACTACTTAAGTGCGTTGTTTTATTGTTTCAACAGGTCTTTGTTCGATCTGAGCATTATACTGCAGCCTGTATCTATTTGCACAAGTGGTATACAGTTTCTCTATTTCTCTCCACTTCCCGTGCATTATGTATCTCAGATGTTGGGGTCTTGATCTCTTCTCTGCTGCTGCCTATCTAGTTTTTAGGTGATTTTAACACTAATCATCATCTTTGGGAGGGTCCCACTGTGACTCGTGGTGATCAGTTGGAAATTCTTCTCACTTCTCATCCTCTTCATGTTTTAAATATGGGTGCTCCCACCCATTTTCACTCTTGCACTTAGACTCTCTCCTCCATTGATCTTTCGATCTGCTCCTCGTTAATTACACTTGATTACACTTGGTCTGTTCTCCCGGATTTACACTACAGTGATCACTCCTATTTTTCTTACTTCTATTACGTATTCCCGACCTCCTCGTAGCCCCCGTTGGCAATTTGGGCGAGCGAACTGGGACATATACTCTCTCCTTAACGCTTTTTGTGGGAATCCTCCATCGTCCTATCCTGATGAGCAGGTGCAACGGATCTCGATCTCAGTTTTGACTGCATCATCATGCTTTATTCCTCAAACCTCGAACAGCCATTCTCAGACATGTGTGCCTTGGTGGTCTCCTGCGTGTGCCCATGCAGTGCGCCTCAAACGTGCTGCATAGGGCCGCTATCGATATAATCGGACCGCAGGTCCGATTATATTGATAGTGTCCTGGTAGTGGTTTCCCTTCAGGATGCTATTGGCTATGTTTCCCCTTGGCCACTTCTCATAGATTTAAATTTTCCGAAATAATTTGTCCAAAATATTTCATTGTGCTTGGACGGGTAGCATATCCTGGAATGTGATACGGTCAAGTTTCGATCGCCGGTTGACGTGGAAACCTCGCATTTCCTCTTCGAAAGCAGCTTGCCATGGTCGGTTATACCTCCTTAAAATTCTCGTGTATCGTTCAAGGAGAAGTGGATCGCAGGACTCTCCTTCGTTTCTATTCTGCTCTAGTCTTGTCGAAGCTGTATTATGTTCCTTCCTTAGCCTATCGTCGTGATGCTCATTGCCTTCGTTACTTCGACCGCTCACATGACCATGTTCCTTCTACATATAGGTTGGTCTCCGACGATGGTAGAGGTCCCTTATTTGATCGACGTCCATGCTTACTCTGTTTTCTCTTCGTCTTCCCTCACTCCGGCCGTCTTTCTAGTTGCCTTCCTTGTATGTTCTTCTAGTGTCTGCCTTTTCCCTTTCCCCTTGGGAGGGTCACAGCGGTGTTCCCTGTTGATGTTGTCCAGGGTCATTGGTTGGACTTGGCTAGTGTTTTTACAGCCGAGTTGTATGCCATCCTCACAGCTCTTCCCCTTATTACATGTATGTCTCCTTCAGAGTTTGTGATTGTTTCGGATTTCTTCAGCACTTTACAAGCTATTAAACAATTTGCTTCCCCTCATCCATTAGTCCTTAGTTTTCAGCTTTGGTTGCGACGTGTAGCTAGCAAAAATATAGGCGTTGTTTTCTGTTGGATACCTGGACATGATGTGCGGGGCAATGAATGGGCAGAGGCTGCTGTGCGGTCAGCTGTACGTGATTTTCCCGTTTCCTATAGAAGCATCCTGTTTAGGGACTATTTTACTGTCATCTCTACTCGTCTTCGCAATTGTTGGCAACAACGGTGGTCAGATATGTACCAAAACAAATTACATTCCATTAAACCACGTTTGTGGCTGTCTTCTTACCACCGTTGCGGTACTCAGGAGACTGCTCTCCCATCTCGGCATCGGCCATACTCGTCTTTCCCATGAGTATCTCATGGATCGACACCCTATTCCTCTCAGTGAGGTTTGTCAGATCCCTGTTTCTGTTCGCCACTTTCTTGTGGAGTCTCCGGTTTACCAGCGAGCTCGCAGTATTTACCTCCGCCGTCGTCGCCACTCTACCACTCGTAAGACTGCATAACAGGATTGTTTCCGATAAAGCAAAATGATACTGATATTTGGATGATCTATGCTTAATGCCCAAGAATATAGATTTAACCACTTCCTTGCTGACGGCCCTGACTTTGACTTATTCACTTTTTGATTGCTTGTCAGCAACTGCTTTACTACACGAACTCTGACGAATAGCCTTTAGCGTCCCTTCCAGTCCTTTTCTTCCCTCAACTCTGATCCCCTTTCCAACTAGCTGTTTAAAGACCTGGTACTATTTTCTGCCCCGCAGTGCTGCATGACCCTTGTCGGTTTAGCGCTTAATTTGATTGTAATAATTTTAATTTTAATATTAAAAACATTTCGTTTTTCACAAAAGTTCCAGTTGACCACTTAGCAATTTGTACATGGAATATTTGAAATAAGACTGCATAACAGAATTTTTCCCAATAAAGCAAAATGATACTGATATTTGTATGATCTATGCTTCATGCCCAAGAATATAGATATAACCACTTCTTTCGTTAATCAAATTATACTCGTTACGGTGGATTGTAATGATATCAGCTATAGCCGGTTCTAATTGCCTACTATACACGTCAGGCTTAATGAAAAGTAATTTGAAGGAATGGACTTATCCCCTGATTTAAATATAGGAATTACATTAGCCATCTTCCACATCTCGGGTACAACACCAGTTTAGATATACTCATTAAACACTTGTTAGTGGCAAAGTTTCCACTTGCACTCGTTAAGTACACTTGAAAACAGTTCATCGGGGCCTGGGGACTTACTCTGTTTCAGTGTATCTCCTTGTTTGATAACGTGTCCCTCGTGACAGTAATGTTAATTTATGTTCGTGAGGATCTGAATAATTATTAATTGCTGAGATATCATTTATTTCTTCTTGTGTAAAGGCTCATAAGAAATAAGCATTAAAAAGACATCACATTTCTTCCTCATTATCAGTAAGCTGCCAAGCCCTAGTACTCAGCGGTCCTATTTTTTCTTTGACCTTTGTACTACACATTTGAAAAAACTCTTTTGGTTTAGTCTTTAGATTAATCAGGCTGGGAAAGTATGCTCTCCTGTCTTCACATCGGATACACTCGTCTTACTCACGGGTATCTCATGGAGAGGCGCCCTGTTCCACTCTGTGAGAATTGTCAGGTTCCAGTTTCGGTTCACCATATTCTATTGGACCGTCCAGTCTATCAACGAGCACGCATAATTTACCTCCGAAGTCGTCATCGCTCCAACGTTCTTACTTTATTTTCCCTCCTTGCTAACGGACCCACCTTTGATTCAGACTCCCTCACTGACTTTTTGACATCGACTGATTTACTCCCAAAACTTTGATGATCCTTCCTCTAGCACTCCTCACAGCCTTTTCTAACTCTCTCTTTGTCCACTGCACCCTTGCTACTCTATAATCCTTCACTATCCCCTGCTCTGCTACACTGTATGACCCTTGTAGGTTTAGCGCTTTTTATTATAATAATTTGAATTATCCTCGTCTTCAAGATGTTCCATGTTTAGGTAAGCCAGAATGGCAATGAAATAGTTGACAGAAAATCAGTTGAAAGAATTATTTTTCTAAACAGACACAGTTGAAACCAACACAGTTCAGTGAGATCTCACAAGTAGGCTGGAGAGTTTTTTGTTTCTATTGATTGTTTCGACAAGGTTGAGATCACCAAATTGTTTGAAATGTCTAAGAGTTTTACTAGCTGTTTGGTAAGAATCCCTGAGAATTTGTGGGGAGGGGGGCGCTGCTTATTCCAGATGAGACGGGTCTCACTGGAATTCCTGGCTTGTGCGTCTTCGACAGTTTTGCATTCCGGCGGTTATGTTGAAAATTGATGTTCATCATTCTGGCTGTTTAAAGCTTGCTAGGGATGGGGTGTCGATGTAAATCTGTTTCACACAGTTTAAGATGTGCAGAGTTTGGATGAGAAAAGTTTTCGTTAAAATGGCCACTTGTATTACTGCAAGAGGTTCGTAAGTGTCTTGGTTCTGTAGTCTGCAGCGTTTAAAATAACTACGCCATCCTTGTCGGCAGTGGTTGTTCTCGTGTTAGTATCTTCTGTTATAGTGTTAAGGGCAGTGATGTACCAACGAGGTAGGACTGGAGAGCCGAGTGTGGAGAGATCTGCTGTAAGATCCTTGAACATATCCTGTCTGGAAATCGGAAGTATATTTGGGGTCTAATTTTTAGAGGTGCATTGGAGATCTTGTGGTTTAGTTATGTATGTAGCTAACCTGAGGCTTAAGCTGAGAGCCTCAGTTTCTGTGCTTATTAGTGGGCGATATAGCAAGTTTTATGTAATTTTTTGGCCTCCCTAAACTCTTCCACTGTTTTCTAGAAAGTTTCTAGTTATGCATCCCCCGGATGCGATCCAGTCTGCTAACACCAGGTTTTAATTATATAAAAAATTTTACCGAGTGATCATACAGCCTCATGTTGTATGGTCACTCTCTCTCACTCTAAATGATCTTTCTTTTTCCACCACCACTTCCTATCTCTAACATAAAAAGGCACAATACCGTGACTGGAACAATACACAAATAACCCGCACACAGAAGAGAGGAGCTGACGACGACGTTTCGGTCCGACTTGGACCATTTACAAAGTCACACTTTGTAATTGGTCCAAGTCGTACCGAAATGTCGTCGTAAGCTCCTCCTCCTGTGTGCGGGTTATATGTTTATCTTCACATCTCCTTTTTGCATCACTTTTTTTTCCTCCTTCCCTTCCGTATTCCCCCTTTCCTTAACCTTAATTATCTTTCATTATTTCCCATCCTTCCCTGTGTTCTTCAGCTTTCTTTCTTCATCTCGTCTTCCTCGCCTAACATTTCCCTCCATCCCTCTTCAACTTACCTTCACTTCTCCTCCATTCCTTTCCTATTTTCCCCCTTTCCCCTCCATTCACCTCCCCTTCTTCTCCTTCCCTTCTTATCCTTCCCTCCATTGTTCCCTTTCCTCCTCTGTTTTCCTGACCTTTGTCTCTTACAGTCCCTACTTTCTCCTCCCTCCTCTCTATCCCCTTCCCTCTCCTCCTTTCTGCTTTGCTTGCCTTTTCTCTTTTTCCTAAGATTTCCCCTCTTTCTCCTTCAATCCTTCCTTCCATGCCTTCCCTCCATTTTCGTCTCCTCTTCCAACCTTCTCTTCTCTCTTTCCGCCTCTCCTCCATCTCTTTCCTCCTCCTTTCTCTACCTTCCATTCTTCCTCCTTTCTCTACCTTCCATTCTTCCTCCTCTCTCTAGCTTCATTCCTTTCTCTCCTCTCTACCTTCCCTCCTTTCTCTCATCTATAACTTCCCTCCTTTTTCTCCTCTTTAGCTTCCCTCTTTTTCCCTACTTTACCCTCCCTTCCTTCCTTTTCCTATTCTTACCTACCTACCTTCCTTCCCATACATTCCCTCATTCTTCCTCTCCTGCGCTCCCTACGGTCCTTCTTTCAAGTCCCTCCTCCCCTCTCTACTTCTCATTCATCCTTGCTTTCTCCAATCCTACCTTCTGTCTTCCTCTTCCCCTTCATCTTTCTGGCTCCTTCATTCCTTATACATGCATCCCTCTTGGATATATCTCCTTGCAGCATCTCTCATTCAGGATTGATCTTCTAGTAGGTAGGCTTGTGTTTGCCTTGATAAAGTTATACCAAGAAGCCGGACACTTGATGGATGACTTGCCAGCGCTGAGAGCTGTATGAAGCCTTCACCTCAGCACACAACTCACTCGCGCTCATCTTTCTCGCTCTAAAATTCCAGCAGATATGATATGGGGAATAAGAGCGAGAAGGGAGTATGTTGAAGGGAAGAGTGTGTGTGGAGATAAAAAACTGGGTATCAAAAGTGTGTGTGTGTGTATGTATGTATGTGTGTATGGAGGGGTAGCGGGTGTATGTGGAGGGGTAGCGGGTGTATGTGGAGGGGTAGCGGGTGTATGTGGAGGGGTAGCGGGTGTATGTGGAGGGGTAGCGGGTGTGGTGGAGGGGTAGCGGGTGTATGTGGAGGGGTAGCGGGTGTATGTGGAGGGTAGCGGGTGTATGTGGAGGGGTAGCGGGTGTATGTGGAGGGGTAGCGGGTGTATGTGGAGGGGTAGCGGGTGTATGTGGAGGGGTAGCGGGTGTATGTGGAGGGGTAGCGGGTGTTGTGTGTGTGTGTGTGTGTGTGTGTGTGTTGGGAGGGGTACGGGTGTATAGTTGCCAGGATGGTTGGATGTTCATCTATTGTGACTGACGGGTCAGAGTCCCGCTTCATGGCTTCCATTTTAGCTACCCACGAAGAATTCCATTTTTGACTGCTTTTATTACTTCCTTATACAGATCGATCCATTTTCGAAGTCAGTAGTAGCTTCCTCGACATCCTCATGAATCATTCACATCCTTGACATCCATATATGCCCAGTAGTAACGGGTCCAGTCTTTTCAAGCTTCTGCCTGCATTTTCGAATTCTCAAATTTTTTGTTTTATCGCAATCATGTCTTTTTCTGGTTCTCATTACTTCCAGTGTTATAAATTTTAATTCATTTAGCCTTTCTTCGTATATCTTTCCTCTTTTGCTACGAGAGTAGTTCAGAAACATTCTCTTGACTTGCTCTAGTATCTGGACATCTTTTCTAAGGTCTCGGCTCAGTGCTGGTGCTGTTTACTCCATTACAGTTGTTCCTGGCCTATTGTGAGTTGCTCCCTCTATCGCAATTGGTTCTCGTCTCCACGCTTTCCTCTTCTCCTTCATTTAAATTTTTGAATGAAAACAAATGAAAATGTTATCTTTATTTAAATAAGCAAACCGAGAAACTGGTTTTCATTTTAAATTTATTGTTTTTAACTAGTCAGAAGCTGTTGAAGTAAGTCACAAATACACAACGTATAAAGTGAGATCACATTTAGTGAGATTTTGACTATTTCTGAGGTACCAGATCATAAATGTACAACACAAGTCTTCAGTGTTCAGCTTGTTTTAGTATTTGGTCTCCTCAACAATCAGCGCAGAAAATGGACTTCACAAAGATTCGTTGATCCAAATATATTCAGAATCCTTACAGCTTGTCGTGAGACCAGGATGTAAGCGTGAAGGTTTTTGACAAGGAACATCTCCAAATCCAGAGTTATGAAGTCATCTTGAGCTGAAGTTGATACTGATGTTCTTCTTGATAATGATATTCAGTGCTTCAGAGATGCCCACAAGCTAAGCAGGAAACATCCGAGATCCTTCGGAGTGGAGATCTAGCGTCAGCTGTAACCCGAGATATACGCCCACTTTTCGCTGTTCGTAAAGCTCCTAAAGCATGTTTCCCTGCGTAAGCCATCGCACATTTGTGTGGAGAAGCAAGTCTTGATGGTAAGAGATCATGTCCTTACACAGCTGTTTATACGTTTACTGCCTTGATGACCAGGTTTTTAACATCCCTCATTTCAGTAGGTAGAGTTTTGGATGCTAAAGCTTCTCGATAACAAGAAATGAGGGGTCTTTTGTTTTTTACCTTATTCACGTAACCGGATCGCTAACTAAAAAAAAAAAAACAATTACCCTACAAGCGAGTCCCATTAATGTCAATTTTCTTCAAAGAAGTTCGATATCCCTTCAAAGATATCAGTTTCTATTGAAAAGTTTTCCAAGAAATGACATTTCCTCCATGCTCTCACCTGATACCTAACGAGCATACATGTGCAGCTGAGAACACTGAACGTCGTCAGTTGTTCCATTACAAGGAATTGAAAAGACAGGAGATGCCCGTATCTGCTTGATGACTTGATTTTTAATGTCTTGAAACATGTCATCGATCCTTCCTTTGACTGCGTCGTCCGGCATAGAGATATGCCAGAGCATGTTTGCATTTTCCTTCCTCAGGACGAGCTGCTCTGCAGACAGCAGATTTGATTTTATGAAGGTCATTCCGACTGTATGGCACTTCTTAGCCTTTTCTGTCAAACGAAAGTAATATCGAAAGATGCTTCAACAATATTTGAAGTCTATTAACGAATGCTCCACTGACGTGGTCTTAGCTCGTTTCAATAAATACCTCGAGTTTGTCAGCAAATCCGGGATAGGTTGCCTACAGAAGGAGTTCCAAGAGGGTGGCATCTCATCAATGCTCAGTGTGGCAGCATATCACGCGCTGGGAAAGTTATGTGTCACCCTTTAGAAAAGTTACGAACCCGAACTTGATGTAATCGTCCAGATACTTCCGTGTTTCCGTACTAATACTGATGAACTTGATTACAGCTGAAAATATGTTAGAGAAGAAAGAAGAGATGTAAACTGATATTTTATATTATAATGCAAAAAAGTAAACCAAATTTCAATTTCATGTTAATTATATACGAATAAATAAATTCCAAAACACTTTGCCTAAAATATATATTGTGTATGTGTAAAGAATGTATCTCAATGTGACGACATTGTGGAAGTAAATGGAAAATTATACTAAAAATATCAGTTACTACCAGAAAAACCAAAAAATAAAACGAAAAATAATCATAAATTACATGATTTAAAACAACACCACCCCTTTTAGCATGAACACGTCTTTTAAAAGCACCACATGATAATCGACAAACACAAACAAATGTTTAAATTGAATGACCCCAAAATGAACAACAAATCCCCCACGTTAATAACAAAACACCACCCATGATCTTGAAACCCCCAAATGTTCATGAACCACCACCCCCCATGATCATGAAAAAACCCATGATCTTGAAAAAACCCATGACCCTGAACACCACCCATGATCATGAAAAACACCCATGATCATGAACCCCCCACCCTTGTTCATAAAACCACCCTATTTCTTGAACACCCCCCTTGATAATAAAACCCCACCCATTGATCATGAAAAACCAAACCTTTTAAACATGAAACCCCCCAAAAATTTGTTTAAATGAAAAACCACCCTTTGATCATGAACACCACCCATGATCATGAACCCCCCCCCTGTTTCATAAAACAACCCATGCCCAGGAACCCCCAACCCCATGATCAAAAACCCCACCCATGTTCATGAACACCCCCCCATGCCCAAAAAACCCCCATGATCATGAAAAACCCCCATGCCCATGAACCCCCCCAAATGATCATGAACCCCAAACCCATGATCATAACCCCCAACCCCCCTTTGTTTAAAAACACCCCCCATGATCATGAACCCCACCCATGACCCATGAACACCCCCAAAGTCAGAACACCCCCATGATCTTAAAACCCCAACCCATGATCTGAACCCCAAACCCATGTTCATAAAAAAACCACCCTTGTCAAACACCCCCCAATGATCTTGAAAAAACCCCCCATGTCTTTGAACCCCCCCAAATTGATAAATGAAAAACCCCCAAAATGATCATGAACACCACCCATGATCATGAACATTTAACCCATATCATGAACCCCCCCCCATGATAATGAACAAAAACCCTGATCTGAACACCCATGATCATGAACCCCCCAGATAAAAAAAACCCCCCCATGTTCATGAACACCCTTGATCATGAACACCTATGATCATAAACACCACCCATGATCTTAAAAAACCACCTATGATCAGAACACCACCCCTTTTGATATGAACACCCCCCATGATAAATGAACACCCATGATCATGAACACCACCAAAGGGACAAAACACCCCCCCATGATCAGAACACCCATGATCATAAAACCACCCAGGAAAAACATGAACACCACCTTTGATCAAAAACCCCCCATGACATGAAACACCCCCCAGGGATCATGAACACCCCCAGGGATCATGAACACCACCCATGACCCAAAACACCCCATGATCATAAAACACCTTTGGATCAGGGAACCCCCACCCATGATCAAAAAACATCCCCCCTATGATCATGAACACCACCCATGATCAAAAAACCCCACCCAGGGATCATGAACACCACCCAGATCATGAAAAAACCCCATGATCATAAAACCCACCCATGATCATGAACCCACTCATGATCAGGGAAAAACCACCTATGATAAAATGAACACCACCCATGTTTCATGAACACCTATGTTTCATAACCCCAAACCCTTTTTTTATTGAACACCCACCCCAGGGACATGAACCCCCAGGGAAAAATGAACCCTATGATAATAAACACCACCCATGTTCATGAAAAAAAAACCCATGATCAGAACCCACCCATGATCATGAACACCACCTTTAAACAGAACACCACCCATGTTCAGAAAACCACCCATGATCATAAAAAACCCCCCTGATAAATGAACCCCCATGATCTTAAAAACACCCCATGTTTCATGAACCCCTATGATCATGAACACCCCCCATGATCAGGGAAAACCACCTTTAAACATGAACACCACCCTTGATCAAAACCCCCCCATGACATGAACACCCCCATAAATTCTGAACACCCCCATGATCTTGAACCCCAAAAATAGGGATAAAGAACACCCCCAAAATGATCATGAAACCCCCAAAATCATAAACACCCCCCGATCATAAAACCCCCATGATCATGAACACCCCCAAAAACAGGGAACACCACCCATGATCATGAACACCACCCATGTTTCAGGGAACCCAAAACCCCAAGATCATGAACCCCAAACCTTTGTCGAAAAACCCATGATCATGAACCCCACCCAGGGATCATGAACCCAAACCCTTTGATCATAAAACCACCCTTTGACCCATGAACACCCCCCTTTGATCATGAACAAAAAATTTTGGGCAGAAACCCAAACCCATGATCATAAACCAACCCATGAAATGAACACCCATGATCATGAAAACCACCCATGTCATAAACACCACCCTTGACCCATGAAAAACCACTAGATCATAAAACCCCACCTATGTCATGAAAACCAAATCATGAACCCCCCCAAAAATGATCATGAAAAACCCATGTTAATGAACCCCACCCATGAAAGGGAACCCACCCCCCATGTTTCATGAACCCCCCCCCATGATCATAAAACCCCCTGACCCATGAACACCCCCCCTGATAAATGAACACCCCCATGTCAGAACACCACCCATGTTCATGAAAAACCCATGATCAGGGAGCACCCCCCCAATGCATGGGGCACCCCCCCAGGATCATGACCCAACCCCCCAAAGATCAGAGCACCACCCACGATCATGAGAAACCACCCCGATAATGCCACCCACATCATAAACCCCCAAACCCACATCATAAACACCCACCCCGTTAAATTGAAAAACCCACGATCATAAACACCACCCACGATCATAAACCACCCCTGATCATAAAACACCACCCCCATGATCATGAAAAACCCATGTTCATGAACCCCACCCATGATCATAACCCACCACCCTTTTTTCATAAAACCCACCCATGATCAAAACCAAAAAACCCCCCCCATGTTTCAGAACAAGCAAAACCCCAAGATCACGAAAAAACCCCCAAACCCCATGATCCCCCCCGAACAACCACCAAAAAATTTAAATAAACGAACAAACAAAAACCCCCTTAATCAGGGAACCCCACTTGTTCACAAACCAAAAACCACATGATCCGAAAAAACAAAACCCCCCGGGAATCACGAAAAAACAAACCGCAAATAACGAAAAACACCCCCCCAATGATCACGAAAAAAAACACCACCCCATATCACAAAAACCCCCCCCATAAACAGGGAACCCCAACCCCCATAATCACGAACAAAAACCACCCCATAATCACGAAAAAAACACCCCCCATGATCAGAAAAAAAACCCCCGATGATCACGAACAAACCCCCACCGAGATCACAAAACAAAAAACCCCCGATGTTCACAAACAAACCCCCACATGTTAATGAAAAAACACCAACATGATCACGAAAAAAACCACCACATGATGAACAAACCCCAAACCAAAAAAAATTCGCGGACAAAAAACCAATGTTTCACGAAAAAAAACACCCCCCACATAAACGAAAAAAAACACCACCCGCATGATAATGGCCCAAACTCCCCCAAATGTCACGAACAACCACCCCCGGCATGTTCACGAAAAAAAACAACCAGGGCATGATAAACGAAAAAAACACCACCGCTTTGATCACGAACAAACCCCAAACCCCATTTTTCACGAAAAACCCACCCATGTTTCAAAACACCCCCCACATGACCCAACAAACACCACCCATGACACAAACACCACACCTTTGATCACAAAAAACCACACCATGATCACAAACCCCAAACCACAAATGTTCAAAAAAACCCCAAACTGTTTCCACAAAAAACCCCCCATTTGACCAAAAAAAACCACATCAAAAAAAACCAATCACGAACAAACCCCCCCACATGACACAAAAACCCCAAAAATTTTATCAAAAACACCACATCAAAAACCACATCACGAAAAAAACACCACCACAGATCAGGGAACAAACACCCATGATCACAAACCCAAACCCCAAACAAGACACGAAAAACACCCCATAGGGGTCACAGCAAACACCACTTATCACAAAACACCATTTGAAAAAAAAACCATTTCGGGGGTTTTGTGTGTGTGTGTTTTGGTGTGTGTTTTGTGTGTGTGGGTGTGTGTGTGGGTGTGTGTGTTTTGTGTTGTGTGTGTCAGACACCTCCCAGTAGGGGTCAACAATTTAAAGGGAAAGGGTCCCCCCTTTGACTCTTGGGCCGAAAATTTGGTTTTAGACACTGGGGGTTGCTTTAAATTCCCTTCAACCTCTTTTTTGGAGCTATAAATGAAATCTCCTCTCCCGCTTCAAATTTTGGGTTTATTTTTTTTTCCCTGACCACTTAAAGGTTAGAGAAGTATTTCCCAAAGCACTATATCTCAGCGTTTTTTAACTTCCAGTTGTGACCTTGAAAAAACTTTGCCCAGCCTCCCCACACATTCCCTTTCCCCCCCGGGTCAATTTTTCAATCTTTTTTGTACGTTTTAAATTCATGCAACTTTTGGCTCCTTTTTGTCCTCTAGTGCCCTCAGTTTTAAACTCCTCAAGCTGCCCTTTACAGTTCGTACCCCCCAAAGCCAGGCTTTTTTTCGATTCAAACCTTTTGGAAATTTTTTTTCAGCTTCTTACATTTTTTTCCAGTGTGAGTTTTCGCTGACCTCCCAATTTGCCAAGGGGAAGCCTAACAATGCTATGCTTTTTGGCCCAATAAATGTTTCCCCCTTTTTTGATGTTCCTGAAAGCCCCAAATAAATTTGCCAGTCAGGGTTTTTTTTGAAAGCGGTTATTCAACTGATGGTGCCCAGGCAAATGCTCGGAAACTATTTTTTCCCATTTGAAGTTTTCTTTCTTTGAGTTTAGGGGATTTCTATGCTTTTCCCCCGGTTTCTTAAATTTAGATTCGTGGTTTTAAAATTTTCCAATACCCCTTATCAGCCCGTCAAGTGGTTTGGGCAAGATCCTTTTTGTAGTTTTCCTGGTTACTGTTTGTTTTTTTCTCATTTTTTTCCCACACGTCTGCATACGGCGACCCCTTTAAATCAGTTTTCTCAGTTATCGTTTACCCCAAAGAAACAATACGGGGCCCGGTATTGACCCCCGCCCACACTCCCCCCTGAACATCCCCTTTGGGGCTTATTCACGGGGGTTAAAGGAAGTCAATTTAAAATTTTCCAATACTTTGGGGTTGGGAGGATTTTTTTTTTAAATTTTAAAAATTTTTGTACGTGCCTTTTTGGGCCAGTTTTGAGATTTTTTTGTCAAATTGGGGCTTTTTTAAAATAGTAACTCGAAAGGTTTTTTTTTAGAGGATTGTAAAGAAATTTTAAAAAGATTACAAATTTTCAAAACACAAAATTGAGATTTATTGAAAAAAAAGCGTTTTTTTTGCTTTTAAATTTTTCAAGAGTTTTTTTGGGGACTTTATAGAAACCTTTTTGCCAGAGTCAGCACATTGATAGGTGAAAAAACAAAAAAAGGCACAATCCGTGACTGGAACGATTTCACAAAAAAACCGCACAAGAATGGGACTTACGACGACGTTTTTGGTCCGACTTGAACCCTTTACAAAGTCACACTAACCCAAAAATGGAGCACGACGGCTATATATAGGCAGGAAGAGGGGGTGGGGGTGGGGGTGGTAGTAGTTGTAGTAGTATAGTTTGGAGTGGTTTGTATTGGGGAACTAAGGAGAAGGAGTCCGTTTAAATATAAAAAACAGGGGGAGCACTGCAAGGGGCTAGGTGCCCCTAAAAGGGGGAGCAAATGCACAGAGGGGGGGAAGGGGAAGTGAAAAAATAAATAATGAACAGAAACAAGACCAAAAAAAAAAAGGAAAAAGGAAAGGGGAAGAGGGGGGGAAGAAGAAAAAAAAAGAGGGGTTTAGGTTAAGTCACGGGGGTTTTGAAATTTGGGGGGGCATTTTACAATTTTAGTGGGAGAGGAAGGGATCAAAAGAGCGAAACCAGGACTAAGAATATACAAGGGAAAATTGTGTATTAAGAGGATTCAACAAGACACGGACGTTAAAGTTGGGAAATAGGGAAAGACGTTTTACCAAACCCGTCTTTAGGATGGCTGTGATTTTCTGACGTGACAGAAAAGAGCAAAAGTTAGTTTTCCCGGGAAGCCAACATATATTTGTGCCCCAAAATCTGTCAGAAAGAGGAAAACGGCCCGTTTTTCCAAAGTATTGAAGAGGACAGGGGGAGCAAAAATAGAGTAGACACCAGGGAAAATCTGTAGAGGGAGGAAGGTATGAACGAGATTAGTTTCGAAGAGTGTTTGTCCCGGCGGAAAGTAAGCTTGATGTTTTAAGGGCCCTTTTAGAATTTTTGGGGATTTAGGGAAAAACCCGGAAATGTAGGGAAGGCCGAGGACAGAAGAGGTTTTCCCCGGAGTAGGGAGTTTTTGGGAGAGAAAAAAATTAAGTTTAAAAATTTTTTGTGAGAAGGCAGAGTCTATGAAAGGGAAGGGTTAACCAAAAGGGGGAAAAACGAAATTTTGAAGAGTGGGAAAATTTTTGCTGGAAGGAGCTGAGGATCACCAATGCGGGGGCAGGAGAAAAAAAGGGGGATAAGAAAAACTTTTTTTGACAAGGGGAAAATGATGGAAAAGTAAAGAATGTACAATTTACTGTTTTAGGTTAAACGGAAAACGGGGAAAAAGGAAAAAAAACCCGTATCTGAGCGGTGGACATGGGCATCAAAAGGGAAAAGGGAAACCAAGGGAAATTAAAATTCCCCATTCAGCTTTAAAATTAATGTAAGGGGCCAAAAAATTTTTAAGACTCCGGGAAAAAGGGTTTGGGAAAAGACTGGATTTATTTAGGCCCCAGGGGCAAAGGGTGTCATCCACATAGCCCGGGCCAGAGTGAAGGTTGCACATCGGGTGGAAAGGGAAAAAAAATAGTCTCCCATGTATTTCCCTGTAAAAAAATTTTTGCAAGGACAGGAGAGAGAGGGGGAGCCCATTCGACACCCAAGGTTTTGGGAAAAAATTTTTCCCTTGGAAGGAAAAAAAAATTAGATTCCACACAAAAGGCGGATAAATCAAGAAAGACTTCAATAGGTTTTTGGGAAATGTAGGGAAAACCCTTTTAAGGGCCTTTTTTTAAAGGGAAAACAAGGACCAAACATAAAAAAGGGGGCATTGGTGAAAGGGACTCAACGGGCAAACAAAGCCCTCTTACAGGTTTTGGGGGGAAAAGCGAAAAACCCCTTCAATGAAATCTTAGAGTGACCGGGGGTGGGCAAGGGGGAAAAAAAATTTCCAAAAAGGGAGTGAGGGTTTTGGCCAACCAAGAAACAAGAGAATAAGAGGGGCAGAATTTTCTAGAGGATATTATGGACAAGGGAATATCAGGTTTATGATTTTTATTGTTAGCCTTGCCGACACTAAAAAATGCTCTTTTCTGTCACGTCAGGGGATACAGCCCTTTCCATAGAATGGTCCTTTTTGTAAAAATGTCTTCCCCACTTCCAACTTTAAAAAGTCGCCGCTGGTTTTTAACCTCTCTAAAAACACAACTTTCCTTGTATGATTCTTTTGTCCTGGTTCGTTCCCGTTGATGCCTTCCTTTTCCCCCCCCCCACAAAAAGTAAAATGCCCCAAACTTTTTAACACCCTGACTAACCCCGATTCCTCATTTTTTTTTCTTTTTTCCCCCCCTTTCCCCTTTCCCCCTTTTTCCCTTTTTTTTTTCTTTCTTCTGGGCGCGTGTTTTTGTTTCCCTTTTAAATTTTTTATTTATCACTTCCCCTTTTCCCCCCCATCTGTGCAACCCCCCTTTCTCTCCCTCTGTGGGCAAAAAAGCTCCCTTCATGTCCATTTCTTTTAAAATTTTTACTGGCTCCTCCCCCCTTATTCCTCATACTACCAAACCCCCACTACTTCTACTCTAATACTATACTACTTCTATTTCTACTACTAAAACTACTACTACTACTACCCCCCAAACCAAATACCTCTTCCTGCCTATATTTAGCCGTCGTGGGTTTCCCCTTCTGGTTAGTGTACTTTTGTAAAAAAGGGCCAAGTCGGGCCGGAAAAGTCGGTAAGCTTTCCCCTTTTTTCTAAAGTGCGGGTTATTTGTTATTGGGTAGGGGAAGTTTTCTTCCTCTTTACCCTCCCCCCCAAGATTTCGTTAATGGCTTCAGAAAAGGCCCCTCAGATCCCACTTCAAATTTTAAACCTTGATCAACTATTACTTGATGAAGTTTCGTGGGAACCCTTTTTACCCCGTTCACTGCCCCCTGGCCAATTTTTTTAAAACCCTTTCCCAAAAAATTTTTTTCAAAGAGAAATTTCTCTCGAAGCCTCTTTTAAAAAGGTTCAAAATTTTAACACTATTTATCCTATATAGTATAACACAAGTAGGAGTGTAGGAGTTTTTTTGCCACCTTTAAAAATTTAATATGATATAGCATTACTTTTAAGTTTTATTGTTCCTGAAAGATGGGGAAGTATGGGGACTTGATCCCGTTTTTGTGACCTTTTTATCCAACCTAAATACCCCCTTTTGTTCTAAAAGACACTCGACCCCCAAACCCGGTTTTTGCACATTTTTACAGATAGAAATAATCCGTTGTGAAAATTCATAAGCATTTAATTGGGGCCCATGGCCCCTCTCATGAAAAAAGTATGGGAAAATTTCTCCCTTTCCCTTTTTTTGAGAATGTGCAAATTTTTAAAAATATTCTTTAGAATTATTGGGGGGGGGGAATCTTTTGGGCACCCTTTTCACTTATAATTTTACATGTTTCCCTCAAATAAGCTTCACCCTTTATTTTAGATTGTGCAAGTTTTATTGTTTCCGAAGTTGTTTAAACAAACTGGTTTTTTGTGAATGAGCACTATAAAAGGGAATATTTGTTTCATTTTAGGATATTTAAAATCCCCTGAATAACAAGGAAAGCCCTAGGTTCAGTTTCAAAGTGGTGTTTCTTTGTAAAGGGTTTTAAAAAAATTTTTGGGGTGTGTAGTTTTTAAGGGTTTCCTTTGTTTTTGGGCGAAACTTGGGGTGTTCTTTTTCTTTTAATACCTATGAATGTCTTTTAATTGAGTTTCTAAAACTTCAGTTTTTAATATTTAACTGCATTATAAACTTATGTGGCCACTGTAAAAATATTCCAGTCAGTTCCCGGGGGGAAAAAGAAAGGCCCTGGGTTATGTGATGCGGGGGATACCTGTCTTGAAGAGTGCAGCGATCAACATACAAGTAATTTAAGTAAAATCTGAGATTGATTATCATTAATTATCATTAAGCTTCATTCTGTTTTATGAATGTTTACATTCTTCATTATTTGTTAACGTTGCATTTTTGTTAGTTTGGTTTAAACCAACTAATTTCATAAACAATATTTTTATATTAAATATAAGAATCAGAATTACTTGCATACATATCGACCTATGCATTCCTCAAAGTGTAAATATCCATAAAATTGTATTTCCTACAGTCGGACGGAGGAGGAACAATTAGATGTTTATTTACAAAGCTTTCAGGAACACGAATATGTATTATATTTCATATTTTTATTAATTACTGTATATACGCTATTTATCCTAATTTAACTGATATTAATATAAGCAGCAAGGGAAGTGGAAACGACCATAAGAAGGAATCTCTGCTGAAGCTCCATCATGGAATAATAGCCCATGATGGAGCTAAGAACACATATACACTATATACAGCTGCTTTGTTAACATAGTTCTTGTCTAGTAATGTGGTTACCAGTTTGTCTTCAACGCAGATTTGGCCATAGCATTTTGGCTAAATTGTTCCATTAAGAAACAGAAACTATTTCGTATGGCTAGAGCTAATTCTCTTACTTTCCTCTTGTAAGGGCAGACGATTTTTGTGAATAATTGAAATTATATCATTACATTTGATCGAAAGTTAAAACTTTTCACATGTTCAAGGAGTTTTCTATGTCAAAATAATCGTTAACCCAGACAGCGTCTTACATGTCCTACGTACATTGAGTTCCACTGACTGGAAGAGATGTTGATGACACTCCATGTTTTCAAAAAAAGACTTCTTAACTTTGGAACAGCAATTTTGGTCTAATATTATAATTTTTCTTTAAATAAAAGGGGACTTCAAAATCTCAGTGCCCTTTGAAACATACTAGATTCAGTGCTTTTCTTATTTTGAATTTTAATATGGCCAGGAAAATCCATTTACTTGGAAGAATGGGTTAGTTTTCCCTAAACCATAAAGTTGTACTGCTTATTGATTTGATTAAAACATCAAGGAAAGGAAGATTATTGACTTCCCATTCCAAACGTCGATATGAATAGCTGGTACTAACTATATGATTCATATTAAGAGTCCTTATTTCAAATAAGTGCAAATACAAAAAAATACATAGTTTTCTTTAGTCGTCATATAACTCAGGACAAGAAAAATACTGAATTTTGCATGTTCTCTGGTTCGTTTATACGAGATTTTAAATAAATTATATTTAATTT
>NC_069415.1:69909726-69940686 GCF_026875155.1 Cherax quadricarinatus | reverse complement strand
GAGTCGCTAACTAAAAAAAAAAACAATTACCCTACAAGCGAGTCCCATTAATGTCAATTTCTTCAAAGAAGTTCGATATCCCTTCAAAGATATCAGTTTCTATTGAAAAGTTTTCCAAGAAATGACATTTCCTCCATGCTCTCACCTGATACCTAACGAGCATACATGAGCAGCTGAGAACACTGAACGTCGTCAGTTGTTCCATTACAAGGAATTGAAAAGACAGGAGATGCCCGTATCTGCTTGATGACTTGATTTTTAATGTCTTGAAACATGTCATCGATCCTTCCTTTGACTGCGTCGTCCGGCATAGAGATATGCCAGAGCATGTTTGCATTTTCCTTCCTCAGGACGAGCTGCTCTGCAGACAGCAGATTTGATTTTATGAAGGTCATTCCGACTGTATGACACTTCTTAGCCTTTTCTGTCAAACGAAAGTAATATCGAAAGATGCTTCAACAATATTTGAAGTCTGTTAACGAATGCTCCACTGATGTGGTCTTAGCTCGTTTCAATAAATACCTCGAGTTTGTCAGCAAATCCGGGATAGGTTGCCTACAGAAGGAGTTCCAAGAGGGTGGCATCTCATCAATGCTCAGTGTGGCAGCATATCACGCGCTGGGAAAGTTATGTGTCACGCTTTAGAAAAGTTACGGACCCGAACTTGATGTAATCGTCCAGATACTTCCGTGTTTCCGTACTAATACTGATGAACTTGATTACAGCTGAAAATATGTTAGAGAAGAAAGAAGAGATGTAAACTGATATTTACACAAATAACCCGCACATAAAAGACAGAAGCTTACGACGACGTTTCGGTCCGACTTGGACCATTGACAAAGTCACACTAACAGAGGTGGAGCAGGATGGCTATATATAGGCAGGAAGAGGTAGAGGTAGTAGTAGTGGTAGTAGTAGTAGTAGTAGTAGTAGTGCAAGAATTGTATATAATACCGACAGGATGAAATGACACATGCACAACACCCGGGCATCCCCACCGTAGACGTTTCGCCATCCAGCCAGCCACTGGATGGCGAAACGTCCACAACAAAGACAACCAGACGCCGCACATGTGTCTAATTTCATCAGTAGATGTAGTAGAAGAAGAAGAGGTAGTAGTGGTAGTGGTAGAAGTGGGAAATAAGGAAGACGAGCCAGTCAAATACAAAGGAAGGGGAGCACTGCAAGAGAGCTAGAAACCCACAGAGGGAGAGCAAGCGCACCGAGGTGCGTGAAAGGGGAATTGGTGAAATAAAATAAAGAAGGAACAGAAACACGAGACAGGAGAGAGAAAGACAACCCAGAGGAGAAAAGGAGAGAGGAAAGGGGAAGAGGAAGAAGAAAAAGAAGAGAAAGAAGAAAAATGAGGGATTCAGGTTAAGTCACGGTGTTCTGAAGTTTGGAGCATTTTACAATGTAGTGGGAGAGGAAGGCATCTACAGAGACGAAGCCAGGGCTAAGGTTCATACAAGGAAAGATTGTGTATAAGAGAGGATTCAACTAAACGGCGACTGTTCGAGTTGGAAGTAGGGAAGACAGTTTTAGCAGAAGACCAGCAATAGGATGGCTATGATCTCTGACGTGACAGAAAGAGCATTGTTAGTGTCGGCAAGCCTAACACTATTTTTGTGCTCCCTAAGTCTGTCCGAAGAGATCGACCAGTTTTTCTCCAAAGTATTAGAGGACAGGAGGAGCAAGAAATAGAGTAGAACACCAGGAACATCTGTAGAGGGAGGAGAGGTATGAACGAGATTAGTGCGAAGAGTGTTTAGTCTGGCGGAAGGTAAGCTTGATGTCTAAGGGACGGAGAGAATTGTTGAGATTAGAAAGACCGGAAATGTAGGGAAGGCAGAGGATAGAAGAGTTCCCATGAGTAGAGAGTTTGGAGAGAAGAAATTGCGTTTAGCACGTGAGAGGGCAGAGTCTATGAAAGGGGAAAGGGGAGCCAAGACGGGAGAACGAATTATAAAGAGAGGAAATTTCTGCTGGAAGGAACTGAGGATCACAGATGCGGAGGGCACGGAGAAAGAGGGAGATAAGAATACTTTTCTTGACAGGGGAAGCATGATAGGAAAAGTAGTGAATGTACATGCCACTGTGCATAGGTTTACGGTAAACGGAAAAGGAAAAACCTGTATCTGAGCGTGGACATGGACATACAAGGAAAGGAAGTAAGGAATTAGATTCCCATTCAGCTTTAAACTTAATGGAAGGGGCAAGATTGTTAAGAGCTTCAAGAAAAGGTTGGAAGAGACTGGAGTCATGAGGCCACAGAGCAAAGATGTCATCCACATAGCGGAGCCAGAGTGAAGGTTGCACATCGAGGGTAGGAAGAAGAACAGTCTCGAAGTATTCCATGTAAAGATTAGCAAGGACAGGAGAGAGAAAACTATTTCATTGCCAGAATGGCAATGAAATAGTTTACAGAAAATCAGTTGAAAGAATTATTTTTCTAAACAGACACAGTTGAAACCAACACAGTTCAGTGAGATCTCACAAGTAGGCTGGAGAGTTTTTTGTTTCTATTGACATTTCTTAGACATTTCAAACCAAATTGTTTGAAATGTCTAAGAGTTTTACTAGCCGTTTAGTAAGAATCCCTGAGAATTTGTGGGGAGGGGGGCGCTGCTTATTCCAGATGAGATGGGTCTCACTGGAATTCCTGGCTTGTGCGTCTTCGACAGTTTTGCATTCCGGCGGTTATGTTGAAAATTGACGTTCATCATTCTGGCTGTTTAAAGCTTGCTAGGAATGGGGTGTCGATGTAAATCTGTTTCACACAGTTTAAGATGTGCAGAGTTTGGATGAGAAAAGTTTTCGTTAAAATGGCCACTTGTATTACTGCAAGAGGTTCGTAAGTGTCTTGGTTCTGTAGTCGGCAGCGTTTAAAATAACTACGCCATCCTTGTCGGCAGTGGTTGTTCTCGTGTTAGTATCTTCTGTTATAGTGTTAAGGGCAGTGATGTACCAACGAGGTAGGACTGGAGAGCCGAGTGTGGAGAGATCTGCTGTAAGATCCTTGAACATATCCTGTCTGGAAATCGGAAGTATATTGGTGTCTAATTTTTAGAGGTGCATTGGAGATCTTGTGGTTTAGTTATGTATGTAGCTAACCTGAGGCTTAAGCTGAGAGCCTCAGTTTCTGTGCTTATTAGTGGGCGATATAGCAAGTTTTATGTAATTTTTGGCCTCCCTAAACTCTTCCACTGTTTTCTAGAAAGTTTCTAGTTATGCATCCCCCGGATGCGATCCAGTCTGCTAACACCAGGTGTAATTATATAAAAAAATTTACCGAGTGATCATACAGCCTCATGTTGTATGGTCACTCTCTCTCACTCTAAATGATCTTCTTTTTCCACCACCACTTCCTATCTCTAACATAAAAAGGCACAATACCGTGACTGGAACAATACACAAATAACCCGCACACAGAAGAGAGGAGCTGACGACGACGTTTCGGTCCGACTTGGACCATTTACAAAGTCACACTTTGTAATTGGTCCAAGTCGTACCGAAATGTCGTCGTAAGCTCCTCCTCCTGTGTGCGGGTTATATGTTTATCTTCACATCTCCTTTTTGCATCACTTTTTTTCCTCCTTCCCTTCCGTATTCTCCCCTCTCCTTAACCTTAATTCTCTTTCATTATTTCCCATCCTTCCCTGTGTTCTTCAGCTTTCTTTCTTCATCTCGTCTTCCTCGCCTAACATTTCCCTCCATCCCTCTTCAACTTACCCTTCACTTCTCCTCCATTCCTTTCCTATTTTCCCCCCTTTCCCCTCCATTCACCTCCCCTTTCTTCTCTTTTCCTATTTTTCCCCCCTTTCCCCTCCATTCACCTCCCCTTTCTTCTCCTTCCCTTCTTATCCTTCCCTCCATTGTTCCCTTTCCTCCTCTGTTTTTCTGACCTTTGTCTCTTACAGTCCCTACTTTCTCCTCCCTCCTCTCTTATCCCCTTCCCTCTCCTCCTTTCTGCTTTGCTTGCCTTTTCTCTTTTTCCTAAGATTTCTCTCTTTCTCCCTTCAATCCTTCCTTCCATGCCTTCCCTCCATTCTCGTCTCCTCTTCCAACCTTCTCTCTTTCCGCCTCTCCTCCATCTCTTTCCTCCTTCTTTCTCTACCTTCCATTCTTCCTCCTCTCTCTAGCTTCATTCCTTTCTCTCCTCTCTACCTTCCCTCCTTTCTCTCATCTATAACTTCCCTCCTTTTTCTCCTCTTTAGCTTCCCTCTTTTTCCCTACTTTACCCTCTTCCTTCCTTTCCCTATTCTTACCTACCTACCTACCTTCCTTCCCATACATTCCCTCATTCTTCCTCTCCTGCGCTCCCTACGGTCCTTCTTTCAAGTCCCTCCTCCCCTCTCTACTTCTCATTCATCCTTGCTTTCTCCAATCCTACCTTCTGTCTTCCACTTCCCCTCCATCTTTCTGGCTCCTTCATTCCTTATACATGCATCCCTCTTGGATATATCTCCTTGCAGCATCTCTCATTCAGGATTGATCTTCTAGTAGGTAGGCTTGTGTTTGCCTTGATAAAGTTATACCAAGAAGCCGGACACTTGATGGATGACTTGCCAGCGCTGAGAGCTGTATGAAGCCTTCACCTCAGCACACAACTCACTCGCGCTCATCTTTCTCGCTCTAAAATTCCAGCAGATATGATATGGGGAATAAGAGCGAGAAGGGAGTATGTTGAAGGGAAGAGTGTGTGTGGAGATAAAAAACTGGGTATCAAAAGTGTGTGTGTGTGTGTGTGTGTGTGTGTGTGTGTGTGTGTGTGTGTGTGTGTGTGTGTGTGTGTGTGTGTATGTATGTATGTGTGTATGGAGGGGTAGCGGGTGTATGTGGAGGGGTTGTGGGTGTATGTGGAGGGGTAGCGGGTGTATGTGGAGGTGGTAGCGGGTGTATGTGGAGGGGTAGCGGGTGTGTGTGTGTGTGTGTGTGTGTGTGTGTGTGTGTGTGTGTGTGTGTGGTATGTATGTATGTATGTGTGTATGGAGGGGTAGCGGGTGTATGTGGAGGGGTTGCGGGTGTATGTGGAGGGGTAGCGGGTGTATGTGGAGGGGTAGCGGGTGTATGTGGAGGGGTAGCGGGTGTGTGTGTGTGTGTGTTGGGAGGGGTACGGGTGTATAGTTGCCAGGATGGTTGGATGTTCATCTATTGTGACTGACGGGTCAGAGTCCCGCTTCATGGCTTCCATTTTAGCTACCCACGAAGAATTCCATTTTTGACTGCTTTTGTTACTTCCTTATACAGATCGATCCATTTTCGAAGTCAGTAGTAGCTTCCTCGACATCCTCATGAATCATTCACATCCTTGACATCCATATATGCCCAGTTGTAACGGGTCCAGTCTTTTCAAGCTGTCTGCCTGCATTTTCGAATTCTCAAATTTTTTGTTTTATCGCAATCATGTCTTTTTCTGGTTCTCATTACTTCCAGTGTTATAAATTTTAATTCATTTAGCCTTTCTTCGTATATCTTTCCTCTTTTGCTACGAGAGTAGTTCAGAAACATTCTCCTGACTTGCTCTAGTATCTGGGCATCTTTTCTAAGGTCTCGGCTCAGTGCTGGTGCTGTTTACTCCATTACAGTTGTTCCTGGCCTATTGTGAGTTGCTCCCTCTATCGCAGTTGGTTCTCGTCTCCACGCTTTCCTCTTCTCCTTCATTTAAATTTTTGAATGAAAACAAATGAAAATGTTATCTTTATTTAAATAAGCAAACCGAGAAACTGGTTTTCATTTTAAATTTATTGTTTTTAACTAGTCAGAAGCTGTTGAAGTAAGTCACAAATACACAACGTATAAAGTAAGATCACATTTAGTGAGATTTTGACTATTTCTGAGGTACCAGATCATAAATGTACAACTCAAGTCTTCAGTGTTCAGCTTGTTTTAGTATTTGGTCTCCTCAACAATCAGCGCAGAAAATGGACTTCACAAAGATTCGTTGATCCAAATATATTCAGAATCCTTACAGCTTGTCGTGAGACCAGAAGGTAAGCGTGAAGGTTTTTGACAAGGAACATCTCCAAATCCAGAGTTATGAAGTCATCTTGAGCTGAAGTTGATACTGATGTTCTTCTTGATAATGATATTCAGTGCTTCAGAGATGCCCACAAGCTAAGCAGGAAACATCCGAGATCCTTCGGAGTGGAACGTATCGTGGAGATCTAGCGTTAGCTGTAACCCGAGATATACGCCCACTTTTCGCTGTTCGTAAAGCTCCTAAAGCATGTTTCCCTGCGTAAGCCATCGCACATTTGTGTGGAGAAGCAAGTCTTGATGGTAAGAGATCATGTCCTTGCACAGCTGTTTATACGTTTACTGCCTTGATGACCAGGTTTTTAACATCCCTCATTTCAGTAGGTAGAGTTTTGGATGCTAAAGCTTCTCGATAACAAGAAATGAGGGGTCTTTTGTTTTTTACCTTATTCACGTAACCGGATCGCTAACTAAAAAAAAAACAATTACCCTACAAGCGAGTCCCATTAATGTCAATTTTCTTCAAAGAAGTTCGATATCCCTTCAAAGATATCAGTTTCTATTGAAAAGTTTTCCAAGAAATGACATTTCCTCCATGCTCTCACTGATACCTAACGAGCATACATGAGCAGCTGAGAACACTGAACGTCGTCAGTTGTTCCATTACAAGGAATTGAAAAGACAGGAGATGCCCGTATCTGCTTGATGACTTGATTTTTAATGTCTTGAAACATGTCATCGATCCTTCCTTTGACTGCGTCGTCCGGCATAGAGATATGCCAGAGCATGTTTGCATTTTCCTTCCTCAGGACGAGCTGCTCTGCAGACAGCAGATTTGATTTTATGAAGGTCATTCCGACTGTATGACACTTCTTAGCCTTTTCTGTCAAACGAAAGTAATCTCGAAAGATGCTTCAACAATATTTGAAGTCTGTTAACGAATTCTCCACTTGATGTGGTCTTAGCTCCGTTTCATAAATACCTCGAGTTTGTCAGCAATCCGGGATAGGTTGGCCTATCAGACGGAGTTCTCAAGAGTGTGGCAATCTCATCAATGCTCAGTGTGGCGACATATCACGCCTCGGAAATTTTATGTGTCACGCTTAGAAAAGTTACGGACCCCGAACTTGATGTAACCGTCCAGATACTTCCGGTTTTCCGTACTAATACTGATGAACTTGATACAGCTGCAAATATGTAGAGAAGAAAGAAATTAATGTAAACTGATATTTACACAAATAAACCGCACAAAAATGAACAGAAGCTTAAGGACGACGTTTCCGGTCCGACTTGGACCATGACCAAAGTCACACTAACAGAGTGGAGCAGGATGGCTTATATAGGCAGGAAGAGGTAGAGGTAGGTAGTAGTGGTAGTAGTAGTAGTAGTAGTAGTAGTGCAAGATTGTATATACTACCGACAGGATGAAATGACACATGCAAAACACCCGCGGGCATCCCACCGAAGACGTTTCGCCTCCCAGCCAGCCACTGTAATGTGGCGAAACGTCCACAACAAAAGACAACCAACGCCGCTACATGTGTCCAAATATCACCATAGAAGTATAGAAGAAGAAGAGGTAAATGGTAGTGGTAGAAGTTTGGAAATAAGGAAGGACGTGCCAGTCAAATACAAAGAAGGTGAGCACTGCTAGCGAGCTAGAAACCCACAAGGTAGAGCCAGCGCACCGAGGTGCTTGAAAGGGGAAATTGTGAAATAAAAAAAAGAAGGAACAGAAACGACGAGACAGGAGAGAGAAATACAACCCAGAGGAAGCAATGGTGAGAGGAAAGGGGAAGATGAAAAGAAAAAGAAGAAGAAGAAGAAAAATAGGATTCCAGGTAAGTCACGTGGTGTTCTGAAAAGTTTGGAGCATTTTTTACAAGTAGTGGGAGAGGAAGGTCCATCTACAGAGACGAAGCCAGGCTAAGGTTCATACACGGAAATTTGTGGTATAATAGAGAAACAACTAAACTGCGACTGATCGAGTTGGAAAGTAGGAGAACAGTTTTAGTCAGAAGACCATCAATATGTAGATGGCATGATCTCTGACGTGACAGAAAAGAGCATTGTTAGTGTCGGCAAGCCTATTCACTATTTTTTGTGCTCCTTAAGTCTGTCCTAAAGAGGATCTACCAGTTCCTCCAAAGGTATTGAAGATGACAGAAGGAGCAAGAAATAGAGTAGACACCAGGAAAACATCTGTAGAGGAGGAAGGTATGAACGAGATTAGTGCGAAGAGGTTAGTCTGGCGGAAGGTAACATTGATGTCTTAAGGACGGAGAGAAATTGTTGATCTTCAGAAATACCGAACTGTTATTGAAGGCAGAGTATAGAAGAGTTACCAAGAGTAAGGAGCAGTTGGGAGAGAAGAAATTGCGTTTAGGCACGTTAGAGGCAAGTCTCAAAAGTGAAGGGAAGCCAAGACTGAGAACGATTTATAAAGAAGAGGAAATTTTACTGCTGTAAGGAACTGAGGATCACAGATGCGAAGATGCACGGTAGAAAGAGGGAGATAAGAACATTTCGTATCTAGACAAGGGAAGCATGATAGGAAAAGTAGTGAATGTACAAGCCACTGTGCAAGTTTTACTGAAAACGAAAAGAAAAACCTGTAATCTAGCGTGACATGGCATCAAAGGAAAGGAAGTAAGGAATTAGATTCCCATTCAGCTTTAACTTAATGTGAAGGGGCAATATTGTTAAGGAGCTTCAAGAAAAGGTTGGAAGAGACTGGAGTCATGAGGCCATAAACATAGCAAAGATGTCATCCACATAGCGAGCCAGAGTGAAGGTTGCACATCTGGGTAGGAAGAAGAACAGCTCGAAGTAATTCCATGTAAGTACTCAGCAAGGACAGGAGAGAGAGGAGAGCCCATAGCGACAACCGAAGGTTTGGGAATAATATTTCCCCTGGAAGGAAAAGGAGTTAGAGTCCACACAGAGGCGGATCAATCAAAAAGACAACAGTGGGATAGGGAGATGAGAAACCCATCATGGGCCTTCTCTCTAAGGAAATCAAGAGACATCATCAAGAGGGGGCGGGGGGGGGGGGGGGGGACAATTGTGAGGAAGGAGGGACTCACGTCAAGACTAAGCAACTTACCGGTAGGGATAGAGCGAACCCGTTTCAATGAAGTCTTAGGAGTTGACGGTAGCTGGGCAGGGGAGAAAAAGTACCAAGAAAGTGAGTGAGGGTTTTGGCCAGCCAAGAAGCAAGAGAATAAGAGACAGAACCTCTAGAGGATATGATAGGACGAAGAGGAATATCAGGTTTATGAGTTTTGGGAAGGCCATAGAAATAGGGAAGAGAGGGACAGATGACACGAAACCGTTGAACAAGGTCAAAGTCGCTATGGGCTCTCCTCTCTCTCCTGTCCTTGCTAATCTTTACATGGAATACTTCGAGACTGTTCTACTTCCTAACCCCCGATGTGCAACCTTACACTCTGGCTTCCGCTATGTGATGACTTCTTTGCTCTGTTGCTCAGTCATGACTCCAGTCTCTCCAACCTTTTCTTGAAGCTCATTAACCAATCTTTTTTTTTTTTTTTTTTTTTTTTTGGGGGGGGGGGGGGGGGGGGGGGGGGGGGGGGGGGGGGGGGGGGGGGGGGGGGGGGGGGGGGTTTTTTTTTTATTTTTTGTTGCCATTCCATTTAAGTTTAAAGCTGAATGGGAATCTAATTCCTTACTTCCTTTCCTTGATGTCCATGTCCACCGCTCAGATACAGGTTTTTCCTTTTCGTTTACTTACCGTAAACCTATCACAGTGGCATGTACATTCACTACTTTTCCTATCATGCTCCCCTGTCAAGAAAAGTGTTCTTATCTCCCTCTTTCTCCGTGCCCTCCGCATCTGTGATCCTCAGTTTCCTTCCAGCAGAAATTTCTCACTCTTTATAATTCGTTTCTCCCGTCTTGGCTACCCTTCCCATTTCAAGACTCCTGCCCTCCTCACGTGCTAAACGCAATTTCCTTCTCTCCAAAACTCTCTTACTCAGGAACTCTTCTATCCTCTGCCCTCCCTACATTCCGGTCTTCTAATCTCAACAATTCTCTCCGTCCCTAGACATCAAGCTTACCTTCCGCCAGACGAACACTCTTCGCACATATCTCGTTCATACCTCTCCTTCTCTACAATGTTCCTGGTGTCTACTCTATTTCTTGCACCTCCCCTGTCCTCTTCAAATACTTTGAGAAACTGGACGAACTCTTGTCGGACAGACTAAGGAGCACAAAAATAGTGTGGATTTAGGCTTGCCGACACTAACAAAGCTCCTTTTCTGTCAATCAGAGATCATATCCCATCCTATTGACTGGTCTTCCGCTAAAACTGTCATCCGCTACTTCCAAATCGAACAGTCGCCGTTTAGTTGAATCCACTCTTATACACAACATTCCTTGTATGAACCTTACTGGCCCTGGCATCGTCTCTGTAAAGCCTTTCCTTCCCACTACATTGTAAAATGCTCCAACTTCAAACACCCGAGACTTAACCTGAATCCTCATTTTTCTTCTTCTCTTCTTTTTCTTTCTCCTCATCCCTTTCTCTCTCCCCTTTCTCTCTGGGTTGTCTTCTCTCTCCTGTCTCGTGTTTCTTTGTTCCTTCTTTATTTTATTTCACCACTTCCCCTTATCACGCACCTCGTTGCGCTTTTGCTCTCCCTCTGTGGGTTTCTAGCTCTCTGCAGTGCACCCCTTCCGTTGTATTTGACTGGCCTTGCTTCCTTATTTCCCACCTTCTACCACTACCACAACTACCTCTTCTTCTCTACTACATCTACTGATGAAATTAGACACATGAGCGGCTCCTGGTTGTCCTTTGTTTGTGGACGTTTCGCCATCCAGTGGCAGCTGGATGCGAAACGTCTATGGTGGGGATCCCGGTTGTGTGCATGTGTCATTTCAATCCTGTCGGTATTTATACCAATCTTGCACTACTACTACTACTACTACCACTACTACTACCTCTACCTCTTCCTGCCTATATATAGCCGTCCTGCTCCACCTCTGTTAGTGTGACTTTGTCAATGGTCCAAGTCGGACCGAAACGTCGTCGTAAGCTTCTGTCTTTTATGTGCGGGTTATTTGTGTATCGTTCCAGTCACGGTATTGTGCCTTTTTGTTATTTAAACTGATATTTTATATTATAATGCAAAAAAGTAAACCAAATTTCAATTTCATGTTAATTATATACTAATAAATGAATTCCAAAACACTTTTCCTAAAATATATATTGTGTATGTGTAAAGAATGTATCTCAATGTGACGACATTGTGGAAGTAAATGGAAAATTATACTAAAAATATCAGTTACTACCAGAAGACCATAAATAAAACGAACATAATCATCATTACATGATCTTGAACAATCACCACCCCATTAGCATGAACACGTCATGAACAAGCACCACCCCATTAAAGCATGAACAGTCCTGAACAAGCACCACCCCATTAGTCATGAACAGGGCGTCCCATGAACAAGCACCAAACCTGCCATTAGCATAACACAGTCATGAACAACACCATCCCAGTTATATGAAACATAAGTTCATGAACAAGCCACCCCCCCATTAGCAGAACACGTCATGAACAAAGCACCCACCCCATTAGCAATAACACGACATGAACAAGCAACCACCCCAGTATCCAAGAACACTTCCATAACAAGCACCACCCCTTAATCAAGAACACCGTCATGACAAGCACCACCCCAATAGCATGAACACGTCAAAAACAACACCATCCCGCCAGTTAGCATGAACACGTCATGAACAAGCACCACCCCATTAGCATGAACACGTCATGAACAAGCACCACCCCATTAGCATGAACACGTCATGAACAAGCACCACCCCATTAGCATGAACACGTCATGAACAAGCACCACCCCATTAGCATGAACACGTCATGAACAAGCACCACCCCATTAGCATGAACACGTCATGAACAAGCACCACCCATTTAGCATGAACATCGCATGAACAAAGCACCCCCATTAGCATGAACACGTCATGAACAAGCACCACCCCATTAGCATGAACACGTCATGAACAAGCACCACCCCATTAGTATGAACACGTCATGAACAAGCACCACCCCATTAGCATGAACACGTCATGAACAAGCACCACCCCATAAGCATGAACACGTCGATGAACAAGCCCCACCCCATTAAGCTGAAACACGTCATGAACAAGCACCACCCATTAGTATACACGTCATAACAAGCACACCGACCCCATAGCATGAACACGTCATGAACAAGCACCACCCCATTAGCATGAACACGTCATGAACAAGCACCACCCCATTAGCATGAACACGTCATGAACAAGCACCACCCCATTAGCATGAACACGTTCATGAACAAGCACCACCACCACTAGCATTAACACTTCATAACAAGCACCACTCCCATAAGCATGAACACGTCCATGAACTAGCACCACTCCCTTCGCATGAACACGTCCATGAACAGCACCACCCCCATAAGCAATGAACACAGACATGAACAAGCACCACCGCATTTAGCATGAACACGTCATGAACAAGCAACACCCCATTATGCATGAAACACGTCATGAACAAGCACCACCTCCATAGCATGAACACTCATGAACAATCACCACCCCCATTAGCATGAACACGTCCATTACCAAGCACTCACCCCATTAGCATGAACACGTTATGAAACAAGCACCACCCCGGGCCATGAAGACGGAACACGTCCCTGAACAAGCACGCCACCCCATTAATATGAACAAGTCATGACAAGCACCACCGCCATTCGCATGAACACGTCCATGAAGCAAGCACCTCCTCCAATAGCATGAACACTCATGAACAAGCACCACCCCATTAGCATGAACACGTCATGAACAAGCACCACCCCATTAGCATGAACACGTCATGAACAAGCACCACCCCATTAGCATGAACACGTCATGAAACCAAGCACCACCCCCAATTAGCATGAACACGTCATGAACAAGCACCACCCCATTAGCATGAACACGTCATGAACAAGCACCACCCCATTAGCATGAACACGTCATGAACAAGCACCACCCCATATAGCAATGAACACGTCATGAACAAGTCACGCACCCCATATCATGAACACGTCAAGACAAGCACCACCCCATTAGCATGAACACGTCATGAACAAGCACCACCCCATTAGCATGAACACGTCATGAACAAGCACCACATGATCATCGACAAACACAAACAAATGATTATGAACTGACACCAAATGAACAACAAACTCCTCCACGTGATCATACACAAACACCACCCATGATCATGAACACCCATGATCATGAACACCCATGATCATGAACACCACCCCATGATCATGAACACCCATGATCATGAACACCCATGATCATGAACACCCATGATCATGAACACCACCCATGATCATGAACACCCATGATCATGAATACCCATGATCATGAACACCCATGATCATGACACCCATGATCAAGAAAACCCAAGAACATGAACACCACCCCATGATCAATGAACACCCGATCATGACACCCATGATCATGAACACCCATGATCATGAACACCCATGATCATGAACCAACCCATGATCATGAACACCCATGATCATGAATACCCATGATCATGAACACCACCCCATGATCATGAACACCCATGATCATGAACACCCATGATCATGAACACCACCCATGATCATGAACCACCCATGATCATGAACACCCATGATTCATTGAACACCACCCATGAATCATGAACACCCATGATCATGACACCCATGATCATGAACACGCCATGAACATGAACACATCCATGATCAGTGAACACCCATGATCATGAACCCCATGATCATGAACACGCACCCATTACATGAAACACCCATGATCATGAACACCCATGATCATGAACACCACCCATGATCATGAACACCCATGATCATGAACACCCATGATCATGACCACCCATGATCATGAACACCCCATGATCATGAACACACCATGATTCATGAACACCCCATGATCATGAAACACCCATGGATCAATGAACAACTCCATATCATGAACACCCATGATCATGAACACCACCCCATGATCATGAACACCCATGATCATGAACACCACCCATGATCATGAACACCCATGATCATGAACACCCATGATCATGAACACCCATGATCATGAACACCCATGATCATGAACACCCATGATCATGAACACCCATGATCATGAACACCACCCCATGATCATGAACACCCATGATCATGAACACCACCCATGATCATGAACACCCATGATCATGAACACCCATGATCATGAACACCCATGATCATGAACACCCATGATCATGAACACCCATGATCATGAACACCCATGATCATGAATACCCATGATCATGAACACCACCCCATGATCATGAACACCCATGATCATGAACACGCACCCCCATGATCATGAACAACCCATGATCAGTTAACACGGCACCGCATGGATCATGTAACAACCCATGATCATGAACACCCATGATCATGAACACCCATGATCATGAACACCCATGATCATGAACACCACCCATGATCATGAACACCCATGATCATGAATACCCATGATCATGAACACCACCCCATGATCATGAACACCCATGATCATGAATAACCCATGATTCATGAACACCACCCCAATGTCATGAACACCCATGATCCATGAACACAACCCCATGATCAGATCACTCACCCATTATCAGAACACCAACCCAGATGATCATGAACACCACCCATGATCATGAACACCACCCTGATCATGAATAACCCAAGATCATGAACACCACCCCCCATACTGAACAACCCACCCCATGATCATGAACATCGCCAAATCATGAACACCACCCATTATCATAACACCACCCATGACATGAACACCACCCATGATCATGAACACCACCCATGATCATGAACACCACCCATGATCATGAACACCACCCATGATCATGAACACCACCCATGATCATGAACACCACCCATGATCATGAACACCACCCATGATCATGAACACCACCCATGATCATGAACACCACCCATGATCATGAACACCACCCCATGATCATGAACACCACCCATGATCATGAAACACAACTCACCCATGATCATGAACACCACCCATGATCATGAACACCACCCCATGATCATGAACAACCCCATGATCATGAACACCCATGATCATGAACACCCATGATCATGAACACCACCCATGATCATGAACACCACCCATGATCATGAACACCACCCATGATCATGAACACCACCCATGATCAATGGAACACCACCCATGATCATTGAACACCACCCCAAGACATGAACACCACCCAAGATCAAGAACAGCCACCCATGATCATGAACACCACCCATGATCATGAACACCACCCATGATCATGAACACCACCAATGATCATGAACACCACCCCATGATCATGAACACCACCCCATGATCATGAACACCCATGATCATGAACACCCATGATCATGAACACCACCCATGATCATGAACACCACCCATGATCAATGAACCACGCCACCCCAAGATCATGACACTCACCCATGATCATGAACACCACCCATTATCAATGAACACCACACCCATGAATCCTGAACCAACACACCACCCATGATCATTAACACCACCCAAGATCATGAACACCACCCATGATCATGAACACCACCCATGATCATGAACACCACCCCATGATCATGAACACCACCCATGATCATGAACACCACCCATGATCATGAACACCACCCATGATCATGACCACCCATGATCATGAACCACCCATGATCATGAACACCACCCATGATCATGAACAAATAGACCATGATCATGAATCACCACCCATGATCATGAACAACCGCCACGATGATCATGAACACACACCCAAGTACATGAACTCCACCCATGATCAAGGAACACCCATTAAGAACAATGAACACACATGAAACACCACCCATGCTGAACACCACCCATGATCATGAACACCGCCCATGATCTGAACACCTGCCCCAATGATCAAAGAACACCCATGATCATGAACACCACCCATGATCATGAACACCACCCCATGATCATGAACACACCCATGATCATGAACACCCATGATCATGAACACCCATGATCATGAACACCCATGATCATGACAACACCCATGATCATGAACACCACCCATTAACATTGAACACCACCCATGATCATGAACACCACCCATGATCATGAACACCCATGATGACCACCCATGAACATGAACACACCCATGAATCATGAACACCACCCCATGATCATGAAACACCCCCATTGATCATTGAACACCACCCATGATCATGAACACCACCCATGATCATGAACACCACCCATGATCATGAACACCACCCATGATCATGAACACCACCCATGATCATGAACACCACCCATGATCATGAACACCACCCATGATCATGAACACCACCCCATGATCATGAACACCACCCATGATCATGAACACCCATGATCATGAACACCCATGATCATGAACACCCATGATCATGAACACCACCCATGATCATGAACACCCATGATCATGAACACCACCCATGATCATGAACACCACCCATAGATCAAGAACACCACCCATGATCATGAACACCACCCCATGATCATGAACAAACACCACCCCATGATCATGAACACCCCATGATCATGAACACCCCATGATCATGAACACCACCCCATGATCATGAACACCCATGATCATGAACACCCATGACCATGAACACCCATGATCATGAACACCCATGATCATGAACACCACCCATGATCATGAACAACCCCATGATCATGAACACCACCCATGATCATGAACACCACCCATGATCATGTACACCACCCATGATCATGAACACCCATGATCATGAACACCCATGATCATGACCACCCATGATCATGAACACCCATGATCATGATCACCCATGATCATGACCACCCATGATCATGAACACACACAGCCCCCATGTCATAGAACACAACCCTATGAACATAGCAAAACACCACCCCATAAAACTTCACGAACAAACAACCACCCCATGATCATGAACAAACATCACCCCATGATCATGAACAAACACCACCCCATGATCATGAACAAACACCACCCCATAATCACGAACAAACACCACCCCATGATCATGAAACACCACCCTATGATCATGAACAAACACCACCCCATGATCATGAACAAGCATCAACCCATGATCATGAATAAACACCACCCCATGATCATGAACAAACACCACCCCATGATCATGAACAAACACCACCCCATGATCATGAACAAACACCAACCCATGATCATGAACAAACCACCCCATGATCATGAACAAGCATCAACCCATGATCATGAACAAACACCACCCCATGATCATGAACAAGCACCACCCCATGATCATGAACACATGATTATGAACAAACACCCCCAAATGATCATGAACAAACACCACATGATCAAGAGCAAACACCACCGCATGATCATGAACACCCCATGATCATGAACAAACACCAACCCATGATCATGAACAAACACCACCCCATGATCATGAACAAACACCACCGCATGATCATGAACACCCCATGATCATAAACAAACACCAACCCATGATCATGAACAAACACCACCCCATGATCATGAACAAACACCACCCCATGATCATGAACAAGCATCAACCCATGATCATGAATAAACACCACCCCATGATCATGAACAAACACCCCATGATCATGAACAAACACCAACCCATGATCATGAACAAACACCACCCCATGATCATGAACAAACACCACCCCATGATCATGAACAAGCATCAACCCATGATCATGAGCAAACACCACCCCATGATCATGAACAAACACCCCATGATCATGAACAAACACCCCATAACCATGAACAAACAACAACCCAAGATCATGAATCAAACACCACCATCCACCGCCCTGATCAGGAACAAACACCAACCAAGATCATGAACAAACACCACCCCATGATCATGAACAAACACCAACCCATGATCATGAACAAACACCAACCCATGATCATGAACAAACACCAACCCATGATCATGAACAAGCATCAACCCATGAACACGAACAAACACCACCACATGAACACGAACAAACACCACCACATGAGAACGAACAAACACCACCGCATGATCATGAACAAACACCACAACATGATCACGAACAAACACCACCACATGATCACGAACAAACACCACCACATGAACACGAACACCACCACATGATCACGAACAAACACCACATGATCACGAACAAACACCACCGCATGATCACGAACAAACACCACCGCATGATCACGAACAAACACCACCTCATGATCACGAACAAACACCACCGCATGATCACGAACAAACACCGCATGATCACGAACAAACACTACCACATGATCACGAACAAACACCGCCACATGATCACGAACACCACATGATCATGAACAAACACCACCACATGATCATGAACAAACACCACCACATGATCACGAACAAACACCACCACATGATCACGAACAAACTCCACCGCATGATCACGGACAAACTCCACCGCATGATCACGAACAAACACCTACGGCAAGAACACGAACAAAGCACCACGGCATGATCACGAACAAACACCACGGTGCATGATCACGAACAAACACCACGGCATGATCACGAACAAACACCACGGCATGATCACGAACAAACACCACGGCATGATCACGAACAAACACCACGGCATGATCACGAACAAACACCACGGCATGATCACGAACAAACACCACGGCATGATCACGAACAAACACCACGCAATGATCACGAACAAACAACCAGCGGCAAATCACGAACAAACAGCCACTGTATATCAGAACAAACACCAGGCAGATCACGACAAACTCCAAGGCATGATCACGAACAAACACCACGGCATGATCACGAACAAACACCACGGCATGATCACGAACAAACACCACGGCATGATCACGAACAAACACCACCGCATGATCACGAACAAACACCACCGCATGATCACGAACAAACACCACCGCATGATCACGAACAAACACCACCGCATGATCACGAACAAACACCACCACATGATCACGAACACCACCACATGATCACGAACACCACCACATGATCACGAACACCACCACATGATCACGAACACCACCACCACCATATGATCACGAACACCACCACATGATCACGAACACCACCACATGATCACAAACACCACCACATGATCACAAACACCACATGATCACGAACACCACATGATCACACCACATGATCACAAACAAACACCACATCACGAACAAACACCACATGATCACGAACAAACACCACATGATCACGAACACCACATGATCACACCACATGATCACAAACAAACACCACATCACGAACAAACACCACATGATCACGAACAAACACCACATGATCACGAACAAACACCACCACAAGATCACGAACAAACACCACCATATGATCACGAGCAAACACCACATGATCACGAACACCATATGAAAAAACACCAGTACGTGTGTGTGTGTGTGTGTGTGTGTGTGTGTGTGTACTCACCTAATTGTACTCACGCTAATAGGTGATGCAGGGGTCTAGACTCAGCTCCTGGCCCCGCCTCATCACTGATCGCTACTGGATCGCACGTCACACAGCTTTCCTGAGCTTTGTCATACCTCTTCTTAAAACTATGTATGGTTCCTGCCTCCACTACTTCACTTGCTAGGCTATTCCACTTGCTGATAACTCTATGACTGAAGAAATACTTCCTAACTTCCCTGTGACTCGTCTGAGTCTTCACTTCCAGATTGGGACCCTTGTCCCCTGTGTCCCCCTCTCTGGAACATCCTAATCTCTGTCCCCACCTGTCTATTCCCCGCAGTATCTTGTATGTCGTTATCATGTCTCCCCCTGACACTTCAGTCCACCATGTCTTCAGTCCGATTTCCCGTTAACCTTTCCTCGTACGACAATCCCTTTAGCTTCTGGGACTAAGCCATGTTTGCAAACCTTTGTACTTTCTCTAACATCTTGACGTGCTTGAAAAAAAACCAGGTGTGGGTTCCAGACTGGTTGCTGCATACTCCAATATGGGCCTAACATACACAGTTGTACAGTGTCTTGAACGATTCCTAATAAGGAACGTAACCGCAAATTCTCAGGTTGCCAGGCGCCCCGTAGCTGCAGGCGGTATTTGGTTGAGTGTAGCCGGGGGGGGGGGGGGGGGTGGCTCCGGAGGATGTTGCTCGTGTGTATGGTCACCCCAAGGTCTTTCTCCCTGAGTGAGGTCTGTATTCTTTGCCACCTAGCCTATAACTCTGTCCCCCTGCGTGTCTTCTTTGCCCTCCCCAATCTTCATGACTTTGCATTTGCTTGGATTGAATTCGAGAAGCCAGTTGCTGGACCACATGTCCAGCCTTTCCATGTCTCTTTGCAGTCCTGCCTCATCCTCGTCCGATTTAATTCTTCTCATCAACATTCACGTCATCTGCGAACAGGGACACATCATAGTCTAATCCTTCCATCATGTCGTTTCACATATATCAAAAATAGCACTGGTCCCAAGAACTGACCCCGTTGGGAAACCCCGCTCGCAACAGGCGCCCACTGTGGAAAACTCTTCACGTACCATTACACGTTGCATCCGATCCCTGTCATGTATTCCCCTAATCCATTGCAGTGCCCTCCCTTTTACTAGGACAGATACCTCCAGCTTCTGCAGCTAAATCTCTTGTGTGGAGAACTGTGTCAAAGGCCATCCTTCAGTCTAGAAAAACGCATCTACCCACCCTCTCCTCGTGTCTTACTTCTGTTTACTGGTCCATAAAACGACCAGAGTTTGTATACAAGATTTGCCCTTCCAAGAACCCATGCTGGTTTTTCATTGTAAAACTTGTTCCTTTCCAGGTGTTCGACCGACTCTCCTCCTGATAATCTTCTACCATGAATTTGCACACAATACAAGTCAGTAGACACTGGTCTGAAGTTTCGTGCCCATCGTTTTCTGTTCCTGTCTTTAAAAATGGGTACTACATTTAGCGTCTTTTTCCATTTCTCAGGTAGTTCCCAGTTTCAAGGGATGTGTTGAAGCTTGTGTATAAGAGCACGCACAGCATCTCTGCTCCTTATCTCTAA
Source organism: Cherax quadricarinatus (assembly GCF_026875155.1). Taxonomy (NCBI): domain Eukaryota; kingdom Metazoa; phylum Arthropoda; class Malacostraca; order Decapoda; family Parastacidae; genus Cherax; species Cherax quadricarinatus. The sequence continues at coordinate 69,919,470 of NC_069415.1, read as the reverse complement.
GGAACCCATGGGAATGTATGTTCCGGTCCCAACTGCGCCTTTGTTGAGTCAAGGTCACTTAAGAGCTTCTTCACCTCCACTCAGATTTGTTCGTATTCATCCAACACTTGTTGGAAAAAATTTCCCTCTTGATGTTCCCTTCTGTGCTGTCTTCCACAGCCCTTCCTGTCACTACTGTAAAAACTTCCTTAAATCTCCTGTTCATCTCGCTCACATGCCTCCTGATCATTTCTTGTGAGTTCTCCACCTGCTTGTCCTTAATCTGAATCACCTGGTCTTTGACAGTTGTCTTCCTCCTGAAGTGGGCTATACAACATTGTTCGGGCAGTCTTGATTCTCGATGCTATTTCATTTTTCATACTTGTCCCGCTGGGCCTCCCTCCTTACTGTGGCATACTCATTCCTGGCACAGCGACTGAAATCCTCCCTAATTTTCGTGTGTTCTCTGCCTTCTAGTACTTTTTCCATTCTCTATTGCACTTTGTTTTTGCCTCCTTACACCGTCGGGTAAACCAGGGGCTCGTTCTGGTCTTCCCGTTGTTTCTGTTGCCCTTGGGAATAAACCTTTCCACTGCCTCCTTGCATTTTGTTGTTACATATTCCATCATTTCATATACTGGCTTTCCTGCCAGTTCACTGTCCCACTGGACCTCCCGCAGGAAGTTCTTCAACCCTATGTAGTCCCCTCTTTTATAGTCAGGCTTTTCCCATTCAACTCCTGTTATTCTCTGCACTTGCAGTTCTACTATGTATTCAAACACAGAACCACGTGGTCGCTAGCTCCTAGGGGACTCTCATACTTGATGTCCTCAATATCTGAGCTGCCCAGGGTGAAAACAAGGTCCAATCTTGCTGGTTCATCCTCCCCTCTCACTCTGGTAGTGTCCTTAACATGTTGGTGCATGAGGTTTTCCAGCACCACGTCCAACATCCTGGCTCTCCATGTTTCGGGACCCCCATGTGGCTCCAGGTTTTCCCAGTCAATCTCCCTGTGGTTGAAATCCCCCATAACCAGCAACTTTGCTCTGCTGGAGTGAGCTCTTCTTGCCACCTCAGCAAGTGTGTCCACCATTGCTCTGTTGCTCTCTTCATATTCCTCTCTTGGCCTCCTGCAGTTCTGTGGTGGATTATACATCACTGCAATGACCACTTTGTGTTCCCCAGACTGAAGTGTACCTGCTATGTAGTCTCTTTCTCCCGTCTCATCTATTCCTTGTGTGTGTGTGTGTGTGTGTGTGTGTGTGTGTGTGTGTGTGTGTGTGTGTGTGTGTGTCTGTGTGTGTCTGTGTATTTCTGTGTGTGTCTGTGTCTGTGTCTGTGTGTCTGTCAGACACCTACAGTAGAGGTCAACAGAGTCAGGGCAGAGTCCTCCCTGACTCTTGACCGCTAATGGCTTTACACACTCCTGTCATACCTCTTCTTGGAGCTATGAATGAAATCTGCCTTTACCGCTTCGCTCTCTAGGTTATTCAATTTCCTGACCACTTGAAGGCTAGAGAAGTATTTCCCAACAGCACTATATCTCAGCTGTATTTTAACTTCCAGTTGTGACCTTGTACAACTTTGACCAGCCTCTCACACATTACCTTTCCACCCTGTCAATGCTTAACATTATTTTGTACGTCTTAATCATGCCAACTCTGCTCCTTCTGTCCTCTAGTGTCGTCAGATTTAACTCCTCTAGCCTGTCCTCACAGTTCGTATCCCCAAGCTCAGGCTTTATTTCGATTGCAAACCTATGGATCTTTTTCAGCTTCTTTACATGTTTACCAGATGTGAGTTTTCTGCTGACGCTGCATATGCCAAGAGAAGCCTAACATATGCTATGCATTTGGCCATGAATGCTTCCTTCTTGATGTTCCTGAAAGCTACCATAAATATGCCAGTCACGTTTTTGTTGCAGCGGTTATTCAACTGATGTGTGCCCAGGCGAAATACTCGGAACTATTGTTCCACTTGAAGTTCTTCTCTTCCATAGAGATTTAGTGGACTTCTATGCTATTCTCCGAGTTTCATAAATTTAGATTCGCTGGTGTTAAATTCCAATACCCACTTATCAGACCAGTCAAGTGGCTTGTCAAGATCCATTTGTAGTCTTTCCTGGTCTACTGTTTGTATTTTTCTCATTAGTTTCACGTCTGCATACGGCGACACCTTTCACTCAGTTTTCTCAGTCTAGTCGTTTACACAAAGAAACAATACTGGACCGGGTATTGATCCTCGTCACACTCGCCCGTGAACATACACTTAGTGCTTATTCAGCTGTGTTAGAAGTCAACTTAAAGTTCCAATACTTTAGGTGGGAGGATTTTTTTATTGAATTTAAAATTTGTACGTGCCATTTTGCCAGTTTTAGAGATATTTTGTCAAATTGGACTTTCTTAAAATAGTAACTCGAAAGGTTTTTTCTTAGAGGATTGTAAAGAATTTTAAATAGATTAGAATTTACAAACACAAAATTGAGATTTATTGAAAATTCGCGTTTTTATAGCTTTTAAATTTTTCAAGAGTTTAGTGAGACTTTATAAAAACCTTTGTGCCAGAGTCAGCACATTGATAGGTGAATAACAAAAAAAGGCACAATACCGTGACTGGAACGATACACAAATAACCCGCACATAGAAGAGAGGAGCTTACGACGACGTTTCGGTCCGACTTGGACCATTTACAAAGTCACACTAACCAGAAGTGGAGCACGACGGCTATATATAGGCAGGAAGAGGTAGTGGTGGTGGTGGTGGTAGTAGTAGTAGTAGTAGTAGTAGTAGTAGTAAGTAGTAGTAGTGGTAGTGGTAGTATTGGGGAACTAAGGAGGAGGAGTCAGTCAAATATAAAGACAGGGGAGCACTGCAAGGGAGCTAGGTGCCCATAGAGGGAGAGCAAGTGCACAGAGGTGGGGGAAGGGGAAGGGATGAAATAAAAAATGAACAGAAACAAGACAAAAAAAAAGGAAAGAGGAAAGGGGAAGAGGGAGAAGAAGAAAAAATGAGGAATCAGGTTAAGTCACGGGTGTTTTGAAATTTGGAGCATTTTACAATGTAGTGGGAGAGGAAGGCATCAACAGAGACGAAGCCAGGACTAAGAATCATACAAGGAAAGTTGTGTATTAGAGAGGATTCAACAAGACAGCGACTGTTAAAGTTGGAAGTAGGGAAGACAGTTTTAGCAGAAGACCAGTCTATTGGATGGCTGTGATCTCTGATGTGACAGAAAAGAGCATTGTTAGTGTCGGCAAGCCTAACACTATATTTGTGCTCCCTAAGTCTGTCAGAAAGAGATCGGCCAGTTTCTCCAAAGTATTGAAGAGGACAGGAGGAGCAAGAAATAGAGTAGACACCAGGAACATCTGTAGAGGGAGGAGAGGTATGAACGAGATTAGTGCGAAGAGTGTTAGTCTGGGGAAAGTAAGCTTGATGTCTAAGGGACGTTGAGAATTTTTGAGATTAGAAAGACCGGAAATGTAGGGAAGGCCGAGGACAGAAGAGTTCCCAGGAGTAGACAGTTTGGGAGAGAAGAAATTACGTTTAGCTCGTGAGAAGGCAGAGTCTATGAAATGGGAAGGGTAGCCAAGACGGGAAAACGAATTATGAAGAGTGGAAATTTCTGCTGGAAGGAGCTGAGGATCACCAATGCGGAGGGCACGGAGAAAGAGGGAGATAAGAACACTTTTCTTGACAAGGGAAGCATGATAGGGAAAGTAGAGAATGTACATGTCACTGTTCATAGGTTATCGGTAAACGGAAAAGGAAAAACCTGTATCTGAGCGGTGGACATGGACATCAAGGAAAGGAAGCAAGGAATTAGATTCCCATTCAGCTTTAAACTTAATGGAAGGGGCAAGATTATTAAGAGCTTCAGGAAAAGGTTGGAATAGATTGGAGTCATGAGGCCACAGAGCAAAGATGTCATCCACATAGCGGAGCCAGAGTGAAGGTTGCACATCGATGGTAGGAAAAAGAATAGTCTCGATGTATTCCATGTAAAGATTAGCAAGGACAGGAGAGAGAGGAGAGCCCATAGCGACACCGAAGGTTTGAGAATAATATTTCCCTTGGAAGGAAAAAGAATTAGATTCCACACAGAGGCGGATAAGATCAAGAAAGACTTCAATAGGTATAGGGAGATGTAGAAACCCTTCAAGGGCCTTCTCTCTAAGGAAATCAAGGACATCATCAAGAGGGACATTGGTGAAGAGGGACTCAACGTCAAGACTAAGCATCTTACAGGTTGGGAGAGAGCGAACCCGTTCAATGAAGTCTTGAGAGTGACGGAGGTGGGCAGGAGAAAAAGTACCAAGAAAGGGAGTGAGGGTTTTGGCCAACCAAGAAGCAAGAGAATAAGAGACAGAATCTCTAGAGGATATGATAGGACGAAGAGGAATATCAGGTTTATGATATTTATTACTGTTAGCCTTGCCGACACTAACAATGCTCTTTTCTGTCACGTCAGAGATAAACCCATCCTATAGATGGCCCTCGCTAAAACTGTCTTCCCTACTTCCAATTTTAACGTCCCGTCTTGTTGAATCCTTTCAAATACACCTTTCCTTGTATAACTTGGGTCCTGGCTTCGTTTCTGTAACCCCCCCCCACTACATAGTAAAATGCTCCAAATTCAAACTCCCATGACAACCGTTTCCCTCTTTTTTTTTTTCTTCTTCTCCCCTTCCCCTTTTCCTTTTTTCCTTTTTTTTTTTGTCTTTCTTCTGTCGCGTTTTCTGTTCCTTCATTATTTTTTTTCATCATTTCCCCCTTTCCCCCCCCCCCACCCTGTGCCTTGCTCTCCCTCTGTGGGCACCTAGCTCCCTCAGTGCTCCCTTTCTTTATTTTTGACTGGCTCCTCCTCCTTATTCCTCAATACTATGTTACAAAAAACGCGATTCTAAAAGTTTAGAGACTCCAGTAATACTAGAAAGGACTCCCCCTTCTAGCCCAGCCTGTTACTGGGTTTTCGAACAATGTCATATTTTTGTCCAAATTTTATCCATTAAAATTCATATGGTTCAATAGGCTTTGGGATTACAACGGTGGGCACTAACTAGAGAAAATTAAAAATTTAATAAATTTATTAAGTAGTAAGTTGTCTAGAGGTATATTATCAAATTAAATTAATTACAGCAATCAAAAATAAAATCATCTCTGGGTTCAATATTAATTGCGAAAGCCAATCACATTTATAATTCTTAAGTACCGTCAGGTACATTAACATTTAATAAATATTACAAATATGTAAAGTGGGGTTATGCGTGTAAGGCTTTTAAAGTAGTTACTATGTCTCAAACTCGAATAAACTTAAAAAGTGACGACAAAGTCCTCAAAAGACTAATTCTTGACCGACTGGCAACCCAACAGCTTTTTGAAAAACAAAAAATCTAACCCAATACAATGCAATATCAACACTGGGACCAGAATCAGGAACGGGGGAAATAAAAAACGACACTAAGTAGGACCACAGCAATCCTCCACAAAAGTTACAAAACTCCCAAAACTAAATCTTCGTTCAGCATGGGTAAAACTGTGACTGTGACAATACACAGGAGCCGTACAAAATTAGGTCAAAAGCTATACTAAGGACCTGAGATACTCAAATGTCTATGTAAACACAACCTCAGTACAACGTCGAAAATCCAAAGTCTTTACAATGTTCTGTGAACAAAGTTCTACAGAAATAACAAGAAAATGAGACAGACAATCTGTCCAACCACAAGCGAGTCTCCCCGCAGACTGTCAGACAGACAACGTCCAACCGCAAACGAGTCTCCAGCAGACGCAGACAACAAGCGTCCAACCAGCAAGCGAGTCTCCAGCAGACTGAAATTTCACAAGAGGTGAGGACACCCCCCCCCCCCCGATCACGTGAATAGCTACGTGGACAACGAGCTCAGAACCGCATAAACAGCGACAAGCGATAATTACAGTAGTTTACAATCAAACCTAATGAGCACATTTTTTATACATCCTAACAAAATAAGCTAAAAAAAATATAACATCAAATAATAAAAAAAAGTCAACATTTACGATTTAGCTATTTCGCAAATAAAGCAAATAAAATTAAAAGAAAAGGTAATATACAATATAATTTTTAAAATATACATAAAAATCATTGTAACCCATTCGGGGGTTTCAACACCCCCCCCAACACGACAAAGGGGCCACTAGGGGTTGCATGTTGTTTTTTACATTATTTCTGATTATCAATCAAAATTATTATCAATATAAAAAATTTAAAAATTAATCAGATCTCTCTTGTGCCAAGCACTCAAAAATTTCACAGCGTCCGTCACTGATATGCCCCTAACTAGGGGATACACAGTACGAATTCGTTATCGGTTATATACATCAGTTAGAGACAGGGTAGCGCGAAAAGGAGGGGGACTTGGGCTCGTCATAGTAAAGGAGACTGCATTCCACTCTTAAGTATGGTTGTGTAAGCAGGAGTATGAACATCTGAGTATGAAAAGCTTAAGGGGTGTATGAGGGGGGGGGGTCTGCGACAGGGCAGTGTTTCGTCACGCAGTACACACCCGCACCACACTAACTCCTCAAAACTCAGCTTGTCCCTCCTCACACAACATTACTGTGAAAATTAAATATAATAATTTGACATGACATGAGTAAAATAGTTAAAAGGGCTTTGGGGGGATAAATTACTTTACTGAATTTGACATAGCAAGTAACAAAAAAGGGTTTGGGCATAAAATTTCGTTAAATTTAAAATTTAAATGATAATTTTTTAAGGGCGAGACAGAGCGTCAGCATTTTATTAAAATACCACTTATTGTTTTATACTAATAAAAAAAGGGTTTGGTTCTGAGAGCCCCCCTCATGACCAGCATTTTTACTTTTTATGTATTAAAAAAGTGAGTGGAAAGTGGGCTGAAAAAACTTAAAATTTTAAAAGGGGAAGTGCCCAAAACACGTCAAAATGTTTTAAGACCCACAAGAGCTAGAGCCCTTTCTCAATATGGGTAATTTTTTGGGTCTTTAAGCTTAGATGAATAGTAACATATAGGATGGAGAATATCAGTGGGGTGTTGAAATGTTGGGGTAGCACACGCCCACTGCTACCACCGCACTTAGTAAAAAAAAGGAAGATTGAAATTAGGACTCTTCAACCAAAGGGGCAGAGGGGTAGCAAGTGCTTCAAAACCCTTTTTAACGAGTTGAACAATCCTAGTCCAGGGGAAATGAACTTTCTACTAGAACTCAGTGAGAGGAAACTGCAAACTGAGAAAAGTTTGGACAGAACCTTTCGATAATATCCTGCCATACCCAGGAATCTCTGTACCCTTTCCTATCCTGTGGCACTGGAAATTCAGAAATTGCACGAACCTTAGCCTAAATAGGGCAACCCCCCTTTGGGCCATACAAAAGCCTAGTGGGGTAATTTTTGGGCTTGCCCAAAACTACTTTTAGCAAAGTTAACAGTGAATTGAAAGGCGCCTTCTCAAAACAATGCCTGAACGCGTAATTTGCTGTTCCCACTCGTACCCAGTACACCACTAACGTCAAGGTAGGCTTCTACTCCTTCTAAGTTGTGGTAAATCGTTCATTTTTACGTGGAATGAAGAAGCCGCGTTACTAGGCCGAAAGGGGGTGACGGGTAGTTAAACAATCCATCTTGAACAGTAAAACAGAATTTTTTGGGCACTTCAGTCGGGATTGATAATACCCTGTAGAGATCTAAACGGCTGACAAACTGGGCCCCTGCACACGGTCCTAAGGTCGTAAAATGCAGGTAGAGGAAAACCATGGGGCAAGGTGCAGATTTTCACTTTCCTGTATCAGTGCCACCCTAAACTCCGTCGGGTTTGGGGCACTAAAATACAGGGAGAGCCCATGGATTTTTACTGCGTTAATAAGTCCCTGAGATAACAAAAAAACAACCTCTTTCTCAATGCTTTATGCTTTGTTGGACTCATCCTTATGGTGATTGCTTAATGGGGAGCCCCTGTACATAAACGTCATGTCCCCCGAGTACAACGTTTGGGAAATCACCGAACAATTCGGGGAAAGCAAAATCATGTTTTTAACACACCAGCTTTATCAATCCCCAAGGTTACTAAAAAAATCGTTAGTGATGTGGGTCAAGAATTTTTTCAAAACGAACCTTATACCTCTAGAGATGTCAGGTAACTGACTTTTTTTCCTCTATCCTAGGAAAAAATAGAAGTAGTGGTAGAGGACTAGCGTAGTATCCTTGGCTGGTTAACAGGTACACATGATTAATTTTTTTTTCCAGGGTAGTACCAAATAATTTACGTCGCTAAGCTTTTTTCACTACCCCCGGGGACCAATACCTGTTTGTAGGCTGCCCTGGTACAAATTTCCGAGCACACCTTATCTCCTGCTTTAAAAAAACAGGGACAGCACGCTTGTCTAATGTTGCTTATTCAGTTTGGGGCTGAAACTAGGTTTTTCGAAGCTCTCTCTAGCGGGTGTCAAATGTTTGCTGCATTAAAAGAAGGGGAAGTACCCAAGTGGATTTGATTTTCCTGCCACAGTCTTTCAACACTGCCCAAAAGGACAGCACTTGGTGTCGAATTTAAAATTTAAACGGACTAAATCCCAGACTTTCTTGCCACTTTCTCTCATAGCGAACAGAAGAAAAGGTATACCCCATCCCCGTCTCTAGAAAAAAAGCCCCACAATAAACTTCATCATGGACTTTGTGTCTGTGAAAAACCTCTAGGGCCCCTTGTGCTGTGGATTGGGGAAATGGTTTAAAGTACAGACTTTATTCCTAGGTGGATAATGCTTCTCGAAAGATTTGAAAGTAAATTAATCCCTGATTGATTTTATCTCTCGTGGAATCCAACCTGGGGGAAAAAATTTTATCAGCGTCTCACAATAGCAAAGAGATTAATTTTCTCATAGGAATAGCTTCGGGATGGTTTTTCAGCGTCCATAAAAGTAAATAAAATATTGGTTTCCTATTTGGTTTAAAGGGAAAGGGCCCAAAACAAACAAAAATAAGGGCGTGGAATGGTTCCCATGCACGGGATGGATGGAAAGGGGCAGGTGGGGTTGTGTGCGTGGCTTGCCTGTCACTTGACACACTGGGAACGTCGGGACTGATCAGCTACTGTTTCCTTTTATCTTTGGCCCAAATAAATGTTTTGCAATTTACCGAGTGTCTTTTTGAAACCAAAAGTCCTCCTATGGGATATTTTGAGCAAAATCAATGGTTGTTCACGAAATGTAAATGGGAACACAACTCGATTCTTTACTGTGGTAGAAACATATAGCGACAATTACATTATTTTCTCTTTAGTACACCCTTACTAAAAAAGTAACAATTATCGAGATCTTTGCTTCACCTTTATAACTGCTATATCTCTCTTTTTCCAGTGATGACAACAAAACTGATCCCTTTATTTAAATCACATGAGTTGAAATTTAAAGTCAGTTGTGGGGCCTGACTAGGTTGATGACCGGGGGGGGTCAATGTTAAGACCCGGGGGCAGAGCGTCACTAAACAAATATTCAAAACCCCAAATCATTGTCATCCACTAACTCAACAGGAACAAGGATGGTTGTTGAATCTTTGACTAGCTCTATAAAATTTCGCTGGAGGGAAAAAAATAGGTTTTTTCTACAAGCTTCAATGGGATAAAAATATCGTGTTATTATCAATCAAAGTGGTTCCTTACTATACCAATGAAGGATACGTCCCCATCAAAAAAGTCCCCTGACCCCAGGGAATACACCAGGTATACCCATGAAAAAAAAACCGTAAATGTTT
>NC_069415.1:69906184-69909226 GCF_026875155.1 Cherax quadricarinatus | reverse complement strand
AACAAATGATTTGCAAGTTAAAAATAGGAGAGGAGAGTTTATTAAATGGAGAGTTAGAGGTATTGGGAAATGGAGGGAATATATTGAGGAATTGAAAATGTTTGATAAGATAGGGAACTGTGATTTCGTGGTATAGGGCAAGGAGGAATAACATCTGTAGGAGTGAGGGAAGAGCCAGTTGTGAGTGTGGGAAGTTCGGGAGGCAGTAGGTAAAATGAAAGGGGGTAAAGTCAGCCGGGGATTGTATGGATAAAGATAGAAATGTTAAAGCAGGTGTGTATAGTTTTGGAGTGTTGGGTGCAATTATTTAATAAATGTAGAAGAGGGTAAGGTAACCAAGGGTAATTGGCAGAGAGCATGCATAAGTTCCCTTTGTATAAAGGCAAAGGGATTACAGAGAGTGCAAAAATTATAGGGGATAAGTCTGTTGAGGTACCTGGTAAAGTGTATGGTATAGTTATATTGAAAGAATTAAGAGTAAGACGGAGAATAGGATAGCAGATGAACAAGGATGCTTTAGGAAAGGTAGGGGGTGTGTGGACCAGGTGTTTACAGTGAAACATATATAAGTGAACAGTATTTAGATAAGGCCTTAAAGAGTCTTTGTGCATTTATGGATTTGGAAAAGGCGTATGACAGGGTGGGATAGGGGGGCAATGTGGGCAGAATGTTGCAAGTGTATGGTGTAGGAGGTAGGTTACTGAAAGCATGAAGAGTTTTTACGAGGAGTAGTGAGGCTCAAGTTAGAGTATGTAGAAAAAGGGGGGAAAATTTTTATCCCAGTAAAGTAGCCTTAGACAAGGATGGTGATGTTCACCGTGGTTGTTTAATATATTTATAGATGGGGTTGGTAAGAAGAAGTAAATGCGATGGTCTTGGCAAGAGGCGTGGAGTTACAAGTAAAGAATCACACACAGGTGGGGGAGTTGTCACAGCTGCTCTTTGCTGAAGACAACGTGCTCTTGGGAGATTCTGAAGAGAAGCTGGCAGAGATTGGGTGGATGAAGTTGGTAGGGTGGTAAAAAGAAGAAAATTAAAAGGTGAATACAGAAAGAGTAAGGTTATGAGGATAACAAAAAAGATTAGGGTGATGGAAAGATTGAATAATCAATTGGGGGGGGGGGGTGGGGGTGTGGGAGGGGGAATAGAGAACGTATTCAAGAATATTTGGGAGTGGATGTGTCAGCGGATGGGGTCAAGAAAAGATTAGGTGTATCATAGAATTGATGAGGGAAAAAGAGTGACTGGTGCACTTAGGAGTCTGTGGAAACAAAGAACTTTGTCCTTGGAGGCAAAGAGGGAATGTATGAGAGTAAGTTTTTTACCAACGCTCTTATATGGGTGTGAAGCCATGGGTGATGAAATGTTGCACGAGGGAGAAGGCTGGGGAGGGCAGTGGGGGGAGATGTCATGTCTGAGGCAATATGTGGTGTGAATATAATGCAGAGAATTCGTAGTTTGGAAGTTAGGAGGAGGTGCGGGATACCAAAACTGTTTTCCAGAGGGCTGAGGAAGGGTTTTGTTGAGGTGTTTCGGACATGTAGAGTAGAATGGAGCAAAACAGAATAACTTCAAGGTGTATCATCTGTAGTGAAGGAAGGCGGGGTAGGGGTCGGCCTAGTAAGGGGTTGGAGGGAGGGGGTAAAGGAGGTTTTGTGTGCGAGGGCTTTGGACTTCCACAGGCATGCGTGAGCGTGTTTTGATAGGAGTGAATGGAGAACAATGGTTTTTAATACTTGACCGTGCCTGTTGGAGTGTGATCAAGAAACATATATGAAGGGGATTCAGGGAAACCGCAGGCCGGACTTGAGTCCTGGAGAATGGGAAGTACAGTGCCTGCACTCTGAAGGAGGGGTGTTAATGTTGCAGTTTAAACTTAGTGTAAAGCACCCATCTGGCAAGACAGTGATGAGTGAATGATGGTGAAAGTTTTTTTCTTTTTCGGAATCGGCCAGTGTGATAATAAAAAAAAAAAAACTTTTTCTTGAATTCATACCTTCCGAAATTGAAAGTGTTGGAAACGGGCTATTTGATTTAAATTAGGGTTAAAATAACATGTTTCCCACTGACAGTCAAGAGGCAAACCTGTCACTTTGTAACTAGTTATGGAAGATATTACATTGTCGTATACATTACATTAAATAATAGACCTGTAAATTCTCTGTTTTATTCTCAACCCTCTTTCACAATCTATATCTATATATATATATAATATATATATATAATATATATATATATATATATATATATATATAATATATTATATATATTATATATATACAACACTGGCGCTAGCCAAGACTCGAACCCATGCTGCTTTGGCCTGCCCTCATGTGGGGTGAAAACACATGACGGCCCTAATCCAACTGAACCATACGATCCTAAGATTAGCTCATCCACTCACTAAATGTTGTACTCGCTACCCAAGGACACACGATGGAGTGGATGCACTACAAAGCAGCATGGGTTTCGAGTCTTTGGGTATGCAGTATTGTTATTGATCAATACCACTCGTTCGTGTTATGTGTTGCCAAGGCCAAACACATAACTAATCTGGGTGCATGGGTTTTTGTAGATCCAATGGCGTAGTGGTAAGTGATGCGTTACATTGTGCTGTCTCCTAGGGCGCCACCAAGTTCGTAGGTCGAGTCCTTGCATGCACAGTTTTGTAAGCCTTCTCCCTGCAAGCTGGCTGCCTTGAGATCAAAACGTGTACGCAGCAAACACGCCAATATTGGTCCATGTGGGTAGATTGGTAAAGCACTTGCGTACCTTTCCTAAGGTTCGTAGGGTCGATCTCCTTTCAGCCAGAATCAGTGTTTGTGTAATATCTTCGCATGCTCTCGCGAATTCCTTGCATTGTTCAAATCTCTAGTAAGGCTGATGCATGCAGGGGATGAGATGAAAAGCCTGTAAAGGTCGTGCTTCTCCTTGAAAGCTGGCTGCCCTTGGATCAAAACGTGTAGCGCATGCTACACGCCACAAGGTATTGGGTCCAGTGTGGGTAAAAGATTGGGTAAAGCACTGGCGTACCTTGTCCTA
>NC_069415.1:69883684-69891184 GCF_026875155.1 Cherax quadricarinatus | reverse complement strand
GCTCACACTCCAACAGCACGTCAAGTATTAAAAACCATTTGTCTCCATTCACTCCTATCAAACACGCTCACGCATGCCTGCTGGAAGTCCAAGCCCCTCGCACACAAAACCTCCTTTACCCCCTCCCTCCAACCCTTCCTAGGCCGACCCCTACCCCGCCTTCCTTCCACTACAGACTGATACACACTTGAAGTTATTCTGTTTCGCTCCATTCTCTCTACATGTCCGAACCACCTCAACAACCCTTCCTCAGCCCTCTGGACAACAGTTTTGGTAATCCCGCACCTCCTCCTAACTTCCAAACTACGAATTCTCTGCATTATATTCACACCACATATTGCCCTCAGACATGACATCTCCACTGCCTCCAGCCTTCTCCTCGCTGCAACATTCATCACCCATGCTTCACACCCATATAAGAGCGTTGGTAAAACTATACTCTCATACATTCCCCTCTTTGCCTCCAAGGACAAAGTTCTTTGTCTCCACAGACTCCTAAGTGCACCAGTCACTCTTTTTCCCTCATCAATTCTATGATTCACCTCATCTTTCATAGACCCATCCGCTGACACATCCACTCCCAAATATCTGAATACGTTCTCCTCCATACTCTCTCCCTCCAATCTGATATTCAATCTTTCATCACCTAATCTTTTTGTTATCCTCATAACCTTACTCTTTCCTGTATTCACCTTTAATTTTCTTCTTTTGCACACCCTACCAAATTCATCCACCAATCTCTGCAGATTCTCTTCAGAATCTCCCAAGAAGCACAGGTGTCATCCAGCAAAGAGCAGCAGATGACAACTCCCACCTGTGTGTGATCTTTATCTTGTAACTCCACGCTCTGCAAGACCCTCGCATTTACTTCTCTTTAAAACCCCATCTATAAATATATTAAAACAACCACCGCGTGACATCACACATCCTTGTCTAAGGCTACATTATACTGGGGAAAAAATTTCCCTATTTTATACATACTCTAACTTGTTAGCCTCACATATCCTCGTAAAAAACTCTTCACTGCTTTCAGTAACCTACCTCTACACCATACACTTGCAACATTCTTGCCACATTGCCCCCCCCTATCCACCTGTATTACGCCTTTTCCAATCATAAATGCACAAAGACCTCTTTAGCCTTATCTAAATACTGTTCACTATATATGTTTCACTGTAAAACACCTGGTCCACTCACCCCCTACTTTCCTAAAGGCCTCCTTGTTCATCTGCTATCCTATTCTCCGTCTTACTCTTAATTCTTTCTATTATACTCTACCATACACTTTACCAGGTACACTCAACAGACTTATCCCCTATAATTTTTGCCACTCTCTTTTATCCCCTTTGCCTTTATACAAAGGAACTATGCATGTCTCTGCCAATCCCTAGGTACCTTACCCTCTTCATACATTTATTAAATATTGCACCAACCACTCCAAAAACTATATCCCCACCTGCTTTTAACATTTCTATCTTTCTCCCATCAATCCCGGCTGCCTTACCCCCTTTCATTTTACTACTGCCTAACGAACTTCCCCACAACTCACCAACTGGCTCTTCCTCACTCTACAAGATGTTATTCCTCCTTTGCCCTATACACGAAATCACAGCTTCACCTATCTTCATCAACATTTAACAATTCCTCAAATAATTTTTTTTTTCCCCTCCATCTCCCAATACCTCTAACTCTCCAGAGTTAATAACTCTCCTCTCCTATTTTTAACTGACGAATCAATTTGCTTCTCTAGGTTCCTTAACCTTGTTAAATCTCACTCCAAACTTTTTCTTATTTAAAAATTGTTGATAACAGCTCACCCATCTCTCATTTGCTCTCTTTTTACATTGCTTCACCACTCTCTTAACCTCTCTCTTTTTCTCATCTATATCTCTCTTCCCTTCCTTGCATACTTCTCTTTGTAAACACTCCTCATATGCTAACTTTTTTCCTTTACTACTCTCTTTACATCATCATTCCACCCAATCGCTCCTCTTTCCTCCTGCACCCACTTTCCTGTAACCACAAACTTTCTGCTGAACACTCTAACTGGGTCTACATTTTTAACCTACCCCATTCCTCTTCGAACCCCCATTGCCCTATGTTCTCATTTAGCCCATCTATCCCAATAGTCTGTTTATATCTTACCTAACTGCCTCCTCTTTTAGTTATAAACCTTCACCCTATCTTTCCACTGTTGCTTCTATTCTCTTGTATCCCATCTACCTTTTACTCTCAGTGTTAGCTACAACTAGAAAGTGATCTGATATATCTGTGGCCCCTCGATAAACATGTACATCCTGAAGTCTACTCAACAGTCTTTTATCACTAATACATAATCCAACAACTACTGTCATTTCGCCCCTACTCATATCGTGTATACTTATTTATCCTCTTTTTCTTAAAATATGTATTTACCTATAACTAAAACCCCTTTCTATACAAAGTTCAATCAAAGGGATCCCATATTCATTTCACCTGGCCACCCCAAACTTAACTACACACCCTCTCTAAAAGTTTCTCCTACTTTAGCATTCAGGTCCCCTACCACAAAATTACTCTCTCACTTGGTTCAAAGGATCCTATACATTCATTAAATCTCCCAAAATCTCTCCTCTCTCCTCTGGCATTCCTCTTTCTCCAGGTGCATACACGCTTCTTTTGACCCACTTCCTCGCATCCCAACCTTTTACTGTTAATCACAATAATTCTCGAATTTAACATCATATTCTCTTTTCTCCTTCCACAAACTGATCATTTAACATTACTGCTACCCCTTCCTTTGTTTTTACTCAAACTCTCTCAGATACTCCAGATTTAATCCCATTTATTTCCCCCCCACTGAAACTCCCCTACCCCATTCAGCTTTGTTTCGCTTAGAGCCCAGGGACATCCCAACTTCTTTTTCATTCATAACATCAGCAATCAATCTGTTTCTTTCATCCGCACTACATCCACGCACATTTAAACAACCCAGTTTTATAAAGTTTTTCTTCTTCTCTTTTTTAGTAAATGTATACAGGAGAAGGGGGGGAGGTTACTGCCATGCTCGGCATTTTAGTGGGCACTCATACGAACGCATGGCTTACGGAGGGAAAGATTCTTTTCCACTTCCCATGGACAATAGAAGAAATAAAAAAGAAACAAGAGCTATTTTAGAAATAAGGAGAAAACCTAGATGTATGTTATTATATATATGCATGTGAGTGTCTGTGAAGTGTGACCATAATGTGTAAGTAGGAGAAGACAAGTATCCCCTGTTATCTAGCGTGTTTATGAGACAGAAAAAAGAAAACCAGCAAATCCTACCATCATGCAAAACAGTTACAGGTTTTTGTTTCACAGTCATCTGGCAGGACAGGACTGGTAAGAGTACTTCCCGGGTGGTGCTGTCTACCAACCCTACTACCTAATCAATTCTAATGTACCCGTCGTTTTTTTTTATTAATTATGAGTTAGAGAACTTAGACTTGAATTACTATGTCGTATATGACTTAACCCAGGAGTGGTTCCAACTCTCTTCGACACTGTCGGCCACTTCGCGCATTATAAGTCGAGGGCCCACAAAAAAAATGAATATATATATATATATATATATATATATATATATTAATATATATATATATATATATTTATTTTATATATATTTGGAACATGTTAGTCGTTTTCCCACCAAGCAGGGTAACCCAAAAAAGAAAATCGCACCCCACCAAAAAAAAAAAAATCTTTTCAACATACTGAGCACTGTCACTTCACTCGTACATAATCACTGTCTTTGCAGATGGCGCTCCAGATAAACAGTTTAAAAGTCACCATCCAAACTGCCATATCCCAAACAACCCCTACATAAAGTTCATGGCATTGTATTCTATTTCCAGGACCCAAGTCGGGCAAAGGGTTCTAGGCAGGTCCTGCAGGTAAAGAAACAAAAAAAAAAAGATTTTTTTTTTTTTTTTAAAAACTTGAAGTTTATAACGAAATTAATGCAAATCGTATTCTAATTTACTAATAAGATAATATGGGGATCCGAGGTCTTTCTTTTACAACCAGTCTCTTATCCATTCCAGTGTGAGTAGTGACAAGTGAAGCATTTTTCCAGTGTTTCATTCACAGTTTGAGGAAGGAATTCTATCTTTGCCCAGACCTTGTTAGAGGAAGTCTCCATGATTTTCATTTTCTCTGCTGGATGTCACCAACAGTGTTGTTCATACACTGGTGGATGTCACCAACAGTTTTGTTCTACACTGGTGGATGTCACCAACAGTGTTGTTCATACCACTGGTGGATGTCTCATCCAGTGTTCATTCTACCACTGGTTGGTATGTCACCAACAGTGTTTGTTCATACACTGGTGGATGTCACCATCAGTGTTGTTTCATACATGGTGGATGTCACCAACAGGTGTTGTTCATACACTGGTGGACGTCCACCATCAGTGTTGTTCATACACTGGTGGATGTCACCAACAGATGTTTGTTTCATACACTGGTGGATGTCAACCATCAGTGTTGTTATACCACTGGTGGATGTCACAGGTGTTGTTCATACACTGGTGGAGTGGCACCAACAGTTCTTGTTCATACACTGTGGATGTCACAACAGTGTGGTTCATACATGGTGGATGTCACCATCAGTGTTGTTCATACACTGGTGGATGTCACCAACAGTGTTGTTCATACACTGGTGGATGTCACCAACAGTGTTGTTCAACATGTTGGATGTCACCAACAGTGTTGTTCATACACTGGTGGATGTCACCAACAGTGTTCATACACTGGTGGATGTCACCAACAGTGTTGTTCATACACTGGTGGATGTCACCAACAGTGTTGTTCATACACTGGTGGATGTCACCAACAGTGTTGTTCATACACTGGTGGATGTCACCAACAGTGTTGTTCATACACTGGTGGATGTCACCAACAAAACACATTAGAGGTAACATGGTCAAGACGATATGAGGGAGGCAGGTGGTGAGAGGGAAGGAAGGTGGTGAGTGTGGAAATTTTCTCCAGGGGGGGTTTTTCACCCCCTTCAGCCCTTTCGGGCCCCTTCAGCCTTTCAGCCCTGAGTGGCCAAGCCCTCAGAAGGGGCGAGCGTCTTGTTTACTGCTAGAGTGAGTAATTGATCACAGATGCTATGCCACGTAGTCAAGTGACCTCTGCTCCTTGCAGCGGTGTTGCAAAGTGTATTTTTATAAGAGACAGTACATCTCTTACTTAGCAGGACAATTAAGGAAAATCCTGCTCCCACATTTACCATAGTAAAAATAGGTGTACATTGTTGTCTACGCTTAAGACAGCAAGAAACAAACATTCTGCTTTGCTTCATCGAGGAGGTGACAAGGATGCAAGGTACTAGGTCAGCGTTTTTTTTGTGCTAGGGCAGTGACGGCTTGGGGCGGTGTGGTGATGCGAGATTAACTTTGACTCTACTACGAGTGACACTGACGCCAGGATAACCAACAAAGAACACTGATCTGTGCGTTAGTGTGAACAAAGTGTCTCTAACACAAACACTTAAGAGAAGTGTGATCAGCTTCTCTTGTGATACATTGTGAACAATAGAGACAAATCTTGTGGAACATAGTGTACCAGTGTGCGTTTCCTAGACAATGGAAGACGTGGACATCCAAGGACACTTCAGCTTCTATCAAGTCACCGATACCTGTCGAAGGTGTTGAGAACACCATTGCTCACGTTACAAAGAGCAAGGTATGTTACGAATTTCTTGTAGATCGGGGGATTGCGCAATTCTTGAGTCACAAGGAGTTTGTAATCAACCTATAATCGGCAGTAAGGTGTGGACTTTTGAGTCCAAACAAGTAGGTATTTCGTCAGCCATCATCGAATGAAATATGCTGACATAACACCCCCTAGGGGTAATTTATACTTACAAATTGTATCTCTTGACAGCCCAATGTTGTGATGGTTTCGACAGCTTCTAGACCTCGTCTGCAGGGGCGGCTGTGTAGACGATTTGCTGTCATTTATCAGCTAAGTGTTTTTTTCCATAATTTATATATATACCCCATAGCTGGTAAGGCCAAAATTCTCAACAGTGAGAGAAGGAAGGCAGGTTGTGAGAGGGTAGTAAGGCAGGTGGTGAGAGGACAGGAAGGCAGGAGGTGAGAGGGTTGGAAGGTGGGTGGTGAGAGGGAAGGAAGGCTGGTGGTGAGAGGGTTGGAAGGTAGGTGGTGAGAGGACAGGAAGGCAGGTGGTAAGAGGGAAGGAAGGCTGGTGGTGAGAGGGTTGGAAGGTAGGTGGTGAGAGGGAAGGAAGGCAGGTGGAGAGGGAAGGAAGGCAGATGGTGAGAGGGGAGGAAAGCAGGTGGTGAAACGGGGATGAAGGCAGGTGGTGCAAGGGAAGGAAGGCAGGTGGTGAGAGGGAAGGAAGGCAGATTGTGAGAGGGGAGGAAGGCAAGTTGTGAGATGGGAGGAAGGCAAGTTGTGAGAGGGGAGGAGGCAGTTGTGAAGGGGAGGAAGGCAAGTTTGGAGAGGGGAGGAAGGCAAGTTGTGAGAGGGGAGGAAGGCAAGTTGTGAGAGCAGAGGAAGGTAGGCTGCGAAAGGGAAAGACGGCAGCTTGTAGAGAAAAGGAAAATTAACTGGGGAAAGGGAAAAAGGCGGGGTGTTAAGGGAAAACAAAGGCAGGTTGTGGAGGGGGAAAGCGGGTGGGGGTCAGTGCGGGTTTCGAGGCAGGTGGTCCGTGGAAAAGATAAGCAGGGGGTGAAGGTGAGAAAGGAATAGGGGTCATAAGTGAGAAAGGGGGAGACGGGTTTTTATCAAGTGAAAAAGGAGTGAGTAAGGGAGAAAAAGTGAGTCATGTGGTGATCGGGTGAGAAACGGTGGTCAATGATCAAGGAAAAGGAATGAGCGGGTGGTTACAAGGAGAAAGGAGTGAGCCCAGGTGGAAGAATGGCGGGTTTTTTTTTTGGGGTTTTAAAAGGAGTGTTTCAGGTGGGGTCGGGGAAAGGATCGAGGGGCTCAGGTGAAGAGGAGTGGGAAAAATGGTGTCAGGAAGAGAGGGGGTAGGGGTTTGGTCAGGGGAGAAGGAGGACGCGGTGGGGGTCAGGTGAGAGGGGAGTGAGGCAATAGTGGACAGGGTAGAGTTTGAGCGGCAGCGGGTGGTAAGAGAAAAGTGAAAAGGAGGTGGGGGCGGGGAGAGAGAGAGTAGGATGGTTGTGATGTGAGGGAGGAGCAGGGGGTATTTAAAGAAAGAAGGGAGGGGGGCAGATGGTATCAAGTGAGAAGAGGGGTGGCGGGTGGTGGTCAGGTGATAGGGGGAGGGGCATGTATATGGGAAAAGAAAGACGGGTGGTGAGATGGAAGGGAGGCAGATGGAGTCGGGAAAAGATGAAAGGGGAGGTGAACGGGGGGAGGGAGGGGTGACTAGGGAAAAGGAAGGGAAAAAGGTGGGTCGTCAGAAAAGGGGGGAGGGAAGCAGCAATCGCGGGGTAACATGAAAGGCAGGGGGTGAATAGAGGGAACTGATGATGTTAGGAGAG
>NC_069415.1:69871703-69875684 GCF_026875155.1 Cherax quadricarinatus | reverse complement strand
AGTATGGAAATTAGGGAAGGTGTGGAGTTAATAGAGTTTAGTCAGAGGTGAGGAGAGGTTTTTGAGGTGGTTTGGTATTTAGAGAGAATGGATAAAAGTAGAATGACATGGAGAGCGTATAATCTGTGGGAAAAAGGAAGGCGGGTAGGGGTGCCCTCGAAAAAGGTTGGAGGGAGGGGGTAAAGGGGGTTTGTGGTCGAGGGATTGGACTTCAGCAAAAATGCGTGAGGTTTTAATAGGAGTGAATGGAACGAAGGGTTTTTTGGGCCCTGAGAGCTGTTGGAGTGTGAGCAGGGAAATATTTAGTAAAGGGATTCAGGGAAAAAAATGGTTATTTTTATTTTCCGGTTGAGAAAGGGAAAGGGGAAGTAAAATCCGCAATTTTTAAATGGTAGTTTGGGATAATTGGGCAGTTTGGAGGGTTGTTATGTATTTATTGCTTTAATTTTGTTTTTGGGGGCGCCTTGGAAAAAATAATTTGTTGAGTGAGGTAAAAGTGTTGGGGGATTTTTTTCTTTTTGGGTCCCCCTCCCTCGGTGGGAGACGGCCGACTTGTTGAAAAAAAAATATTTTGTCACCAAAATTACTATTCAATAGAAATTCTGAAAATGAGTGCTTTTCAAGACCACTCAAAAAATGAGGGGTCACGACTAGTGTCTGCCACTGGGTCACAATAATATAAAAACAAAACTGAAGTAGCTGGCTTCCAGGGGTGATGGATTGAACCGAAAATAAGTGCAGCTTGGGGGCCTCAGAATTCTAGACTTGAATTTCCAGTTCACTGGAGCAGGGGTTCCCAGATGTTGTGTAACAAAAGTCGATAAAATGTTTAGACTTGGGGCACGCCACACAAGAGACTTTCAAAGAAAAGTTATCTTAGTTACACAAAAAATTTTAATAAGATTATTTTTGATTGGATAAAAAGAGGTCCTGAGATCCCTCCTCTCTCTCCTGGGCCCCCACCCTGACTCCTTCCCCTTTTTTCCTGACCCCCACCATGACCCTTTCCCCCCTCTCCTGACCACCCCACCTGACTCCTTCCCCTCCTCCCGACCCCCACCCCCGACTCCTTCCCCCCTTCCCGACCCCACCACCGGGCCCTTCCCCCTCTCCTGCCCCCCACCACCTGACTCCTTCCCCCCTCTCCTGCACCACCACCTGATCCTTCCCCTCTCCTGCCACCACCACCCGATCCTTCCCCCCTTCCTGACCCCCCCTGACCCTTCCCTCTCTCCTGACCACCCCCAAACCCGACTCCCTTTCCCCCCTTCCCGACCCCCCCTGACTCCCTTCCCCCCCTCCTGACCACACCACCTGACTCCTTCCCTTCTCCTGACCCCACCTGACTCCTTCCCCCTCTCTGCACCACCCCTGTCCTTCCCCTTCTCCTGACCACCACCACCCGATCCCTTCCCCCTCTCCTGCCCCCACCACCTGACTCCTTCCCCCCTCTCTGACCACCACCACCTGACTCCTTCCCTCTCTCCCACCCCACCCCCTGACCTTCCCCCCCTCTCCTGACCACCCCCACTGATCCCTTTCCCCCCTTCTGACCACCCCACTTGATCCTTCCCTCTCTCTGACCATCACCACCCGACTCCTTCCCCCCTCTCTGACCATCACACTTGACTCTTACCCTCTCTCCTGACCATCACCACCTGACTCCTCCCCTCTCTCCTGACCAACACCAACCTGACTCGTTCCCCTCTCCTCCTGACAACCTCCAACTGACTCCATCCTCTCTCTCCTGACTCCTTACCACCTGGCCGCCCTTCCTCTCTCATGGACCACTACCATCTGACTTCTTCCCCTCTCCTCCCTGACCACCACACCTGCCTTTCTCCACTCTCTCCTGACCACCTTCTGTCTCTTCTTCTCTCTCATTGCTACCACCACCGACCTGCCATCCCTCTCTCCTGACCACCACCTGCCTCCCTTCCCTTGACCTTACTACACCACCTGCTTCCTCTCCACTCTCTCCTGACACCACTGCCTCGTTCCCTTTCTCCTTTCTACCACTACCTGCTCCCCTCCTCCCTCTCCCTACTATCACCTAACCCACCCTCTTTCCTGACCACCATCTGCGTCCCCAGTTTTCTCCTAACGACACTTCCCTCTCTCCTGAAGACCACCTTCCTCCCCTTCTCTATCTCATCTCAGCTTCCATCTCATTTTATCACCACCTGCCTTTCATGTTACCTGGACGATTGCCGGCTTCCCTCCCCGCTCTTTATGACGACACCTGCCTCCATTCCTTTTCTCCTAGTCACCACCTCCCTCCCTCCCGTCTCACCACCTGCCTTTCATCTTACCTGACTACCATCTGCCTCCCTTCCATCTCACCTACCGTCTTCTTTCATGACTTCTACATGCCACTCTCCCCATTCACCGGACCCACCACCTGCACCCTCTCTTCTCACTTGACTTCCATCTGCCACCCTCCCTTCTTACTTAATACCCCCTGCCTCACTCACCTCACATCACACACATACTACTCTCTCTCTCCTGCCCCACCTACTTGTTCACTCTTCTCATCTTACCACAGCTGCCGCTCATAACCTCTACCTGTCCACTACTTGCCCTCATCCTCTCTCACCTGACCACCACTGCGTCAATCCTCTCTCACCTGAACCACCCTGCCTCACTCCTTCTCTCTCCTGACCACCATTTGCCCCTCACTCCTCTCTCAGTGAGCACAATCTGACTCCTTTCTCACCTGACACCACCTGAATAAATACACTCCTTTCTCACCTGTTCACATGACTCACTTCTTCTCACCTGACTCATCCTTTCTCACTTGATAACCACCCGCTCATTCCTTTCTCACTTGATCATCTGACACACCCGTTTCTCACCTGATCACCACATGACTCACTTCTTCTCACCTTACTCACTCCTTTCTCACTTGATAACCACCTGTCTCACTCCTTTCTCACTTGATGACCACCTGATTCCTTTCTCACCTGATCACCACCTGACTTACTCTTTTCTCACGTGACCACCTGCCTCAGAAACCTGTCACTGTACCTCCACCTGCTTTCCTCCCCTCTCACAACCTGCCTTCGATCCCTCTAACACCCTGCCTTCTTCCCTTTCCACAGTCTACCTTCCTTTTCTCTCACAAGCTGCCGTCTTTCCCTTTCGCAGCCTACCTTCCTCTGCTCTCACAACTTGCCTTCCTCCCCTCTCACAACTTGCCTTCCTCCCCTCTCACAACTTGCCTTCCTCCCCTCTCACAACTTGCCTTCCTCCCCTCTCACAACTTGCCTTCCTCCCATCTCACAACTTGCCTTCCTCCCCTCTCACAATCTGCCTTCCTTCCCTCTCACCACCTGCCTTCCTTCCCTTGCACCACCTGCCTTATCCCGTTCACCACCTGCACTTCCTCCCCTCTCTCCATCTGCCTTCCTTCCCTCTCCACCTGCCTTCCTTCCCTCTCACCACCTACCTTCCAACCCTCTCACCACCAGCCTTCCTTCCCTCTTACCACCTGCCTTCCTGTCCTCTCACCACCTACCTTCCAACCCTCTCACCACCAGCCTTCCTTCCCTCTCACCACCCACCTTCCAACCCTCTCACCTCCTGCCTTCCGGTCCTCTCACCACCTGCCTTACTACCCTCTCACAACCTGCCTTCCTTCTCTCACTGTTGAGAATTTTGGCCTTACCAGCTATGTGTATATATATAAATATAGGAAACACTTAGCTGATAAATGACAGCAAATCGTCTACACAGCCGCCCCTGCAGACGAGGTCTAGAAGCTGTCGAAACCATCACAACATTGGGCTGGTCAAGAGATTCAATTGTAAGTATAAATTACCCTAGGGGGTGTTATGTCAGCAATATTTCATTCGATGATGGCTGACGAAATACCTACTTGTGTGGACTCCCACCCCCCAAAAGTGTTTTCCACACCTTACTGCGATTTATAGGTTGTTTACAACTCATTGTGACTCAAGAATTGCGCAATTCCCCCGAATT
>NC_069415.1:69834203-69866703 GCF_026875155.1 Cherax quadricarinatus | reverse complement strand
AGTGTAGCTGGATGAGTAAATCTCTAAGGATGTGTGGTTTTTCAGTGGATTAGGGCGTCATGTATTTTCACCCACCCATGAGGCTGGCCCAAAGCAGCTTGGGTTCGATGTCCTTGGCTAGCGCAGTGTTGGTATATATATTTATATATATATTATATATATATATATATATATTTTTATTATATATAATTTATATAATTTATAATATTAGTGATATATTGTGAAAGAGGTTGTGAATTTAAAACAGTGAATTTACAGGCTATGATTTAATGTAGTATACGGACAATGTATTATCCTTCTTAAACTAAGTGACAAGTGACAGTTTGCCTCTTACTGACAGGGAACATGTCTATTTTTATCCCTAATTTAATCAATAGCAAACCGTCTTCAACACTTTCAATTTCGGAAGGTATGCTATTCTAAGAAAAAGTTTTTTTTTTTCTTATCACACTGGACGATTCACGAAAATAGAAAACTTTCACCATTCATCACTTCCATCCAACTGTCTTGCCAGAAGGGTGCTTTACACTACAGTTTTTATACTGCAACATTAACTAACCCCTACTTCAGAGTGCAGGCCACTGTCCTTCCATTCCTGGACTCAAGTCCGGACTTGCCGGTTTCCCTGAATACCTTCATAAATGTTACTTTGCTCACACTCCAACAGCACGTCAGTTTAAAAACCATTTGTCTCCCATTCCACTACTATCTAACACAGCTCACGCTGCCTGCTGGAAGTCCAAGCCACCTCGCACACAAAACCTCCTTTACCCCCTCCTCCAACCCTTCCTAGGGCCTGACCCCTACCCCGCCTTTCCTTCCACTCAGTACTGATACAACACTTGAAGTTCTTCTGTTTCGCTCCATTCTCTCTATACATGTCCGAACCACCTCAACACCTTCCTCAGCCCTCTGGACAACGTTTTGGTAATCCGCACCTCTCCTAACTTCCTAAACTACGAATTATCTGCATTATATTTCACACACACATTGCCCTCAGACATGACATCTCCACTGCCTCCAGCCTTCTCCGCGTTGCAACATTCATCACCCCATGCTTCACCCATATAAGAGCGGTGTAAAAACTATACTCTCTTACATTTCCCCTCTTTGCCTCCAGGACACAGTTTTTGTCTCCACAGTCTCCTAATGTGCACCACTCACTCTTATTCCCTAATCAATTCTATGAATTACCTCATCTTTCTTTGACCATCCCGCTGACACATCACTACAAATTATCTGAATAGTTCTCCTCCATTACTCTCTCCTCCAATCTGATATTCAATCTTTCATCACCTAATCTTTTTGTTATCCTCATAACCTTACGACTTTCTGTATTCACACTTTAATTTTCTTCTTTTGCACCACCCTACCAAATTTTTTTTTTTTTTTTTAAATTCCACCAATCTCTGCAGCTTCTATTAAGGAATCTCCCAAGAGCACAGTGGCATCATGCAAGAGCAGCTGTGAAAACTACCCCCCCCTGTGTGTGATTCTTTATCTTGTAACTTCACACGCCTCTTGCCAATACCTCGCATTTACTTCTCTTACAACCCCATCTTTAAATATATTAAACAACCACGGTGTATCACACATCCTTGTCTAAGGCCTACTTTTACTGGGAAAAATTTCCCATTTTCTTCATACTTACTTGAGCCTCAGATCCTCGTTTTATAAAAACTCTTCATGCTTTCAGTACTACCTCCTACACCATACACTTGCAACAATCTGCCACATTGCCCCCCTATCCCACCCTGTACATACGCCTTTTCCAAATCCATATAAATTGCCACCAAAGACCTCTTTAGCCTTATCTAAAATACTGTTCACTTATATGTTTCACTGTAATCACCTGGTCCACACACCACCTACTTTCCTAAAGCCTCCTTGTTCATCTGCTCTCCTATTTCGTCTTATTTAATTCTTTCATTATTACTCTACCATACACTTTACCAGGTACAATCAACAGACTTATCCCCCCCATAATTTTTGCACTCTCTTTTATTCCCCTTCCCCTTTGCCTTTATACAAAGGAAAACTATGCATGCTCTCTGCCATTCCCTAGGTACCTTACCCTCTTCCATACATTTATTAAATAATTGCACCAAACCACTCCAAATCTATATCCCACCTGCTTTTAACATTTCTATCTTTATCCCATCAATCCGGCTGCCTTACCCCCCTTTCATTTTTACCTACTGCTCACGAACTTCCCCCACATCACAATGGGGGGCTCTTTCCTCACTCCTACAAGATGTTATTCCTCCCCCCCCCCCCCTTGCCTATTAACGACTTCACAGCTTCCATATCTCATTAAACATTTAACAATTCCTCAATATATTCCCTCCATCTTCCCAATACCTCTATACTCTCCATTTAATTAACCTCCTCTCCTTTTTTTAACTGAACAAATCACATTTGTTTCTCTAGGCTTCCTTAAACTGTTAATCTCACTCCAAAACTTTCTTTATTTTCAACAAAATTTGTTGATAACAGCTCACCCACTCTCTCATTTGACTCTCATTTTACATTGCTTCAACACTCTCTTAACTCTTCTCTTTTCTCCATATACTTCTTCCTCCTTGCATCACTTCTACTTTGTAAACCTTCTCATATGCTAACTTTTTCTTCCCTTACTACTCTCTTAACAGCTTCATTCCACAATTCGCTTCCTCTTCCCTCCTGCACCCACTTTCCTGTAACACAAAACTTCTGCTGAACAATCTAAACTACATTTTATAAACTACCCAATTTACCTCTTCGACCCCATTGCTATGTTCTCATTAGCACATCTATCCTCATAATAGCTGTTTAATATTACACCTAATCTGCCTCCTCTTTAGTTTATTACAAACCTTCACCTTCTCTCTTCCTGATGCTTCTATTCTCAATGTATCCCATCTTCACTTTTACTCTCGTGTTGCTACAAACTAGAAAGTGATCTGATATACTGTGGCCCACTCGATAAACCTTGTTAAATACTGAAGTATACTCATCAGTCTTTTTTCTTCTATACTTAATCAACAAAACTACTGTCATTTCGCCTACTTCATATCGTGTATACTTATTTATCCTCTTTTTCTTAAAATTTGTATTACCTATAAAACTTAAAACCCCTTTCTATACAAAGTTCAATAAAAGGGCTCCCATTATTCTTTACACCTGGCCACACCCCAAATTACCTACCACACCATATCTAAAAGTTTCTCCTACTTTGCATTCAGGTCCCCTACCACAATTACTTCTCTCACTTGGTTCAAAGGCTCCTATACATTCACTTAAAATTCCCAAAATCTCTCCCTCTCTCCTCTGCATTCCTCCTCTTTCTCCAGGTGCATACCGCTTATTATGACCCACTTCATCGCATCCTAACCTTTACTTTAATCCACAAATTCTCGAATTTACACATTCCATTATTCTCTTCTTCTCTTCCATAACTGATCTTTAACATTACTGCTCCCCTTCCTTTGCTTAACTCTATCAGATCACTCAAGATTTAATCCCAATTATTTCCCCCCACTGAAACTCTCTACCCCTTCAGCTTTGTTTAGCTTAGGCCAGGGACCATCCAACATCTTTTCATTCATAACATCAGCAATCATCTGTTTCTTGTCATCCGCACTACATCCACGCCAGATTTTAAACAACCCCAGTTTTATTTTTAAAAAGTTTTTCTTCTTCTCTTTTTATAGTAATGTATACAGGAGAAGGGGTTACTAGCCCATTGCTCCCGGCATCGCTTTTTAGTCGCCTCATACGACACGCATGGCTTACGTAAGGGATAGTTTCTTTTCACTTCCCCAATGGACAATAGGAGAATTAAAAAAGAACAAGAGCTATTTCAGAATAAGGAAGAAACCTAGATGGATGTATATATTATATATGCATTTGCGTGTCTGTGAAGTTGTGACCAAAAGTGTAAGTAGGAGTAGCAAGATATACCTGTTATCTAGCGTGTTTATGAGACAGAAAAAGGAAAACCAGCCAATCCTACAAAAATACAAACAATCCAACACTTATCGCCCTGCTGTTAAAATTTCTGTCATGATTCCGCATCAGTTCCAGCTGCTTTACCATTTCATTCTATGTATATTTAACACACCTCTTCCCACACTCTAATCCTGCTCTTGTTCACTCTACAAGATGTTATACCTCCCTGGCCAGTGAATGAAAAATTCTGCCTCACTTCTTCGGTGACATTTAAAAGTTCTCTCAAAATATTCCCGCCATCTACCCTATCCTCCATCTACTATACTACCTACTCTGTTTTTTAACTGACAAATCATTAGTTCTCTGGCTTTCTTAACTTGATTAGCTCCAAAATTTTCTTATTTTCATCAAAATTTCTTGACACAGTGCCTCTCCAACTCTTTCATCTGCTCTCCTTTTACCACTCTCCCACCACTCTCTTCACCTTTCTTTTACTCTCCATATACTCTCTGTCTTTCTTATAACACTTCTGCTTGTGAAAACCTCTCATAAGCTAACTTTTTCTCTTTTTCACGCCTTACTTCTTAATTTCCACCAATCACTCCTCTTTTCCTCCGGCACCACCCTCTATTGCCACAATCTTCTTGCCCACATTATAATACTGTCATTTTGAAAACTATTCCAAACCCTCTTTCATCTCCCCCACACTTATTACTTGCATTAGCCAATCTTTCTGCACTATAGATTGCTTATTTCTCACCCTAAACTTCCTCCACCCTTAGTTTACATACTTTCACTTTCTCTTACTTGCTGTTGCCATTTTCCTTTTGTCCCCTTCTACCTCTTACTCTAACTGTAGCTACAAACTAATTATGAACCATTTATCGGTTGCCCTCTATAAAAATGTACATCTCTGAAGCCTAACCCTTCAATCTTTTATCAATTAATACATAATCTAACCAAATTTCTTTCATTAAAGTGATATATCATACTTTGATTACTATTTATCCTCTTTTTATAAAATTTGTGTTATTATTAACAAGACCTCTTTTTGACATAGCTCAATTAAGGCTCCTATTTTCATTTTACCTGGCACCCCTAGATTTTTCCTACTACTTCCTCCACTACATTTTTACCCACTTTTGCATGAAATCCACCTACCACAAGTACTCTCACACTTGGTCAAAACTCCCCACGCATTCACTCAACATTTCCAAAATCTATCTCTCTCCTCTACACTTCCTCTTTATCCGGTGCATAAACGCTTACTTAGCCCACTTATCACATTCACCCTTATTTTATCCACATAGTCTGAATTTTTACATTTATATTCCCTCTTTTTTTGACATAAACTTATCCTTCAACATTCATGCTACTCCATCTTTAGTCTCTAACTCTATTTGAAATCCCGATCTAATCCCATTTATTTCTCCCACTGAAACTCTCCCACCCCCCTTCTGCTTTGTTTCACCTTAAGCCAAGACGTCCGCTTCTTCTCATTCATAACATCCACAATCATCTGTTTCTTATCAATTTGCACAAACACACGCACATTCGACATCCCACTTTGACGGTTTTCTTCTTTTTCTTTTTAGTAGGATATACAGGGAAAAGGAGTTACAAACCCATTGTTCCCCTAATTTTAATTGACTTTTACAATATGCATGGCTTATGGAGGAAAGATTCTTTTCACTTTTCATGGATATAATAAGGTAAAACAATATGACAAGAACTTTAGATAATATCAAGAAAACTCTGCCTCGAGTGTGTATTTCATAAACGTGTACATGTATGTGTAGTGTGACCTAAGTGTGAATAAGAAGTTGCAAGACGTACCTGAAATCTTGCTTGATCCATGAGACAGAAAAAAAAAAGACACCAGATACTACCATCATGTCAAAACCAATTACAGGCTTTCGTTTTAACTACTTGGCAGGACGGTAGTACCTTCCTGGGCGGTTGCTCTGTTCTATCCACCTACCTCTGTGTGTCATGCGTGGCATGCTTACCCAGCTGACTGCCTTATTTTGTGACTTATACCAGGTGCTAGTCGATCGCTAGCGCTAGCGCATAATCAAGTCACACACTAAGGTCCGGAGATCGATTCCCCAGTACGGCTGGAAAAAATTATTACGTGTTTCCATAAGTACCTAAAAACTTGTACCTGGGTGTTAGTCGACTGATGTGGATCGCATCCTGGACAAATTATACTTAATTTACCCGAATTGCTCTTCTGCACTAAGAAGGGGCTTTTTATTTAAGTAAAACTGTCACTCATGTCAGCTAGGACTGTGATACAGTGTACATGTTACTACAAATAAAGATTATTTTTATTATTTTATTTTTAATATTATTATTATTAATATTATTATTATTAGTATTATTATTATTCCTCTGTTTTACCTTTCAGAGTTTTAAAGATTAAATTAAGATAATTTTGCCTTGAAGCAAAAGAGAGTATGCTTGTAGTCTCATTCCAGTATTCCTCATTACTTCCTGTTACCTATTTCTTTTTCCATTGACTCTTTTTTCCTCTCCTCCCTTCCATTTCCTCCGATCCTTCCATTTCTCCCTCTTTTTAATTATTTTATCCTTCTTTCGCTCTCCTCCTTTTTCACCTATCCTTCCTTTCTTTTAAAAATAACCTACCTAAAATATATATATATTAGGAAATATTGGACACTTGTTTGGCAGTTTGACAGAATCTGTAGTTTTAATTCCCGTTTGTACACAAACTGATACCAGTTTGACAATCGTATTTAAGGTTGTGGCACCAGTTCGCGAGTTATTTTAAACTAACGCTCTCGAAGGTTCTCAGGTAATACATACAGGTGAGAATAAAGAAAACAAACATGCAAGTTTCAAAATTATGTAAAATGTCATTAAATAGTGGATAGACATTCATAAATAATCATATTTCTTAATTGGAAAGATTAAGTCGCAATTAAACCATAATAGCGTAGCTTAAAACAGTTTTTGAACTTAAACCGCAGTACTGTAGCTGGAAACAATGAACAATTAACGATAATACCCATGAATGCAACAAATCATTTGAACCCACATTTCGCAATGAATTTATAAGTTTCTGGCGGGAATATTTGACAACCTAACTCCTCAATACGAGCTGGAAAATTTTGACGGACGTTAGTTTGTTACTGTAAAGAATCATTAGTTTTAAATATATAATCGATGGACTTGTGAAAAAGAGGAATTTAATGTCATTATATTTGTGAACTATGTATCCGGGAATAATATTATTTCTCATGACCATTATTAGAAAATTTTTAATTCTGGAGATGCCCTAAAAACTGTGTGGGTCATACGCTTATTGGGTAGGTAGTGATAATCAGTTTATTCCAACAAAAAGGTGGATAGTCTCAAACCCTTGGATCAAGAGGACACCAACATCAAGGGCCCTCCAGACAGGTGGAAAAAAGACCTCATTAGTACAGTTCC
Source organism: Cherax quadricarinatus (assembly GCF_026875155.1). NCBI lineage: Eukaryota > Metazoa > Arthropoda > Malacostraca > Decapoda > Parastacidae > Cherax > Cherax quadricarinatus. The sequence goes on along the minus strand of NC_069415.1, from coordinate 69,859,317 downwards.
AGGAATTTATTAGAGCAAAACGTTCGCACGAGTGGCTTCTTCAGTCCTGAAGAAAGGACTGAAGAAGCCACTCGTGGCGAAAGTTTCCTCTAATAATTGTCCTGAACTGAACATAATTGTCTTTTTCCACTCTTGTCGGTATCACCTACCTTTTCCTCCCACCAGAGAGGTTTGACAAGAGACACCAATCATCAAGGCCCCACCAGAGACGTTTGGATAAGGTCTCACCAAATCAAAAACCCGACTTCTGAAAAAAAAAAAGATTAAAATATAGGGAAGAGAAAAAATATTAATGTATTTACTAACGTGTGAAACTTTCTCACAGTAGAAAATAAATCGGCGAGTGTAAAAAAAGAGATATTAAATTCATTATTTAGGAAGTTATAACTGATTAATAACACGTTTTTGAGTGAAAAGTTGGTATATTGGAAGGTGTAGTTTACTCCAGGCGCGGACCGTGCTGAGAGTTCTGATATATTGAGAATAGCAATGTGGTGCACCGGCTGGAATTAATAACACGAACATAGGTCGGTCTGAGGAAGCCAAACAAGCAGTTGCAAACAAATAGAACCAGAGGGCGGAGAAATTGTGTGAGATGAGAGAGGTTTGAGGTTGGAGTGGAAGACGAGAGATGTTGGGAGGGCTTGAGTGGAAGATGAGAAATGTTTGAGGCTGGGTCGATAGATGAGAAATGTGGGAGGCTGGTGTGGAAGATGGAAAGAAGCTTTTAGGTATGGGTGGAAGCTGAGCATGGTGTGAGGCTAGATTGGGTGACGAGGAGGAATGGACGGGAGGGGTGGTGGTTGTAAGGGGTGGAAGATGACATAGGTGACGGAGACGGGCAATGATATGGAAAAAGGATGAGGAGACTGAGGTGTGAAATAAGAGAGGGAAGCGGGGGGGTGGGTTGTGCTGAGGTGTTAAGCGAGAGACGTAGAGAGAGAAGGGAGGGTTACTGTGGTTGTGAGGTGAGAGAGGAGAATGGGAGCCACTGGTAGGTGCCGAACAATTATTCAATAGACGTCAGTGCAGGACAGGGACAGCACCTTTCGCCCAGGTACCATGGACTATGTGAACCTCCGGTTGTATATCAAACACCTTTATTCTAAGGGTCATAATCGTTCTCTGCTAAAACGGATCTAGATTTACATTTCAGTAACATTTTTTTATTCCTTTTTGAATTCATATTTAACTCCTTGGTAGATTCATAATGATGACAGTAATTTGTTTTCGGGAGAATATGCCCGGCTAGTGTTGGAAACATGGTAGACTCTCCAGGAGCATTTTAGTCATTAACTCAATAAACATTTTCGGTGTGTTTTCCATTCTCTTTCGATAAACATGGGATTATTTACAATCTATCGTCAAAACAACGTCAGTATTTTGCTTTGGCTGAAGAATGCTGGGATGTATGAAATGTGATATTTGACAGCAGTTTGTTATACTGCTCCCTGGGTGTCTGTCTGTCTTCTGGGTGTCTGTCCCGGCTTCTATCGCTGGCTTCCTGTCCCTGGCTTCCTGTCCCTGGCTTCCTTGTTTTGGTTCACGCTTAAAACAAGTTTTTATTTTTTTTTTCCATAAGTGTTGGCGTTATCAAATACTACCTAATCTGAATAACGTATATCGAGAAAGTTGTTTTAATCGATATATAAGAACTAGCGTAAGGTTTGGGAAGAGGGATGGTACTATTAATTGTACTTTATGTAAATCCAATGCATCTCTGTTCAGCAAAGGACGTAGTGTCAGGATATAAGATTTTATTTTATATGTTGTGTAGTTGTTATTGTTATTACTGTAGTTATTGATATTGCTATTGTTGTATTGTGATTGTGATGGCGGTTGGGATGGGGAAGGTTAGTGGTGGCGAGGGAGGTTAGTTAGGCGGGGGCGTAGATGCCGGTCGTGGTGGTTGGTGTGCAAATGTCTGGTAAAATTAGATTAAACGATTTCCTGCGAGAAAAATGAGCCAATTAATAATTTTTACAACTTGTAAAAAACGAATATTCCTAAAGCAATCATAAATGAGTATTATAACAACCTAATGAATTAATCTTTATTTGGGCGCGCGGAAATTGGAATTTGTTTAATTCATTCTGTATAAAAATACATTAACTTCTCGGCCTCACAATGAATTCATTTGCAAAGGAAAAAGGAGTACGGACAGGCAACAGGGAATGCATCATACAGTTGAGTCTTGAGGTAAGGTCTCAATACTGAGTCATTGCAACAGACTCCTACCAGCCCATAACCTTGGCAGGGGGGTTCTCGCTTGAAAGATTTAGAGTTTTGTGCTTTGTGTGTAATATGAAGATGGTGTGACGTGTCCTCTGGCACAGATGGTGCTACTCAACCTTCTTCTACCCGGCTTCCGTCTCACTTTCTCATCACAGTACTAATTTGTCCGTCTCATTGGCAGGAAAAGTTGGTGACGCCGTGATCCCGTAGATGGGACTCAATCTCGGGAATTAAAAACGTTATCTCCTTCATTTGATTAAATCTGATTACCTACCATCCTTCCCATTCTCTTGGGATGTATGACCATAAACAAGCCGGAGACTTCCCTTACTTGTTCATCCCTCACTAACTTACTGGTCATCTCATAATCATACAAATATTGTTCTTATTTCGTTACATTCTCTTCTTCCCTTTACAGTCTCTTGTTCTTCGATACAAAAATTATTCGATGTGGAAGAAAATGTGAATAGACTAATAATAAAAAATTGATATATAAACAGAAGGAAAAATTACAAGATCTGTGACAAGAAAAACAACGTTAAACGTAATGAACTTAATTTATAAATAGAAAAATAAAAAACGCTTAAAGAGAATATTGAAGGCACCTCGACACATTTTTTGAGTACAGAGAAAAAGCAGGGAGAGGTCATGAAAAAAAAATCACAAAGCATGAACACGAATGAGAATTCTTCACATCGTTTTGCTAAAACATCATGAATTATTGTATTATATTTGGCGCAAATAAAAATAAGAGGTAATGATTCAGTTTCACTACGGTTTTTAAGTACTATGGATCAGAATGACGTTAAACAGTAAAGACTATTCATGTTCAACACGGCCTTCGACAATGGATTAAAGTTGAACGCGATCAGTTCATATCTTGATCAAGATGTATTACGGGGAGTTCGACTGATACATTAAATATTGCTGAACTTAACTAATAAAACGGGCTAGACGAAATATCAGCTTGATATTTAAAATGTATTTCCCATTAGTAGTAACATTTGATAAAGTTAAAACAGAGAATGATGCGGGCTATATGTGGCGCCAAATATTCCAATGCTGACTAATTTATAGCGTAAGGGATTATAAATCCTTGCTCTGGTCTCGAAAAACTAATTCGGAGCGTTTTAAAGCAGAGTATAAGTACTTTGTCAGCAGGGGTCACGCCTCCTAGAATGATTCCTTATCCGGTCTTAACTTCCTCTACTTTTTCATCGCACTTACACTTGGCATGAGCGATTTCAGGTAGCTTCTTCCTGTCCAGTCTTGCAGCCTATTGAATTTATCTTAAACCTCTTCGCGTCCTTTCTTCAGGCAGAAATACAATTGTATTCTATTTCTTCATATAGTAATTTATGCAAATATAGGTGTCCATGCAAAAAAATTATCCTTGGGATCACCATTAATCACCTGTGCCAACTCCGATTCCTTCTTTCCTACAAAAAATCCTTCTCTTCTTGTCCCATGAGCGTCTCCCTCCATCCCCTTTTTTTACTGTCTGCATTACAGTTCTCCTGTGTGGTATCTGTGATTATGTGACAGATTGAGCCGTACGTATCTTTCTCTCCCTGCCATAAAATCAAGTTGATTCTGCACCTTTTAGCATCTCTCTGATATTCGATTCTGTCCCCCAACTTTTTTAGCGTATAATTTATTTTTGAGCTGTATAACAAACTCATCTGTCACACCTTACCCCATACATCACATGTACCTTCTTGACTCTATTCAGTTCTCCGTATATGCTTCAAGAGGCCCAATATACTCCAACAAGTACACATATGTGAATTTTAGACACCAATATGCGGCTTACAGGGATTTATTTAGAAAAAATTTGATCCTCCTGGTAGATGAAATCTCATTCTTAATTGTCATAAATCGCATATCGTATATTGCTCAATTCCATATGTACATTTGTATACTTTGCCATTTTACCACCTAGGTTTTCATGCAAAATAAATATAAATGTAGGCCTTGCTTTAGTTGTTGCTTGTTTGTTGTTTTCGAAAATGACTATGGTTTTCGGTCTTGTACTAATATAAGCATTCCTAGCTTTCTAGTTAAATGTGTTCCACTGTGCTCTTTATTACATTTGTTATCATTCTCATCTACTGAACCTTTTTCCCTCACTGTTACATCTTTGTAAACATGGTACACGTGTATCAGTGGCTTCGGTAAATCTTGAGTAACTTTCTCGCAGTTTTGTAATGATTACATTCGCTTTCTATTTCTTAAATAACTTTACCAATCTTTTCATAATCTTGTTGTGAAATTACTCTCTTTTAGTATGATTCTTCTTCGCATACCTGTTGTCTCTATCCTCTCTTTTCTTATCCATACTAACGCAGTCGAAAACCAGGCATGTGGTCACTGGGCTACAATTGGTTCCTCGTATTCGTTGTTAATTAGAGATCATGGCTAAATCCAGTCATATAGTTCATCCTATTACATTCTCCTTGATTGTCGTTAACAATCGGCTCTTAGGACGCTTCCCATTACTCGCCCAATAGTCAGTTTCTCTGATCTCTCTCTCTCCTTATTTTTATAACTTCTCGTGATTCCTAGTCCAACTTTCTCTATTTTTATGAAATTAAGTATTACCATGTTCAGTACATTCCATTTATACTTGTTACTACTTTCCCCTGCTTATAGGATAAGTTCGGTCTCATTCTCCTATGGTTGGCATATTATTTTTGTGAATGTATTGGAAATTATTATTAACTTCATCTTACTTATTTACAGTGTTAACTTTCATTAATTTTTAAATTTCAAAATATCTTGGTCCATGGTATCCATGAAACTGTGGGTAAAGCTTTTTGTCTCCACTTATCTTCCGTTTACTCATCAATCAGTGAGATGGAAAATTGTACTTTTCTAACCGTACTAGTTCTGTTGTAGAGGTCCTGTCCACTGTATCACTGTCTACCCCACAGTAATTCTTTACAGTATTTTGTATGATATGTCTTGTACCCTCAAGGTTCCCCCTCTACTAGTGTTGTTAATCATCTCGGTTCCTGTTCCAAACTCGTTGCTAGGCTTAAAATATTCTTTCTAGTCTCTTCATTTTACTCTCAGTATGAGATAAAATAATGGTTGCTGGATTCAAGATGGTCCTATATATGCTTTATGTATTAGGTCCTGCTTAATTCATTGTTCAGGTTCCTCCAAGGGCAGCTCATAAGATTAGCTGGATTTTACAACCTGGCCGCATAAATATTTTATACCGAATTATTGTACACTTGATGATATTTTTTATGCAGGGCTTACGGTTAAGAAATGAAAAATGGAACAGGATGAAAAAATATTAGAGGTGTGCATTCTATACCGAGAAAAAGGCGATTATCAGCAAGATAATAGGAACAGGACTCGATAAAGAATATTAAAGCAGATATTGACTAGAGAATTAGAAAACACTGAGATGAAATGAATATATCTTGAGAGGCAGGAGAAGCTAAAAATCCATAAGTGAAAATGAGGGAAATTCAATATAATTTTTACTCATATTGCAAATTTCAGCCAAAAAACGTCATTTAGTAACGGGCCTTTGATGACAAGTAATTGGGTACTCATACACTAAGTCAACAAAGAAGTGAGTGATATGCTATAAGTTACCATTACGACTCAAGTGTTCAGTGGAGCCAATATTCGACCCATCATTTCGTTTACTGTCTTCATTCTCCAAGCTCTTACCACTGGACCTAATGTTGAAATTGCCCTACCTGTGTAGTACCCATTATTTGAAAGTTTGTTTCTCACGTCCTTTTCTTGTGCTGCTTCACCATCATTGTTAACACTCTTTTGGATTCGGGAAACTCAAGATCACATGAATCGGCTAGTGCCAAAGGGGTTCTTTCTTGTGTGATAATTCCCAAGTTAAAGATCGAATATCGAGGGGCCAGGCTAGCCTGGTCATACTCTGCTCTCTCTCTCGTTGTGTCCCTAACTTATTGGTGCATGAAGTTTTCCAGCAGTGCTTCTCGCATTTTCACCCTGCACGTCTCTGGTCCCCCCCCCCAATGTGGCTCCAGTTTTTCCCAGTTAATCTCCTTAAGGTTGAAATTCCCCATAACGAGTAACTTTGCTCTAACCATGTGGGCCCTTCTGGCCACCTGGACTAGTGTGGCCATCACTCTGTTGTTCTCATCTTACTTTTGTCTTGGTCTTCTTCTGTTTGGTAGTGGGTTGTACATCACTACTATCATCACACGTGAATCCCTTGTCTGAAGTGTTCCTATGTAATCATCCATTACAGCTCTTGCCTTGTCTCCATCTCTCAAAATTTCATTGGTTTTTGATGGGTAGTGTTACTCCTCCTTTCCCCCCTGTTCCCCCTGTCCTTCCTCAGCATCTCCTATCAAGTCAGAAGGATCGCATCTCTTATCACCCATATGAGCTTAGTCTCTGTGAGTGCTATGTTGTCTGGGGATGCTTCAATGATTCTTCCCAGTCTCTCTTCTTTCTTATTTGTTACTGTTATTAATCTGTATGGTGTACCGTACTGCTGGTTTTTGTGCTTGGAGGGAATAGGGGTGGTTGGAATTAGTAGGGATTCTGTGGGGATGCCGTGTTATGTTGTTTTTCCCCGAGGCTGCACTCTATTGTCTGCAGTGCCTCCCCTTGCTATCTCTGGTGCCTTCTTATTCTCTCAGCTATTTCCGTTCTTTTTGTGTTCTGTCATGGTTGAGGTTCACTCGCTAGTTTTGTTGGGTATTTATATAGTTATTTTATATATATATATATATATATATATTTATATATATATATATATATATATATTTATATATATATATATATATGTATATATATGTATATATATATATATATTATGTATATAATATGTTTTATATATATGGCATATATATATTTATGGATATATATATAGTTATATATTTATATTTATATATGTATATATTGTATTTATATATATGTTTATATTTATATGTATTATTATATATATGTATATATATATTAGATATGTATATATATATATATGTTTATATATTATGTATATATATATTTGTATATATATATATGTATATATATGTATGTATATTTATGTATGTATATAATTTTTTTCTATATTATATATGTGTATATATATATATATATATATTATAGATATATTTATATATATATCTATTATATATATATATATATATATATTTTATATATGTATATGTATATTATATGTATATATTTTTATATGTATATATATTATTGTATTATATATGTTATTCTATATTTATATATATATATGTATATATATGTGTATATATAATATGTATATATAGATAGTATATTGTGTTATATAATATGTTTTATATATATGTATCTGTATATTTATATATATATATGTATATATATATATATATATATATATATATATATTTATTATATATATGTATATATATATATATATATATATATTTTATATATATATATATATATATGTATATATATAATATTATATATATTATATATATATATATATATATATATATATATATATATATATATTGATATATACAAACACTGATCTCTGGCTGAAGGAGACTCGACTACGAACTTAGGACAAGGTACGCAGTGCTTTACCAATCTACCCACCCACTGGACCAATACTTTGGCGTGTAAGCATGCGCTTAACGTTTTTGATCCGAGGCAGCGGTAGCTTTCAGGGAAAGGCTTACAGCTTTTCTTATGTTTTTATCGTCAACCCCTGCATGCATCAGCGTTACTAGAGATTTGAACAATGCAAGGGAATTCGCGGGGAGCATGCGAAATAATACAAACACTGATCTCTGCTGAAGGAGACTCGGAACCTAGAAACCTTTGGACCAAGGTACGCAGTGCTTTACCAATCATACACACACTGGACCAATACCTTGGCGCTGTAGCATGCGCTACACGTTTTGTTCAATGGCAGCCAGCTTTCAGGTGAGAAGGCTTACAGCTTTTTCCATCGCATCCCCTGCATGCATCCCCCATAAAAGCCTTACTAGAGAATTTGAAAATGCAAGGAATTCGGCGAGGCATGCGAAATCATACACATACACTGATCTCAGGCTGTAGGAGACTCGAACCTACGTACCTTAGGACAAGGTACGCAGTGCTTTACCAATTACCCACACTGGACCAATACTTGGCGTGTAGCATGCGCTACACGTTTTGATCCAAGGGGACAGCCTGCTTTCTGGGGAAGAAGGCTTACAGCTTTTCATCTCATCCCCTGCTTGCATCAGACTTACTAGAGATTTGAACAATTGCAAGGAATTCGCGAGCTAGCTGAGGAGCATGGAAATTATTACTACAAAAACACTGATCTATGCGCTTGAAGGGAGATCGGAAACCTACGAACCTTAGGACAAGGTACGCATGTGCTTTTACAAATCTACCCAACTGGACCTATATCTTGGCGTGTGCTTGCGCTACCGTTTGATCCAAGGCAGACAGCTTTTCAGGAGAAGGCTTACAATTGTGGCAAGCCAGGAAAACCCCCTTTTTTTTCCGGGGACCCTACGGAACCTTGTGGCGCTCTAGTGACAGCACAATGTACGGGCTCACCTTACCACTACGCCAATTGATCCTCCATACAAAAAACCATTGCACCCTGCACTTAGTATGTGTTGGCTTGGCAACACATAACTACGATCAGTGGTATTGATTCAATAACAATTACTGCACTACCCAAAGGACTCGAACCCATGCTGATTTGTAGTGAATCCAACCATCGTGTGTCCTTGGGTAAGCGAGTACAACATATAGTGTAGCTGGATGAGTAAATCTCTAAGGATGTGTGGTTTTTCAGTGGATTAGGGCGTCATGTATTTTCACCCACCCATGAGGCTGGCCCAAAGCAGCTTGGGTTCGATGTCCTTGGCTAGCGCAGTGTTGGTATATATATTTATATATATATTATATATATATATATATATATTTTTATTATATATAATTTATATAATTTATAATATTAGTGATATATTGTGAAAGAGGTTGTGAATTTAAAACAGTGAATTTACAGGCTATGATTTAATGTAGTATACGGACAATGTATTATCCTTCTTAAACTAAGTGACAAGTGACAGTTTGCCTCTTACTGACAGGGAACATGTCTATTTTTATCCCTAATTTAATCAATAGCAAACCGTCTTCAACACTTTCAATTTCGGAAGGTATGCTATTCTAAGAAAAAGTTTTTTTTTTTCTTATCACACTGGACGATTCACGAAAATAGAAAACTTTCACCATTCATCACTTCCATCCAACTGTCTTGCCAGAAGGGTGCTTTACACTACAGTTTTTATACTGCAACATTAACTAACCCCTACTTCAGAGTGCAGGCCACTGTCCTTCCATTCCTGGACTCAAGTCCGGACTTGCCGGTTTCCCTGAATACCTTCATAAATGTTACTTTGCTCACACTCCAACAGCACGTCAGTTTAAAAACCATTTGTCTCCCATTCCACTACTATCTAACACAGCTCACGCTGCCTGCTGGAAGTCCAAGCCACCTCGCACACAAAACCTCCTTTACCCCCTCCTCCAACCCTTCCTAGGGCCTGACCCCTACCCCGCCTTTCCTTCCACTCAGTACTGATACAACACTTGAAGTTCTTCTGTTTCGCTCCATTCTCTCTATACATGTCCGAACCACCTCAACACCTTCCTCAGCCCTCTGGACAACGTTTTGGTAATCCGCACCTCTCCTAACTTCCTAAACTACGAATTATCTGCATTATATTTCACACACACATTGCCCTCAGACATGACATCTCCACTGCCTCCAGCCTTCTCCGCGTTGCAACATTCATCACCCCATGCTTCACCCATATAAGAGCGGTGTAAAAACTATACTCTCTTACATTTCCCCTCTTTGCCTCCAGGACACAGTTTTTGTCTCCACAGTCTCCTAATGTGCACCACTCACTCTTATTCCCTAATCAATTCTATGAATTACCTCATCTTTCTTTGACCATCCCGCTGACACATCACTACAAATTATCTGAATAGTTCTCCTCCATTACTCTCTCCTCCAATCTGATATTCAATCTTTCATCACCTAATCTTTTTGTTATCCTCATAACCTTACGACTTTCTGTATTCACACTTTAATTTTCTTCTTTTGCACCACCCTACCAAATTTTTTTTTTTTTTTTTAAATTCCACCAATCTCTGCAGCTTCTATTAAGGAATCTCCCAAGAGCACAGTGGCATCATGCAAGAGCAGCTGTGAAAACTACCCCCCCCTGTGTGTGATTCTTTATCTTGTAACTTCACACGCCTCTTGCCAATACCTCGCATTTACTTCTCTTACAACCCCATCTTTAAATATATTAAACAACCACGGTGTATCACACATCCTTGTCTAAGGCCTACTTTTACTGGGAAAAATTTCCCATTTTCTTCATACTTACTTGAGCCTCAGATCCTCGTTTTATAAAAACTCTTCATGCTTTCAGTACTACCTCCTACACCATACACTTGCAACAATCTGCCACATTGCCCCCCTATCCCACCCTGTACATACGCCTTTTCCAAATCCATATAAATTGCCACCAAAGACCTCTTTAGCCTTATCTAAAATACTGTTCACTTATATGTTTCACTGTAATCACCTGGTCCACACACCACCTACTTTCCTAAAGCCTCCTTGTTCATCTGCTCTCCTATTTCGTCTTATTTAATTCTTTCATTATTACTCTACCATACACTTTACCAGGTACAATCAACAGACTTATCCCCCCCATAATTTTTGCACTCTCTTTTATTCCCCTTCCCCTTTGCCTTTATACAAAGGAAAACTATGCATGCTCTCTGCCATTCCCTAGGTACCTTACCCTCTTCCATACATTTATTAAATAATTGCACCAAACCACTCCAAATCTATATCCCACCTGCTTTTAACATTTCTATCTTTATCCCATCAATCCGGCTGCCTTACCCCCCTTTCATTTTTACCTACTGCTCACGAACTTCCCCCACATCACAATGGGGGGCTCTTTCCTCACTCCTACAAGATGTTATTCCTCCCCCCCCCCCCCTTGCCTATTAACGACTTCACAGCTTCCATATCTCATTAAACATTTAACAATTCCTCAATATATTCCCTCCATCTTCCCAATACCTCTATACTCTCCATTTAATTAACCTCCTCTCCTTTTTTTAACTGAACAAATCACATTTGTTTCTCTAGGCTTCCTTAAACTGTTAATCTCACTCCAAAACTTTCTTTATTTTCAACAAAATTTGTTGATAACAGCTCACCCACTCTCTCATTTGACTCTCATTTTACATTGCTTCAACACTCTCTTAACTCTTCTCTTTTCTCCATATACTTCTTCCTCCTTGCATCACTTCTACTTTGTAAACCTTCTCATATGCTAACTTTTTCTTCCCTTACTACTCTCTTAACAGCTTCATTCCACAATTCGCTTCCTCTTCCCTCCTGCACCCACTTTCCTGTAACACAAAACTTCTGCTGAACAATCTAAACTACATTTTATAAACTACCCAATTTACCTCTTCGACCCCATTGCTATGTTCTCATTAGCACATCTATCCTCATAATAGCTGTTTAATATTACACCTAATCTGCCTCCTCTTTAGTTTATTACAAACCTTCACCTTCTCTCTTCCTGATGCTTCTATTCTCAATGTATCCCATCTTCACTTTTACTCTCGTGTTGCTACAAACTAGAAAGTGATCTGATATACTGTGGCCCACTCGATAAACCTTGTTAAATACTGAAGTATACTCATCAGTCTTTTTTCTTCTATACTTAATCAACAAAACTACTGTCATTTCGCCTACTTCATATCGTGTATACTTATTTATCCTCTTTTTCTTAAAATTTGTATTACCTATAAAACTTAAAACCCCTTTCTATACAAAGTTCAATAAAAGGGCTCCCATTATTCTTTACACCTGGCCACACCCCAAATTACCTACCACACCATATCTAAAAGTTTCTCCTACTTTGCATTCAGGTCCCCTACCACAATTACTTCTCTCACTTGGTTCAAAGGCTCCTATACATTCACTTAAAATTCCCAAAATCTCTCCCTCTCTCCTCTGCATTCCTCCTCTTTCTCCAGGTGCATACCGCTTATTATGACCCACTTCATCGCATCCTAACCTTTACTTTAATCCACAAATTCTCGAATTTACACATTCCATTATTCTCTTCTTCTCTTCCATAACTGATCTTTAACATTACTGCTCCCCTTCCTTTGCTTAACTCTATCAGATCACTCAAGATTTAATCCCAATTATTTCCCCCCACTGAAACTCTCTACCCCTTCAGCTTTGTTTAGCTTAGGCCAGGGACCATCCAACATCTTTTCATTCATAACATCAGCAATCATCTGTTTCTTGTCATCCGCACTACATCCACGCCAGATTTTAAACAACCCCAGTTTTATTTTTAAAAAGTTTTTCTTCTTCTCTTTTTATAGTAATGTATACAGGAGAAGGGGTTACTAGCCCATTGCTCCCGGCATCGCTTTTTAGTCGCCTCATACGACACGCATGGCTTACGTAAGGGATAGTTTCTTTTCACTTCCCCAATGGACAATAGGAGAATTAAAAAAGAACAAGAGCTATTTCAGAATAAGGAAGAAACCTAGATGGATGTATATATTATATATGCATTTGCGTGTCTGTGAAGTTGTGACCAAAAGTGTAAGTAGGAGTAGCAAGATATACCTGTTATCTAGCGTGTTTATGAGACAGAAAAAGGAAAACCAGCCAATCCTACAAAAATACAAACAATCCAACACTTATCGCCCTGCTGTTAAAATTTCTGTCATGATTCCGCATCAGTTCCAGCTGCTTTACCATTTCATTCTATGTATATTTAACACACCTCTTCCCACACTCTAATCCTGCTCTTGTTCACTCTACAAGATGTTATACCTCCCTGGCCAGTGAATGAAAAATTCTGCCTCACTTCTTCGGTGACATTTAAAAGTTCTCTCAAAATATTCCCGCCATCTACCCTATCCTCCATCTACTATACTACCTACTCTGTTTTTTAACTGACAAATCATTAGTTCTCTGGCTTTCTTAACTTGATTAGCTCCAAAATTTTCTTATTTTCATCAAAATTTCTTGACACAGTGCCTCTCCAACTCTTTCATCTGCTCTCCTTTTACCACTCTCCCACCACTCTCTTCACCTTTCTTTTACTCTCCATATACTCTCTGTCTTTCTTATAACACTTCTGCTTGTGAAAACCTCTCATAAGCTAACTTTTTCTCTTTTTCACGCCTTACTTCTTAATTTCCACCAATCACTCCTCTTTTCCTCCGGCACCACCCTCTATTGCCACAATCTTCTTGCCCACATTATAATACTGTCATTTTGAAAACTATTCCAAACCCTCTTTCATCTCCCCCACACTTATTACTTGCATTAGCCAATCTTTCTGCACTATAGATTGCTTATTTCTCACCCTAAACTTCCTCCACCCTTAGTTTACATACTTTCACTTTCTCTTACTTGCTGTTGCCATTTTCCTTTTGTCCCCTTCTACCTCTTACTCTAACTGTAGCTACAAACTAATTATGAACCATTTATCGGTTGCCCTCTATAAAAATGTACATCTCTGAAGCCTAACCCTTCAATCTTTTATCAATTAATACATAATCTAACCAAATTTCTTTCATTAAAGTGATATATCATACTTTGATTACTATTTATCCTCTTTTTATAAAATTTGTGTTATTATTAACAAGACCTCTTTTTGACATAGCTCAATTAAGGCTCCTATTTTCATTTTACCTGGCACCCCTAGATTTTTCCTACTACTTCCTCCACTACATTTTTACCCACTTTTGCATGAAATCCACCTACCACAAGTACTCTCACACTTGGTCAAAACTCCCCACGCATTCACTCAACATTTCCAAAATCTATCTCTCTCCTCTACACTTCCTCTTTATCCGGTGCATAAACGCTTACTTAGCCCACTTATCACATTCACCCTTATTTTATCCACATAGTCTGAATTTTTACATTTATATTCCCTCTTTTTTTGACATAAACTTATCCTTCAACATTCATGCTACTCCATCTTTAGTCTCTAACTCTATTTGAAATCCCGATCTAATCCCATTTATTTCTCCCACTGAAACTCTCCCACCCCCCTTCTGCTTTGTTTCACCTTAAGCCAAGACGTCCGCTTCTTCTCATTCATAACATCCACAATCATCTGTTTCTTATCAATTTGCACAAACACACGCACATTCGACATCCCACTTTGACGGTTTTCTTCTTTTTCTTTTTAGTAGGATATACAGGGAAAAGGAGTTACAAACCCATTGTTCCCCTAATTTTAATTGACTTTTACAATATGCATGGCTTATGGAGGAAAGATTCTTTTCACTTTTCATGGATATAATAAGGTAAAACAATATGACAAGAACTTTAGATAATATCAAGAAAACTCTGCCTCGAGTGTGTATTTCATAAACGTGTACATGTATGTGTAGTGTGACCTAAGTGTGAATAAGAAGTTGCAAGACGTACCTGAAATCTTGCTTGATCCATGAGACAGAAAAAAAAAAGACACCAGATACTACCATCATGTCAAAACCAATTACAGGCTTTCGTTTTAACTACTTGGCAGGACGGTAGTACCTTCCTGGGCGGTTGCTCTGTTCTATCCACCTACCTCTGTGTGTCATGCGTGGCATGCTTACCCAGCTGACTGCCTTATTTTGTGACTTATACCAGGTGCTAGTCGATCGCTAGCGCTAGCGCATAATCAAGTCACACACTAAGGTCCGGAGATCGATTCCCCAGTACGGCTGGAAAAAATTATTACGTGTTTCCATAAGTACCTAAAAACTTGTACCTGGGTGTTAGTCGACTGATGTGGATCGCATCCTGGACAAATTATACTTAATTTACCCGAATTGCTCTTCTGCACTAAGAAGGGGCTTTTTATTTAAGTAAAACTGTCACTCATGTCAGCTAGGACTGTGATACAGTGTACATGTTACTACAAATAAAGATTATTTTTATTATTTTATTTTTAATATTATTATTATTAATATTATTATTATTAGTATTATTATTATTCCTCTGTTTTACCTTTCAGAGTTTTAAAGATTAAATTAAGATAATTTTGCCTTGAAGCAAAAGAGAGTATGCTTGTAGTCTCATTCCAGTATTCCTCATTACTTCCTGTTACCTATTTCTTTTTCCATTGACTCTTTTTTCCTCTCCTCCCTTCCATTTCCTCCGATCCTTCCATTTCTCCCTCTTTTTAATTATTTTATCCTTCTTTCGCTCTCCTCCTTTTTCACCTATCCTTCCTTTCTTTTAAAAATAACCTACCTAAAATATATATATATTAGGAAATATTGGACACTTGTTTGGCAGTTTGACAGAATCTGTAGTTTTAATTCCCGTTTGTACACAAACTGATACCAGTTTGACAATCGTATTTAAGGTTGTGGCACCAGTTCGCGAGTTATTTTAAACTAACGCTCTCGAAGGTTCTCAGGTAATACATACAGGTGAGAATAAAGAAAACAAACATGCAAGTTTCAAAATTATGTAAAATGTCATTAAATAGTGGATAGACATTCATAAATAATCATATTTCTTAATTGGAAAGATTAAGTCGCAATTAAACCATAATAGCGTAGCTTAAAACAGTTTTTGAACTTAAACCGCAGTACTGTAGCTGGAAACAATGAACAATTAACGATAATACCCATGAATGCAACAAATCATTTGAACCCACATTTCGCAATGAATTTATAAGTTTCTGGCGGGAATATTTGACAACCTAACTCCTCAATACGAGCTGGAAAATTTTGACGGACGTTAGTTTGTTACTGTAAAGAATCATTAGTTTTAAATATATAATCGATGGACTTGTGAAAAAGAGGAATTTAATGTCATTATATTTGTGAACTATGTATCCGGGAATAATATTATTTCTCATGACCATTATTAGAAAATTTTTAATTCTGGAGATGCCCTAAAAACTGTGTGGGTCATACGCTTATTGGGTAGGTAGTGATAATCAGTTTATTCCAACAAAAAGGTGGATAGTCTCAAACCCTTGGATCAAGAGGACACCAACATCAAGGGCCCTCCAGACAGGTGGAAAAAAGACCTCATTAGTACAGTTCCAGGAATTTATTAGAGCAAAACGTTCGCACGAGTGGCTTCTTCAGTCCTGAAGAAAGGACTGAAGAAGCCACTCGTGGCGAAAGTTTCCTCTAATAATTGTCCTGAACTGAACATAATTGTCTTTTTCCACTCTTGTCGGTATCACCTACCTTTTCCTCCCACCAGAGAGGTTTGACAAGAGACACCAATCATCAAGGCCCCACCAGAGACGTTTGGATAAGGTCTCACCAAATCAAAAACCCGACTTCTGAAAAAAAAAAAGATTAAAATATAGGGAAGAGAAAAAATATTAATGTATTTACTAACGTGTGAAACTTTCTCACAGTAGAAAATAAATCGGCGAGTGTAAAAAAAGAGATATTAAATTCATTATTTAGGAAGTTATAACTGATTAATAACACGTTTTTGAGTGAAAAGTTGGTATATTGGAAGGTGTAGTTTACTCCAGGCGCGGACCGTGCTGAGAGTTCTGATATATTGAGAATAGCAATGTGGTGCACCGGCTGGAATTAATAACACGAACATAGGTCGGTCTGAGGAAGCCAAACAAGCAGTTGCAAACAAATAGAACCAGAGGGCGGAGAAATTGTGTGAGATGAGAGAGGTTTGAGGTTGGAGTGGAAGACGAGAGATGTGGGAGGCTTGAGTGGAAGATGAGAAATGTTTGAGGCTGGGTCGATAGATGAGAAATGTGGGAGGCTGGTGTGGAAGATGGAAAGAAGCTTTTAGGTATGGGTGGAAGCTGAGCATGGTGTGAGGCTAGATTGGGTGACGAGGAGGAATGGACGGGAGGGGTGGTGGTAGTAAGGGGTGGAAGATGACATAGGTGACGGACGGGCAATGATATGGAAAAAGGATGAGGAGACTGAGGTGTGAAATAAGAGAGGGAAGCGGGGGGGTGGGTTGTGCTGAGGTGTTAAGCGAGAGACGTAGAGAGAGAAGGGAGGGTTACTGTGGTTGTGAGGTGAGAGAGGAGAATGGGAGCCACTGGTAGGTGCCGAACAATTATTCAATAGACGTCAGTGCAGGACAGGGACAGCACCTTTCGCCCAGGTACCATGGACTATGTGAACCTCCGGTTGTATATCAAACACCTTTATTCTAAGGGTCATAATCGTTCTCTGCTAAAACGGATCTAGATTTACATTTCAGTAACATTTTTTTATTCCTTTTTGAATTCATATTTAACTCCTTGGTAGATTCATAATGATGACAGTAATTTGTTTTCGGGAGAATATGCCCGGCTAGTGTTGGAAACATGGTAGACTCTCCAGGAGCATTTTAGTCATTAACTCAATAAACATTTTCGGTGTGTTTTCCATTCTCTTTCGATAAACATGGGATTATTTACAATCTATCGTCAAAACAACGTCAGTATTTTGCTTTGGCTGAAGAATGCTGGGATGTATGAAATGTGATATTTGACAGCAGTTTGTTATACTGCTCCCTGGGTGTCTGTCTGTCTTCTGGGTGTCTGTCCCGGCTTCTATCGCTGGCTTCCTGTCCCTGGCTTCCTGTCCCTGGCTTCCTTGTTTTGGTTCACGCTTAAAACAAGTTTTTATTTTTTTTTTCCATAAGTGTTGGCGTTATCAAATACTACCTAATCTGAATAACGTATATCGAGAAAGTTGTTTTAATCGATATATAAGAACTAGCGTAAGGTTTGGGAAGAGGGATGGTACTATTAATTGTACTTTATGTAAATCCAATGCATCTCTGTTCAGCAAAGGACGTAGTGTCAGGATATAAGATTTTATTTTATATGTTGTGTAGTTGTTATTGTTATTACTGTAGTTATTGATATTGCTATTGTTGTATTGTGATTGTGATGGCGGTTGGGATGGGGAAGGTTAGTGGTGGCGAGGGAGGTTAGTTAGGCGGGGGCGTAGATGCCGGTCGTGGTGGTTGGTGTGCAAATGTCTGGTAAAATTAGATTAAACGATTTCCTGCGAGAAAAATGAGCCAATTAATAATTTTTACAACTTGTAAAAAACGAATATTCCTAAAGCAATCATAAATGAGTATTATAACAACCTAATGAATTAATCTTTATTTGGGCGCGCGGAAATTGGAATTTGTTTAATTCATTCTGTATAAAAATACATTAACTTCTCGGCCTCACAATGAATTCATTTGCAAAGGAAAAAGGAGTACGGACAGGCAACAGGGAATGCATCATACAGTTGAGTCTTGAGGTAAGGTCTCAATACTGAGTCATTGCAACAGACTCCTACCAGCCCATAACCTTGGCAGGGGGGTTCTCGCTTGAAAGATTTAGAGTTTTGTGCTTTGTGTGTAATATGAAGATGGTGTGACGTGTCCTCTGGCACAGATGGTGCTACTCAACCTTCTTCTACCCGGCTTCCGTCTCACTTTCTCATCACAGTCTAATTTGTCCGCTCTCATTGGCAGGAAAAAGTTGGTGACGCCGTGATCCCGTAGATGGGCTCAATCTCGGGAATTAAAAACGTTATCTCCTTCATTTGATTAAATCTGATTACCTACCATCCTTCCCATTCTCTTGGGATGTATGACCATAAACAAGCCGGAGACTTCCCTTACTTGTTCATCCCTCACTAACTTACTGGTCATCTCATAATCATACAAATATTGTTCTTATTTCGTTACATTCTCTTCTTCCCTTTACAGTCTCTTGTTCTTCGATACAAAAATTATTCGATGTGGAAGAAAATGTGAATAGACTAATAATAAAAAATTGATATATAAACAGAAGGAAAAATTACAAGATCTGTGACAAGAAAAACAACGTTAAACGTAATGAACTTAATTTATAAATAGAAAAATAAAAAACGCTTAAAGAGAATATTGAAGGCACCTCGACACATTTTTTGAGTACAGAGAAAAAGCAGGGAGAGGTCATGAAAAAAAAATCACAAAGCATGAACACGAATGAGAATTCTTCACATCGTTTTGCTAAAACATCATGAATTATTGTATTATATTTGGCGCAAATAAAAATAAGAGGTAATGATTCAGTTTCACTACGGTTTTTAAGTACTATGGATCAGAATGACGTTAAACAGTAAAGACTATTCATGTTCAACACGGCCTTCGACAATGGATTAAAGTTGAACGCGATCAGTTCATATCTTGATCAAGATGTATTACGGGGAGTTCGACTGATACATTAAATATTGCTGAACTTAACTAATAAAACGGGCTAGACGAAATATCAGCTTGATATTTAAAATGTATTTCCCATTAGTAGTAACATTTGATAAAGTTAAAACAGAGAATGATGCGGGCTATATGTGGCGCCAAATATTCCAATGCTGACTAATTTATAGCGTAAGGGATTATAAATCCTTGCTCTGGTCTCGAAAAACTAATTCGGAGCGTTTTAAAGCAGAGTATAAGTACTTTGTCAGCAGGGGTCACGCCTCCTAGAATGATTCCTTATCCGGTCTTAACTTCCTCTACTTTTTCATCGCACTTACACTTGGCATGAGCGATTTCAGGTAGCTTCTTCCTGTCCAGTCTTGCAGCCTATTGAATTTATCTTAAACCTCTTCGCGTCCTTTCTTCAGGCAGAAATACAATTGTATTCTATTTCTTCATATAGTAATTTATGCAAATATAGGTGTCCATGCAAAAAAATTATCCTTGGGATCACCATTAATCACCTGTGCCAACTCCGATTCCTTCTTTCCTACAAAAAATCCTTCTCTTCTTGTCCCATGAGCGTCTCCCTCCATCCCCTTTTTTTACTGTCTGCATTACAGTTCTCCTGTGTGGTATCTGTGATTATGTGACAGATTGAGCCGTACGTATCTTTCTCTCCCTGCCATAAAATCAAGTTGATTCTGCACCTTTTAGCATCTCTCTGATATTCGATTCTGTCCCCCAACTTTTTTAGCGTATAATTTATTTTTGAGCTGTATAACAAACTCATCTGTCACACCTTACCCCATACATCACATGTACCTTCTTGACTCTATTCAGTTCTCCGTATATGCTTCAAGAGGCCCAATATACTCCAACAAGTACACATATGTGAATTTTAGACACCAATATGCGGCTTACAGGGATTTATTTAGAAAAAATTTGATCCTCCTGGTAGATGAAATCTCATTCTTAATTGTCATAAATCGCATATCGTATATTGCTCAATTCCATATGTACATTTGTATACTTTGCCATTTTACCACCTAGGTTTTCATGCAAAATAAATATAAATGTAGGCCTTGCTTTAGTTGTTGCTTGTTTGTTGTTTTCGAAAATGACTATGGTTTTCGGTCTTGTACTAATATAAGCATTCCTAGCTTTCTAGTTAAATGTGTTCCACTGTGCTCTTTATTACATTTGTTATCATTCTCATCTACTGAACCTTTTTCCCTCACTGTTACATCTTTGTAAACATGGTACACGTGTATCAGTGGCTTCGGTAAATCTTGAGTAACTTTCTCGCAGTTTTGTAATGATTACATTCGCTTTCTATTTCTTAAATAACTTTACCAATCTTTTCATAATCTTGTTGTGAAATTACTCTCTTTTAGTATGATTCTTCTTCGCATACCTGTTGTCTCTATCCTCTCTTTTCTTATCCATACTAACGCAGTCGAAAACCAGGCATGTGGTCACTGGGCTACAATTGGTTCCTCGTATTCGTTGTTAATTAGAGATCATGGCTAAATCCAGTCATATAGTTCATCCTATTACATTCTCCTTGATTGTCGTTAACAATCGGCTCTTAGGACGCTTCCCATTACTCGCCCAATAGTCAGTTTCTCTGATCTCTCTCTCTCCTTATTTTTATAACTTCTCGTGATTCCTAGTCCAACTTTCTCTATTTTTATGAAATTAAGTATTACCATGTTCAGTACATTCCATTTATACTTGTTACTACTTTCCCCTGCTTATAGGATAAGTTCGGTCTCATTCTCCTATGGTTGGCATATTATTTTTGTGAATGTATTGGAAATTATTATTAACTTCATCTTACTTATTTACAGTGTTAACTTTCATTAATTTTTAAATTTCAAAATATCTTGGTCCATGGTATCCATGAAACTGTGGGTAAAGCTTTTTGTCTCCACTTATCTTCCGTTTACTCATCAATCAGTGAGATGGAAAATTGTACTTTTCTAACCGTACTAGTTCTGTTGTAGAGGTCCTGTCCACTGTATCACTGTCTACCCCACAGTAATTCTTTACAGTATTTTGTATGATATGTCTTGTACCCTCAAGGTTCCCCCTCTACTAGTGTTGTTAATCATCTCGGTTCCTGTTCCAAACTCGTTGCTAGGCTTAAAATATTCTTTCTAGTCTCTTCATTTTACTCTCAGTATGAGATAAAATAATGGTTGCTGGATTCAAGATGGTCCTATATATGCTTTATGTATTAGGTCCTGCTTAATTCATTGTTCAGGTTCCTCCAAGGGCAGCTCATAAGATTAGCTGGATTTTACAACCTGGCCGCATAAATATTTTATACCGAATTATTGTACACTTGATGATATTTTTTATGCAGGGCTTACGGTTAAGAAATGAAAAATGGAACAGGATGAAAAAATATTAGAGGTGTGCATTCTATACCGAGAAAAAGGCGATTATCAGCAAGATAATAGGAACAGGACTCGATAAAGAATATTAAAGCAGATATTGACTAGAGAATTAGAAAACACTGAGATGAAATGAATATATCTTGAGAGGCAGGAGAAGCTAAAAATCCATAAGTGAAAATGAGGGAAATTCAATATAATTTTTACTCATATTGCAAATTTCAGCCAAAAAACGTCATTTAGTAACGGGCCTTTGATGACAAGTAATTGGGTACTCATACACTAAGTCAACAAAGAAGTGAGTGATATGCTATAAGTTACCATTACGACTCAAGTGTTCAGTGGAGCCAATATTCGACCCATCATTTCGTTTACTGTCTTCATTCTCCAAGCTCTTACCACTGGACCTAATGTTGAAATTGCCCTACCTGTGTAGTACCCATTATTTGAAAGTTTGTTTCTCACGTCCTTTTCTTGTGCTGCTTCACCATCATTGTTAACACTCTTTTGGATTCGGGAAACTCAAGATCACATGAATCGGCTAGTGCCAAAGGGGTTCTTTCTTGTGTGATAATTCCCAAGTTAAAGATCGAATATCGAGGGGCCAGGCTAGCCTGGTCATCCTCTGCTCTCTCTCTCGTTGTGTCCCTAACTTATTGGTGCATGAAGTTTTCCAGCAGTGCTTCTCGCATTTTCACCCTGCACGTCTCTGGTCCCCCCCCCCAATGTGGCTCCAGTTTTTCCCAGTTAATCTCCTTAAGGTTGAAATTCCCCATAACGAGTAACTTTGCTCTAACCATGTGGGCCCTTCTGGCCACCTGGACTAGTGTGGCCATCACTCTGTTGTTCTCATCTTACTTTTGTCTTGGTCTTCTTCTGTTTGGTAGTGGGTTGTACATCACTACTATCATCACACGTGAATCCCTTGTCTGAAGTGTTCCTATGTAATCATCCATTACAGCTCTTGCCTTGTCTCCATCTCTCAAAATTTATTTGGTTTTTGATGGGTAGTGTTACTCCTCCTTTCCCCCCTGTTCCCCCTGTCCTTCCTCAGCATCTCCTATCAAGTCAGAAGGATCGCATCTCTTATCACCCATATGAGCTTAGTCTCTGTGAGTGCTATGTTGTCTGGGGATGCTTCAATGATTCTTCCCAGTCTCTCTTCTTTCTTATTTGTTACTGTTATTAATCTGTATGGTGTACCGTACTGCTGGTTTTTGTGCTTGGAGGGAATAGGGGTGGTTGGAATTAGTAGGGATTCTGTGGGGATGCCGTGTTATGTTGTTTTTCCCCGAGGCTGCACTCTCTTGTCTGCCAGTGCCTCCCCTTGCTATCTCTGGTGCCTTCTTATTCTCTCAGCTATTTCCGTTCTTTTTGTGTTCTGTCATGGTTGAGGTTCACTCGCTAGTTCTTGGTCAGACCTCTACTTCGACAACCTCTCTAGTGAGACGCTGGGTTTGAGAAGGACCTGCCCTCCCAAATAACCTACGTCTCACCTCTGGCACTATTATAAGGCCCGATTCTGTCACTTCAACTTCATATTGTTTCAGACAACGGAAACATGCTCTTCTCCAGACTGAGGGACTGACCACCTCAAAACTTTAAGGGTGATGGACTGATTACATCGTCTTCAAGTATCTTCTGCTTCTATCAACTTTTCTGTACTCGACTGAAGAAGCCTACTGTGTAGGCGAACGTTTCAAAATAAAGATACCTAACTGTTGCATATGTGTCTTACCTAACAATCTGTCGGTATTTTATACCATTTTAATGTTCATTCTGTCAGACACTGCAAACACAAGGGTATCTTGGTACAGACCATCTACTTCGACAACCTCTACTAGTTGAGAACGGCTGGGTTTGAGAAGGACCTGCCCTCCCAAATCAACCTACGTCTCACCTCCTGGCACTATATAAGGCCCGATTCTGTCACTTCAACTTCATATTGTTTCAGACAACGGAACAATGCTCTTCTCCAGACTGAGGGACTGACCACCTCAAAACTTTAAGGGTGATGGACTGATTACATCGTCTTCAAGTATCTTCTGCTTCTATCAACTTTTCTGTACTCGACTGAAGAAGCCTATGTGTAGGCGAAACGTTTCAAAATAAAGATACCTAACTGTTGCATATGTGTCTTACCTAACAATCTGTCGGTATTTTTATACCATTTTAATGTTCATTCTGTCAGACACTGCAACACAAGGGTATCTTGGTACAGACCATCTACTTCGACAACCTCTACTAGTGAGAACGGCTGGGTTTGAGAAGGACCTGCCCTCCCAAATCAACCTACGTCTCACCTCCTGGCACTATATAAGGCCCGATTCTGTCACTTCAACTTCATATTGTTTCAGACAACGGAACAATGCTCTTCTCCAGACTGAGGGACTGACCACCTCAAAACTTTAAGGGTGATGGACTGATTACATCGTCTTCAAGTATCTTCTGCTTCTATCAACTTTTCTGTACTCGACTGAAGAAGCCTACTGTGTAGGCGAAACGTTTCAAAATAAAGATACCTAACTGTTGCATATGTGTCTTACCTAACAATCTGTCGGTATTTTATACCATTTTAATGTTCATTATAATTGCCAATTCAAAAATATTTTTTTCCAGCAAAGAGGAGCAAGGAACCAGGACTTTGGCTTCTGAATAATTTACAGGGTAATTGTATGTCTGGGTGTGGTTGAATGTTACATTTGATCAAATCAAGGTACTGGTTAGGTTTGAACCCATTGCAAATAAGTTGTAAAACTTGGCCAGCTGGCTAATTGAATGAATCTTATTGTAGCCAGCTGGCCGAGTGGCTTACGCACTGGCCTGGAGTTTAAACATCTCCCTTGAATGGGTTCAAACCTCACCCATACTGTGGTTTCCTTGCAATCATTTTACAATTTCTTGAATCATAATTGATTCTTAAGCAGTGTGGTTTCGAATATTGGTGCTGTATCAACTATACATCTGGAAGTTTATCAGTTTATCCCACACAAAATAAGTTGCATTCATTACAAACAATCCTGTAATCACCACCAACACAGTCTAGAGGGAAATTCTTAAGAAAAATGTTTTTAACCATTCATGAATTATTAAAAACAATGTGTATGTTGAATCGTTTTCGGGCATTCGGCAAAACAGATAAATCCTCATTGTATGGGAGAGCCATCACATTCGTAATCTAAGTTGTTATCCTAGGTGCTATTAGGAAAAC
>NC_069415.1:69831528-69833703 GCF_026875155.1 Cherax quadricarinatus | reverse complement strand
TGGCGACATACTACATACATAAGTGTAGTAGACTATACTACATACATCATGTGTAGTAGACTATACTACATACATCATAGTGTAGCAACTATACTACATACATCATAGTGTAGCAGACTATACTACATACATCATAGTGTAGCAGACTATACTACATACATCATAGTTTAGCAGACTATACTACATACATCATAGTGTAGTAGACTATACTACACATGCACCGTTAGACTAAATCGTCTAACGACGCATTTCTTAGACAGTACCCTGGTAGTTAAGCAACACGTGTCTTTATATATATACACACACACAAATCTTGCCTAATAAGCAGAACAAAACTAACTCCCTTAATAAATCAGACTTTTCTAAAATACATTTTTTTTGACAAAGTAGAAAAATATTTTTAGAACAAACAAACCAAAATTTTTTGAACATAATCATACAAAATTTTTAGCAATGTAGAATTTTTGTACATAATTTCCTAATCGTAGAACATATTAATAATATAATAGTCTAACAAAAATTGATGCTGATTTGACCCTTCCGAGAAATTTCGGGTGAGGGGGTATAAAACAGCTGCGGAGTGACACAGGGGAAGACGCCACACTGAATTTAATGTGTGAACACTGGACAGATTTTTTCAATGTAATCAGGCGTTCTCGAAGGTCAATTGGTGAATATCGGCCTCAATTCGTTATTTAAAAATTGCTGACACGTTCCCATTCAAGAATTCGGATAAACAGTGTGGAACACCCTTACATTTCGGCAACCAGGATGGAAAAAATAAGAGGACACCAATTCTCCCAGGAGCACACTTCAGCTAAGTGATGCTAACCCATAATGTACAGTAGTTTTTGAGTTGGCCATTGTAAATTCCAGCTGCTAGGATAAATGGTTAGTAGTAATATCAATTTCCTTTCTAATAACACTAATAATTTATAATAATTATATTCTGCGTACTCAGCAAGCCTAATCATATACAATCCACACAACTTTAATTTTTCAGAGTAGCTGGTTTTAGTATTGTAATTATTAATTTAATGTCAGGTCTAGCTTTTTTTGTGATAGTGGGAGGGTGAGGGCATCGAGGGAGTTACAGTTAGGCAACCTGCTGTGACTGAAGTCCCACTTACTTCACCCAAATTACTTGTAGGAAATAATTCAGGTAATACCCTGTAAGCCTCCTGAAGGTGATTTCCTCACATAATTATAATTCACAAATAAGTTTTGGAGCTAACGAACATGGATAAGTAATCAATGAAAATTTAATTTAATGATTTGTTTGAAAGACATGGATTGCTGGGTTCACAACTGGAAATAATTTAATTAATTGTGTTTGTGTAATGGATTATAGTTGCCACAATTAATTAGATTTGCATGCCCAGTGGGGCTGGAATTGTATTTCTTATACATATGTAATATTAATGGATTCGCGTAATTATTATATAAATTAATTGCTAAGCCCAGTGAGGCTAGGATTGTAATTGCTATAATTGCTAATTTGCTAAGCCCAGTTAGGGTTAGGAATGATAATTGTCTTCTTTTTTATTATAATAATTAGAATTAATCTGCTAAGCTAGGAAATACTTGGCTAGGATATTTGGTTCGTATTATAATAATTACAATTAATTTACTAAGCCAGGAAATATTTGGCTAGGATATATGGTGCATATTGTAATAATTATACCCAGTGTCTCATTGTATAATTTGTATAACCAGCGTTCATTAAGGAGCCATGGATGAAGGTAATGTAATTTATGTCGATGAAAAATTCATGGGAATTAAGGCTATAAAGGCTCCATTAAATGGAAAAAAAAGTCTTGTTATCAGAGCTAATAATAAATGCCTGGAATTGGTGGCAGAAGGAACTGTAAATAAGTTTATTTTAGAATTATATTTGGAATTATTAGAGAATATGTACGTGTCATAAATAGTGTTAGAACGAAGATCTGCTAGTGATTTGTGCAGATGATAATTAATGGGAATTATTAATTAATCAATATTATGAACTGGAAAAGAAAATACTATGTAAAACTGAGGTATTAAATAAATTAAAATGTGTAAATGCTGGAGTTATGCAATCTAGCACCGTAAATGTCAGATCTTTGCCCATACACCCAGAGATAAGTCTACCAACATTTAATCCAGGAGACAACTGGGAGGAATTCTGGTCAGTAT
>NC_069415.1:69806528-69826528 GCF_026875155.1 Cherax quadricarinatus | reverse complement strand
GCCAAGTATTTCCTAGCTTAGAAGATTAATTCAATTATTATAATAAAAAAAGAAGTAAGACAAATTATCATTCCTAACCCTAAATGGGCTTAGCAAATTAGCAATTATAGCATTACAATCTAGCCTCACTGGGCTTAGCAATTAATTTATATAATATTACGCGAATCCATTAATATTTACATATGTATAAGAAATACAATTCCAGCCACTGGGGCATGCAAATCTAATTAATTGTGGCAAACTATAAATCCATTACACAAACACCAATAATTAAAATCTATTTCCAGTTGTGAACCAGCAATCCATGTCTTTTCAAACAAATCATAAAATTAAAATTTTCATTGAATTATTATCCATGTTCGTTAGCTCCTAAACTTGATTTGTGAATTATAAGTATGTGGAGGAAATCACCATTCAGGAGGCTCTACAGGGTATTACACTGAAGTATTTCCTACAAGTAATTTGGGGTGAGTAAGAGGGACTTTCAGTCAAGCAGGTTGCCTAACTGTAAACTCCCTCGGATGCCCCCCCTCCACTATCAACAAAAAAAAAGCTAGACCTGACATTAAATTTAAATAAATTACAATACTAAAACCAGCTACTCTGAAAAATTAAAGTTGTGTGGAATGGTATTGATTAGGCTTGCTGAGTACGCAGAATATAATTATTATAAATTAATGTGTTTTAGAAAGGATAATTGATATTATACTAACATTTATCCTAGAGCAGCTGGGAATTTACAATGGGCCAACTCAAAAACTACTGTACATTATGGGTTAGCATCACTTAGCTGAGTGTGCTCCTGGGAGAATTGGTGTCCTCTTATTTTCCATCATGGTTGCGAATGTAAGGGTTGTTCAACACTGTTTATCCGAATATTGGAATGGGAAACGTGTCAGCAATTTTTAAAGAACGAATTGAGGCCGATATGTCACCAATTGACCTTCGTGAACGCCTGATTACAATGAAAAATCTGTCAGTGTTCCTCATTAAATTCAGTGTGGCGTCTTCCCTGTGTCACTCCGCATCTGTTTTGCTACCCTTCACCCGAAAATTTCTCGGAAGGGTTCAAATCAGCATCAATTTTTGTTAGACTATTATATTATTAATATGTTCTACGATGAGGAAATTATGTACAAAAATTCTACATTGCTAAAAAAAATTTGTATGATTATGTTCAAAAAAATTTTGGTTTGTTTTGTTTCTAAAAATATTTTTCTACTTTGTCAAAAAAAAATGTATTTTAGAAAAGTCTGATTTATTAAGGGAGTAATTTTGTTCTGCTTATTAGGCAAGATTTGTGTGTGTGTATATATATAAAAGACATGTGTTGCTTAATACCAGGATACTGTCTAAAGAAATGGCGTCGTTAGACGATTTAGTCTAACGGTTGCATGTGTAGTATAGTCTACTACACTATGGATGTATGTAGTATAGTCTGCTAAAATGGTGGTATGTAGTATAGTCTGCTACACTTGTGTATGTAGTATAGTATGCTACCACTATGATTTGTATGTTTAGTATGAGTCTGTACACTATGATGTATGTATTATAGTCTAATACACTATGATGTATGAGTATAGTCTACTACACTCTGATGTTGTAGTATGTCTGCTACACATATGATGTATGTAGTATAGTCTACTTACACTTGATGTATGTAGTTAGGTTCTGCTACACTATGATGTATGTAGTTATAGTCTGCTACACTCTATGATGTATGTAGTATAGTCTGCTACACTATGATGTATGTAGTATATCTGCATACACTAAGATGTATGTAGTTATAGTCTACTACACTATGAAGTATGTAGTATAGTCTACTACAATATGATGTATGTAGTATAGTCTGCAACACTATGATGTATTGTGTATAGTCTCTTACACTATGTGTGAGTATGTAGTATAGTCTACTACACTATGATTGCAGATGTAGTATATCTGCTTACACTATGATGTATGTGAGTATAGTCTGTACACTAGAATGTATGTAGGTATAGTCTGTAACACTATGATGTATGTAGTATAGTCTGCTACCTATGATGTATGTAGTATAGTCTGATACCACTATGATGTATGTAGTATAGTTACACTACACTAGATGTATGTAGTATAGTCTACTACATAGAACGTTATGTAGTATAGTTTGCTACACTATGTGTACTGTAGTATTAGGTCTACTACACTATGATGGTATGTAGTATTAGTACTACCACTATGATGTATGTAGTATAGTCAGCCTACACTATGATGTTTGTGTATAGTCTGCTAACACTATGATGTATGTAGTATAGTTGTTTACATATGATGTTGTAGTATAGTTCTTGCTACATTTGAAGTATGTAGTATCGTATGCTACACTATGATGTATGTTAGTATAGTTACTACTCATATGATGTATGTAGTAATAGTTACTACACTATGATCGTATGTAGGTTTAGTTGCTACACTATGATTGATATATGTGTATAGTTCTACTACACTTGATGTATGTTATGAAGTATTATAGTCTACTACACTATGATGTATGTAGTATATAGTTCTACTGCAATATGATTTAGTATAGTCTACTAACACTATGATGTTGTAGTATAGTCTATACACTATGATGTAGTATAGTCTACTACACTATGATGTATGTAGTATAGTCTACTGCACTATGATGTAGTATAGTCTACTACACTATGATTGTATGTAGTATAGTCTGCTACACTATGATGTATGTAGTATAGTTGCTACACTATGATGTATGTAGTGTAGTCTGCTACAGTATGATGTATGTAGTATAGTCTGTACACTATGATGTATGTAGTATAGTGTGCTTACCACTATGATGTATGTAGTATAGTCTACTACACTATGATTGTATGTAGTATTAGTCTGATACACTATGATGTATGTAGTATAGTCTGTACACTATGATGTATGTAGTTAAGTATAGTCTAACACTATGATGTATGTAGTATAGTCTACACTATGATGTATGTCAGTATAGTCTACTACACTATGATGTATGTTGTTAGTTATAGTCTGCTACACTCTGATGTTAGGTAGTTATAGTCTACTACACTATGTGTAAGTAGTATAGTCTACTACACTATGATGTATGTAGTATAGTCTACTACACTATGATGTATGTAGTATAGTCTGCTACACTATGTTGTATGGGTATAGTCTCTAACTATGATGTATTCGTAGTTTAGTCTACTTTACACTATGATGTATGTAGTATGTCTGCTACACACCTAGGGGCTATTATTGATTTGCTGTCTTTCATACATGAACATTCCTCTTTATTCAATGTAAACCTTCCGGTGTGGGGAGTCCATGTTTTACAAAACTTTTTAAGGAAACATGTTGAGTCTGCAAACCTTCTGCTAAACCCGTCCATGAATTTTCATGGGGTTTTCGTTTTCTTCTCCTGTAGGAGCCATGATGAACAAAAAAAAGATACGAAATTAAATTAAGCACAAGGGGTAAAATGATGCTATAAAGAGACGAAGTAAACACGAGATGTATGAGGCAGATTTGCAGGCGTAACATCCCCATTTTCCATTTTTACAGTAAACATTTTTTCATAAGTAGAAGAATACACCTACAGAATTACCGATAAAAAAGTACAAAAACAGTAAATAATATATGCCAGTGGACACAGTTTTTATTCTCATTATCAAGTATTATGTACTGTACATTAGTTGTATATTTTAACACTTTTTAAAACGACTGCAGTGCAGTAGGTTTGTTGCATTGTCGGTCGTATTACAGTCCATTGCTTGACTGAAAAGTTGGTGTGCCACCGGCATGGGACTTTGTAAGTATGTTGTGGTTGAAATTTGCCTTAGCTTACAACTACCACTTGTGCCTGGGATCACGAAAAAAATACCTAGCTCTGCAGGGTGCGTGTTCTCTTGAGGGATTCCCCGCTGGTTAGTGGTTAAGGCGATGTGAAACTTTGATTCTGTTTCTAGAGCAGTGGTTCCCAACCTTTTCTTACTCCAGCACCCACCCCTAAAAATTTTTGCGCTAACTCGACACCCTACAATTTAAACTTTGTTCCAGGATATAGGATGTGGAATCATACTAAATTTTATCAAAGAAGATATTTATTCACTTTATAATATAATATGAGAAAAGTCTGGATTACAGAAAAGGAAACATATCACGAATGATATTTAAATAACCCTTATAAAAATAATAACTCTTTGCTTGAAATATATACAAAAAGTAAATCAAGAACTAGCGTTCATAACCTTTGAAAGGAATTTTATTTTTTAATGCGTTTGATATGCTCTTCTGCAATAGTATGAGGTTTCTTAGACCTTGCTACTTTGAACGCCATTCGTATGAAGTCATCAGCAGTGGTTTGTCAACAGATATAAACCTAATTTTGGGAAGGGTTGCTCGAGAATCAAAACGGCTCTTTTAGATTGCAACTGGACTTAAAAACATGGCCCGCAACATTGGCCCGACCAATGTTGGTTGTTGAAGTGTTCTTGACAGCGTAGATGGCTTCAAATTAGCATTGGAGAAAATTCCCACAGGATTATGCACTGAGGCTTTTGCAGATCCTCAGGTCTTTCCGTTGCAAGTGAAAACCAAAACTAACGTATTCATCATCCCATTTCCTTTCTTCGACATGGTGAAGGGTTATGATGATAAATCTGAAATAAAGAGAATGAAAATGAGTAATGGTAATTTACTATGATTATTGAATATTATAAGTAATAAATGAATCAAGTTCTGTTAAAACGGACGCTTCTCTCACCCCCTGGAATGATGTTCTCGCACCCTAGGGGGTGCGAGGCACCCCTGGTTGGGAAACCCCTGTCTAGAGAAGGAGAATGTGCGCACGGATCTATTACCGGCTGGCTGCAGTTTGGTTCATGTTTCAGTACCAGCTTGTTTCCTAGAGTTTCCTTTACAATGTATATATATATATATATATATACACACACACACATTATTATATATATATTATATATGTATATATATATTTAGAATAATATATATATATATATATATATATTATATATATATATATATATATATATATATATATATATTTATATATATATTGTGCGGGAAAAAGTAAGATGGATGGTTAAAGGTCTTCACCATGAATTAAATCTAGCAGCACTGGAATCTTGTCCAGTTTTCAAAAGCTATGTATATGTTGCTTTAATTCTTTTTAGTTCGAGACTTTTACTCAGTTTGACAGTATATAACTTAATCGCAAATTTTACAAGGGAATGTCTTATAGACACATCCGTCAGCTTTTTGGGGGGAATTCTTTACCAAAAGTTTTGTTTTTACTGTTATCAAGATTTTAATACACTTTGATATTAGAAAGTAGTCTTAAGAGAGAGGCATATCATACCAAGTTTTCAAGTTAAATATACGACTTAATTTTTAAAAACTGTTTAAAATGAACACTTTCTGCCCAATAGTCTCTTTTGCCTAATATCATCATTGACATGAGAGATCGTCCTTTTGATTGAGAAATTGATATGAGAAATTATTCTCAGGACATATGTGAAATTGACCTCAAATACTGGAGAGAAGGAAGTTTCAAATTTTTGAGAAAGGAAAAAATACACTTTTAAATTCTGGCCATTCCATCAGAATGGAAACAGTACTGTTAGATTCATTGCTAGATAACAAACTCAGAAGAATTTGTAATGAACTCAAGAACTCAAACTACAAAAAAAAATTCAGCGACATTTTAATTTTAAATAGATGTGATTGGACATAGCTTATGTTTATTGACATTTTGATAATTTACTTATCAGATGAAATATTAGATAAAAATACAAACTCTGATCTAGGGTTGGTATAAGTTGTTGCAACTTCGCAAAAAAAATTAAATATGTTGAAATTGCTCAAAAGCCTTTTGTAAGTTTTGAAAAATTTCTGATTATCCACTGATGAAATTAATATTAATTAAGGGAATGGTGTATAGTCTATGTTGAAGTATGCACAAAACATTCCCAATTCTTGTTCAAAGATTCTCTTGTAGTCTTAATGATTATCACTTAAACAATTGAATAAAAAAAATGCGCATTTCTAAAGCAGATAAAATAAATGCACAGTAATTATGGAAAGAAAATTATTTACCAAAGAAAAAATGAATAATATTAAGATGATACTGAAAAACTTATTCCTAAACTATAGAAAGAAATCTCACTGAGGAGAGAACCGTTGATAAATTTGACACACGTGAACTCATTGGGTACCTTTATTGAGGAAAAAGTACGTTTCGCCACACAGAGGCTTAATTCAGTCCATACAAAGGTGGAATTCGTGAAGAACAGGAGGAGAATTGAGGTAACGGCCTCACCTATGAGGTCAATGTGGTTACTGTCCATCAATCTTGAATAGGAATACAGCTCCATATGAGCGGAGAAGTGGCCTATATACCGGTAGGCAGGAGAAGAGTGTGAGAGTCGTAGGTGGTTGTCACATTTGTCCAATGTGGTAGTAGGTCGTGCCATGGGTTAGGCAAGAGAGAAGAATTCCAAGTATTAACATCCAAGAAGTTGCAGGGTTGACAGGATTGTAGATGAATGGTTCAGAGAAACCGACACGTTGATAGAATTAGAACATGTGCAAACTCTTCGGTATCTTTATTGAGGGAAAACGCTTTTTCGCCCCACACAGTTTTACTTCCACTATATCCATCCTTTACCTTACATGTACGGACTAAGGAAAAACACACAAACCAGGGAATCCATGTCTAGGGACCAAAATTATTAGCTCCGTAGGATCAGTTTCAAAATAAATTAGACCTAAATGGGCTTGTTGAATTTTGAGCCTATTGTTGGTAAAATATCTAACTTTAATGTTATAGAAGAAAAGACAACATAGGATTTAGTTGATAAAATTAAGCGCCTTTGTGACTGACTTAGAAATGATTGTTTAACAAGGTTAGTTGTTGATGTATTTTTTGGTTACGAAAGTTCCTGTCGATATTTATTAAGTTTCTTATCTGAAGAATCGTTAATTATGATTTACCATTGCAGTTCCTACTATCATTAAAACTTATTAAACTTTGCATTGTTGATGCAGAAAATTCGTATTTAATGATATAGTTTTTACACTCAGAAGTTTGGTCTTATGGCAAAGGGAAATCGTTCTTTCACCTAGTTCTTAGTCACCTATACATGGATTTTTTGACAAGGTGCTTAACACAATCTTCCCTAATAGAGTAAAGGGTTGTCCAGATTTGTTGATATTTTGTGTTATTATGCCCAAGAAATGGCAGATATGCACCATTTCCTTGGCAAATTAAATAGCTTAGCCCATTCTATAAACTTTACTGTCGAGTTTGAGGAAAATGACTCATTGCCTTTTCTAGATGTTTTAATTATTAATGGTAATGAATTCAAATTTAAAATTTACAGAAAACCTACAAATAACTGTTCCTGTGTACACTATTATTCTTCACATCAAGATAAAGTTAAACTGTCTACTTTCTCATCAATGTTTTTAAGTATTCACCTTTAATTTTCTTCTTTTGCACACCCTACCAAATTCATCCACCAATCTCTGCAACTTCTCTTCAGAATCTCCCAAGAGCACAGTGTCATCAGCAAAGAGCAACTGTGACAACTCCCACTTTGTGTGTGATTCTTTATCTTTTAACTCCACGCCTCTTGCCAAGACCCTCGCATTTACTTCTCTTACAAACCCATCTTAATAAATATATTAAACGCCATCGGTGAATAACAACCTTGAGAACTAAGGCCTACTTTTATGGGAAAAAAATTAGACCCTCTTTCCTGACATTACTCTAACTTGAGCCTCACTATCCTCGTAATAAACTCTTCACTGCTTTCAGTAACCTACCTCCTACACATACACTTGCCTACATCTGCGCACATTGCCCCGCCCTTATCCACCCTGTATACGCCTTTTTCCAAATCCATAAATGCCACAAAGACTCTTTAGCCTTATGCTAAATATGTTCATTATTTGTTTTCACTGTAAACACCTGGGTGAACACACAAAATGCCCCCTACCTTTCCCTAAAGCCTCCTTGATTCATCTGCGATCCTATTCGTCCGTTCTTACTCTTAATTCTATTTCAATTATAACTCACTACCATACTCTTTTACTAGTGAGAATATACTCAAACAGACTTATCCCCCTATAATTTTGCACTCCCTCTATTATTCCTCCTTTGCCTTTATACAAAGAGAGAAAATTGATGATGCTCTCTGCCAATTCCCTAGGTACCTTACCCTCTTCCATACATTTATTAAATAATTGCACCAACCACTCCAAAACTATATCCCCACCTGCTTTTAACATTTCTATCTTTATCCCATCAATCCCGGCTGCCTTACCCCCTTTCATTTTACCTACTGCCTCACGAACTTCCCCCAACCTCAGTCAACTGGCCTCTTTCTCCATTCTTCCTACTCCTAAAAGATGTTATTCCTCCTTGCCCTATACACGAAATCACAGCTTCCCTATCTTCATCAACATTTAACAATTCCTCAAAATATATATATGTATGTCGTGCCGAATATGTAAAACTGATCAATTA
The DNA here is from genome assembly GCF_026875155.1 of Cherax quadricarinatus. Classification (NCBI taxonomy): domain Eukaryota; kingdom Metazoa; phylum Arthropoda; class Malacostraca; order Decapoda; family Parastacidae; genus Cherax; species Cherax quadricarinatus. The sequence continues at coordinate 69,817,980 of NC_069415.1, read as the reverse complement.
GCAAGAGCTCATTTAAAATTAAGTTCTTTCTGAAATTTTCTCTTATACGTTTAAAGATATATTTTTTTTATTAATGTTAATGTAAGAATTTTTAATTTTGCACCAAAAGAATCTTAGAAAACTTACCTAACCTTATTATAATAAGAACAATTTATTTTAGCCTAACCCAACTAAATATATTTTAGATTTGTTTACAATAATTTAATACTAAACAAACAGTGAAATATATTTTTTTCCTAAGTTGTCAGAATGGAATTTGGGGGAAATTATGCATACACAAATTAATTCGCTTGTTTTCTTTTTTTATATGGCAAGATGAGCGTTGCTATTAAGCCAAGATCGCCAAGTTCTGCCTATTCGGCACGACATTATATTATCATATATATATATATATTATATATTATATATATATATATATATATTATATATATATATATATATACTAGGTAGTAGGTTGGTAGGTAGACAGCAACACCCAGGGAGGTACTACGTTCTGTGTCAGTGTGTGTAAAACGAGAAAGCCTAAGTAATTGCGTTTACATGATGGTAGGATTGGTGGTTATGTCTTATTGTCTCATAAATATATGCAAATTACAGGTGACAGATCTTGCTTCTTCTACTTACATCTTAGGTCACATCTACCGTTTTTTTATTTATACACACTCATCTGAGTTATTCTTTGATTTTATCTTAGTTCTTGTTCTAATACTTTTCCATTTTAATCCATGGGGGGATATGTGGAAATAAGAATTCTTTCACTCCGTTAAGCCAAATGCGTGTTGTAAAAGTCAACTAAAATGCCGGGAAACAATGGGCTAGTAACCCATTTTCCTGGTAAAAATTACTAAAAAGAATGAGAAGAGAAAATTGTTTCAAAGTGGAAGTCCTGAATTTGTGCGTGGATGTTGTGCAAGTGATAAGAAGAGATGATTGTGGATGTTATGAATGAGTAAGAAACTAGGATATCCTGACTTTAAGTGAAACAAAGTGATGGGGGTGGGTTGAGTTTCAGGGAGAGGAATAATTAAATGGGAATTAGGTCCAGGGGTTTCTAATAGAGTTCGAACTAAAGGATGAAAGTAGCAATAATGGTGAAGGATAAGCTTATATGGCAGGAAAAGAGTGACTATAAGGTTGGATGTGAGAAGAGAATGTGGGTATAGTAAGCGTATATGACACCTGGGAAAGATAGAAGTGTAGAAGGAGAGAGATTTGGTAAAAATGTGATGAGTGAATGCGTGGGGAGTTTTGAACCAAGTGTTTGAGAGTAGACTTATTGGTTGGAATTTTAATGATAAGTGGAGTAAAAATGTTTTGTGGAGGGAGAGTATCGTATCGGAATTTTGGAGGTGCCATTGGTATAAATGAAAATGTAGGAGCATTGAATTGAGCTATGTGTAGAACAGAGGTTTGTGGAGTAACAAGTAATACATATTTTATGGAAAAAGAGGATAAATATACAAGGTATGATGTGCACGTAGAAATGAGAAAGTAATTTGTTAGGATTTTTAGATTATGTATTGGTGGATAAAAGGTTTGATGGGTAGAGCTCCAGGATGTACACGTTTATAGAGGGGCAACTATATATCGGATCATTATCTAGTTGTAGCTACAGTTAGAGTAAGAGGTAGATGGGAAATAAGAGGAAAATGGTAACAAGTGAAGAGGTATGGTGATATGAAAGTGATATAAACTAAGGGAGGAGGAGGAAGTTCGGGTGAAATATAAGCAGCTATTGGCAGTAAAGGTGGTGATGGCTGCAGTATGTAGTTAGTGAGGGAGGGGGTTGAAGAGGGTTGGAATAGTTTTTTTTTTAAAAAATGCATGTATTAGATGTGGGGACAGAAGTTTGTGAGTTATAGGAGGGTAGGGGCAGGAAGGAAGAGAAGTGTGGATTGGTGGAAATGAAGAAGTAAAGGGTGTGATTAAAAAGAGAAAAGGTAGCTTATGAGAAAGGGGTATTTACAAAGGCAGAGTGTTTATAAGGAGAGTAGAGTATAGGAGAGTAAAAGAAATGTGGAGAGAGTGATGTGAGAGTGCAAAAGGAAGGAACGGTGATAAGTGGAGAGTGTACTGTCAAGTAAATTCTAATGAAATAAGAAAAAAAAATTGGAGTAGTGAAGGTAACAAGTTAAGAAAGCCTAGAGAGAACAAAACGATTTGTCAGAGTTAAAAACAGAGTGACGGGAAATTAATAAGGGACGGGGAGATGGAGGTATTGGGTAGATGTGCGAGAATATTGATTGAGGAACTTTAAATGTCGACCGAAAGAAGGAGCGCTGCAATTTCACTGCAACTGGCCAGGGGGTATACCATCTTTTAGGAGTGACTAAGAAGAGCCAGGATGTGATGTGTGTAGGGAGTGTGACGTGTTGAGGGCATTATACGTAAATATGAAAAGGGGGGGGTGGTTAAAAGCAGCTGGAACTGATGGGATCATGACAGAAATGTTTAATAAGCAGGGGGAAGTGGAAAAGACATACATAACGTTGGAATTGTTGGTATTTTGTTGTAAAAATGCTGTGAATAGAGGGGAAGGTACCTAGGGATTCGCGGATTGGAGCGTTTGTATAGTCCCTTTATACAAAAGGGGGAGAAAGGGGGACAAAAGTGTGATTGTAAAAAATTGTAGAGGAATGAGTTTACTGAGTATACCAGGAAAAGTGCACGAATAGGGTTGTTATTGAAAGAGAGAATAAGAGGTAGATAAGACAGAATGATAGAGTTGGCTGATGAGCAAGGAAGGTTTCTGAGGAATGGGATAGCCGGTATGTGTAGATCAAGTTGTTTACATTGAAGCATATAGTGTGCAGTATTTAGATTAAGGTAGGGGAAGTTTTTATTTGCATTTATTGGATTTAGAAAAGGCCATATGATAGTGGATAGGGGAAGCAATGTGGCCAGATGTTGCAAGTATATGGCAATAGGTTGTTAAGTTACTAAATGCCTGTAAAGAGTTTTTATGTGAGGATAGTGAGGCTCAGGTTAGGGTGTGTAGGAATGTGAGGGAGAATACTTCCGGTAAAAGTAGGTCTTTAGAGTAGGGATGTGTAATGTGTCACACAATGGTTGTTTAATATATTTATAGATGGTGGGTTGTAAAAGAAGTAAATGCTAGGGTGTTCGGGGAAGGGGGGGTGGGATTTTAAATTATGGGGGAATTTAAATACCAAAATGGAGAAAGTGACACAGTTACTTTTTTGCTGATGATACTGTGCTTAAGGGAGCTTCTAAAGAGCCATCTGCAAAGGTTAAAAAGTGGGGACGATTTGGGAATGTGTGAATAAAGTTAGAAAGTAGAAAATGAACATAGAAGAGAGTAAGGTGAATGAGGGGTAGGTACAAATGATTTATGAGATAAAGAAAAGTGTGTGGGATATCAAATTGGGGAGGAGGAGTATGGAAGAAGTGTAATGTCTTTCAGGATATTTTGGGACGCTGGACGTGTCAGCGGACTGGATTACGAAGGATGAGGTTAATCATAGAATTTGATGAAGGAGAAAAAGGTGCACGTGGTGGTTGATGGTATATGTGGAAGCAAAAAATGTATTTATGGAGGCTAAGAAAGGGAATGTATGAAAAATGTAGTTGTACCAACTCTCTCATTATGGGTGTGAAGTTTGGGTGGGTAAATGCAGAAGCGAGGAGGGCTGGTATTTGGAGGCAGAGTGGAGAGAAATCCTGTCTAAGGGCATGTGTGGTTGTAAATATATATGCAGAAAATTTGCGGGAGTTGTGGAAATTAGGAGAAGCGTGTTGGAGTAATGTATTAGAGGGCTGAAGCGGGTTGTTGAGGTGGTTTGGTCATTTAGAGAGAATGGATCACATGAAGAATGACATGGAAGAGCATTTAAATCTGTAGTAGAAGGCAAGGGCTGGGTAGTGGTCGTCCTTCGAAAGTTGGAAGGAAGGGCGTTAGGGGAAGTTTTGTGGGGCGAGGAGCTATGGACTTCCAGCAGGCGTTGCATGAGACAGTGTTCGTAGGAGTGAATGGAGACGGAATGGTATTTTGGGACCTAACGATCTGTTGGAGGTGTGCGGGTAATATTTAGTGAAGGGATTCAGGTGAAAACCGGTATTTTTTATTATAGCCGGACTTGAATCCTCGGAAATGGGAAGTACAATGCCAACATGCTCTCTAAAGGAGGGGTTCGGGATATGGCAGTTTGGAGGGATTTATGTTGTGTATCTTATTACTAGTATATACTTCTAAACTGGTTGTGTTTACCCTGAGCATCCTCTGCCCAAATCAGTGATTAGTATGAGTGAGGTGATGAAAAGTGACTGAAGGATGTCATAGTATTTCTTTTTCGGTGATTTTCTTCTTTTTGGGTCACCCTGCCTCGGTGGGCGACGGCCCTACTTGTTGAAAAATAAAAGAAATAAATATAAATATATTATATATAAATATATATATATATATATATATATATATATATTATTATATATTATATATATATATTTTATATAATTATATATATATTATATATATATATAATATATATATATGCAAACAAACCACTTGTGAAATGAATAAATGAAATTCCAAGCGGTTTCGTGACTACTATATTAACATGAAGTAGTACCTTGATAAATGTGAGTAGTCACGAAAGCGCTTGGAATTTCTCTATCTTTCACAGATGGTTGTTTTGCATATTCTTGAAAATCACTTTGTTTACTGTGATCTTTATTGCATATGTGTGTGTTTATATATATATATTATATATGTATTATATATATATATATATATATATATATATATTATGATAAATATATAATATATATATATATATATATATATATATTATTTATATACATATATATATATATATATAATGTCGTAGCCGAATAGCAAATTGCGATCTTTTTTTGGCTCTCTATAAATAGCAACGCCTCAGCTTGCCTTATAGGACAAGTGAAAATTTGTGTATGCAATAATTTTCGCCGAGAACGCCAAAATCAATTCTGAACCTAACGAAAAAAAAATATACTTCACTGTGTTTTATTTAGTATTAAATTATTGTAAACAAATCTAAATATTATTTAGTTGGGGTTAGGCTGTGTGAAATAAATTGTGCTTGTTTATAATAAGGTTAGGTAAGTTTTCTAAGTCCTTTTGGTGCAAAATTAAAAATTTTTTTACATCACATTTAATGAAAAAAATTATACTTAAACGTATAAAGAAAAATTTTAGAAAGGACTTAATTTTAAATGAGTTCTTGCTAATTGACCAGTTTTACATATTCGGCACGATATATATATATATATATAATATATAATATATATATATATATATAATATATATATATATATATATATATATATATAGATACACACAACACATGTATATATATTGTGCTACTTTGCCAGGAACATTAGCCATCGATCCAGCTATTGCGCTCTTCCTTGCACTCCTCTCCGGTCCAATTATATTGATCTCATTTTAGGATAAAAATCTCAGACCTCAGGATGATGGCATGCACAATGAAAGATCGATACACATGATACTATCTACATACTCACTAGATGTCTGTCCCTCACAAAACTCACTCATTTCTTGATATGCTTTCCATCCTTCGACAGTCAAGATGTCAAAGAATATGACTCCCTCTTAAGACTATGCTAGAAAATGTACTGAATCTTTCTCTTGAAGATTGATACAGTTCCAAGCCTCACTTCCAGCCAGGTTTCAGGTGCTGGGTGTGCATGAATCCTCCAAGACTGCCCTGCTAGCATTCTTATCCTCCTGCATAGCACTGGACTAGTTAATAAAGCAAGTTCTTCTGGATGAACTTGATGACTTAGCAGGAATACAAGATCCAAGCTACACCAGGACTATTTCCAAGTTGGAGACGCTCTCTGCTTCAGTGCCAAAACTCAGTGCAGCATAAGCCTGAAAACAGTCTGGTTGGGATGGACCCACTCCTGAAAAGATGTATACAAACATGCTTAGGGCCGCATTATCCAACAAGGAGTTTGCTTGTCTCCAAGCTGTGAACATACCTCACATTGGAGTCTTCCTCTTAACAGTTCCTATTTCGGCAGTGGGAACACGCTTCAACCCATAGACCCTCCATATTGCAGTGGTTCTCTTCCTCGCTGCCCCAGTTCACACGGAATGCACAGACAGACAAATATGGTCTTATGGTCTAAGCTACTTCAAAAACCAAGGGTTGGCACGATAGACACAATGAAATCAAAATCATAAGGAGAAGCCTTGCTTCAGCTGGGTGCCCGGCTGAGAAAGAGCTCCGATCTCAAGCAACCAACAATACCCACAGACTCGCAAACTGCCCAGTCAGGACCACATCTATGCTTGGAAGAATGACAAGCTTCTATAATGGGCCTATACCTGTGTGTCAACTCTGGCTGATACCTACATCAATCACAGCGTTATGCAACAGGGAGGTGGTGCAGATCATAGGGAGGAGTACAAGATCAGCAAGTACAGAGTCATTATCCATCAGTATCAATTTGTTTCAGTGGGATAGGAGACCAACGGATCATGAGGAAGAATGCCATACGTTTCCTTAAAGAACTAGGTTCCAGACTCATTGAGAGGAAGAACCAGCACATTCTTAACATGAGGTGTTTTCCTAGATAGCACCTAGGATAACAACTTAGATTACGAATGTGATGGCTCTCCCATACAATGAGGATTTATCTGTTTTGCCGAATGCCCGAAAACGATTCAACATACACATTGTTTTTAATAATTCATGAATGGTTAAAAACATTTTTCTTAAGAATTTCCCTCTAGACTGTGTTGGTGGTGATTACAGGATTGTTTGTAATGAATGCAACTTATTTTGTGTGGGATAAACTGATAAACTTCCAGATGTATAGTTGATACAGCACCAATATTCGAAACCACACTGCTTAAGAATCAATTATGATTCAAGAAATTGTAAAATGATTGCAAGGAAACCACAGTATGGGTGAGGTTTGAACCCATTCAGGGAGATGTTTAAACTCCAGCCAGTGCGTAAGCCACTCGGCCAGCTGCTACAATAAGAATCATTCAATAGCCAGCTGGTCCAAGTTTTACAACTTATTTGCAATTGGGTTCAAACCTAACCAGTACCTTGATTTGATCAAATGTAACATTCAACCACACCCAACATACTATTACCCTGTAAATTATTTCAGAAGCCGAAAGTCCTGGTCCTTGACCCTCATTGCTGGAAAAAAATATTTTTGAATTGGCAATTTATAATGAACATTAAAATGTATAAAAATACCGACAGATTGTTAGGTAAGACACATATGCAACAGATAGGAATCTTTATTTTGAAAACGTTTTTCGCTTACACAGTAGGCTTCTTCAGTCGAGTACAGAAAAAGTTGATAGAAGCAAGAAGATACTTGAAGACGATGTAATCAGTCCATCACCCTTCAAGTTTTGAGGTGGTCAGTCCCTTCATCTGGAGAAGAGCATTGTTCACGTTGTCTGAAACAATATGAAAGTTTGAAGTGAACAGAATAGGCCTTATATAGTGCCAGGAGGTGAGACTAGGTTATTTGGGAGGGCAAGGTCCTTCTCAAACCCAGCCGTTCTCACAAAGAGGTTGTCGAAGTAGATGGTCTGTACCAGATAAACCCTTGTGTTGCAGTGTCTGACAGAATGAACATTAAAATGGTATAAAATACCGACAGATTGTTAGGTAAGACACATATGCAACAGTTATGGTATCTTTTATTTTGAAACGTTTCGCCTACACGTAGGCTTCTTCAGTCGAGTACAGAAAAGTTGATAGAAGCAGAAGATACTTGAAGACGATGTAATCAGTCCATCACCCTTAAAGTTTTGAAGGGTCAGTCCCTCAGTTCTGGAGAGAAGACATTTGTTCCGTGTCTGAAACAATATGAAGTTGAATGTGACAGAAACGGGCATATATATGCCAGGAGGTGAACTAGGTTGATTTGGGAGGGCAGGTCTTCTCAAACCCAGCCGTTCTCACTAGTAGAGGTTGTCGAAGTAGATGGTCTGTACCAAGATACCCTTGTTTGCAGTGTCTGACAGAATGAACATTAAATGTATAAAATACCGACAGATGTTAGGTAAGACACATATGCAAACATTAGAATCTTTATTTGAAACGTTTCGCCTACAAAACAGTAGGCTCTTCAGTCGAGTACAGAACTTTGATAGAAGCAGAAGATACTTTGAAAGACGATGTAATCAGTCATCAGCCCTTAAAGTTTTGAGGTGGTCAGGTCCGCTCGAGTCTGGAGAAGAGCCGATATTTGTGTTTCCGATTGTCTGAAACCAATAGGGTTGAGTGATGACATGGAACTCAGAAACGGGGGGCGTGTGTGGGCCTTATATAGTGCCAGGAGGTGAGACGACACAAATTTGTGATTAGATGGAGAGTGTATACAATGCAGGTCCTTGTCATCGACAAACTCGCAGGCTGTTCTCACTAGTAAGGATTGTCGAAGTAGATGGTCTGTACCATCTTCTAAAGACGTACACGGGGGGTTGCAGTGTCCCTGACAGAATGAACATTAAAATGGTATAAATACCGACATGATTGTTAGGTAAGACACATATGCAACAGTTAGGTATCTTTATTTTGACAAACGTTTTCGCCTACACAGTAAGGCTTCTTCAGTCGAGTACAAAGAAAAGTTGATAGAAGCAGAAGATACTTGAAGACGATGTAATCAGTCCATCACCCTTAAAGTTTTGAGGTGGTCAGTCCCACCTCAGTCTGGAGAAGAGCATTGTTCCGTTTGTCTGAAACGCAATATGAAGTTTGAAGTGACAGAACGGGCCCTTATAAGTGCCAGGAGGTGAGACGTATTGATTTTGGAGGGCAGGTCCTTCTCAAACCCAGCCGTACTCAGCTATAGAGGTTGTCGAAGTAGATGGTCTGTACCAAGATACCCTTGTGTTGCAGTGTCTGACAGAATGAACATTAAAATGGTATAAAATACCGACAGATTGTTAGGTAAGACACATATGCAACAGTTAGGTATCTTTATTTTGAAACGTTTCGCCTACACAGTAGGCTTCTTCAGTCGAGTACAGAAAAGTTGATAGAAGCAGAAGATACTTGAAGACGATGTAATCAGTCCATCACCCTTAAAGTTTTGAGGTGGTCAGTCCCTCAGTCTGGAGAAGAGCATTGTTCCGTTGTCTGAAACAATATGAAGTTGAAGTGACAGAATCGGGCCTTATATAGTGCCTTATATAGTGTTTCAGACAACGGAACAATGCTCTTCTCCAGACTGAGGGACTGACCACCTCAAAACTTTAAGGGTGATGGACTGATTACATCGTCTTCAAGTATCTTCTGCTTCTATCAACTTTTCTGTACTCGACTGAAGAAGCCTACTGTGTAGGCGAAACGTTTCAAAATAAAGATACCTAACTGTTGCATATGTGTCTTACCTAACAATCTGTCGGTATTTTATACCATTTTAATGTTCATTCTGTCAGACACTGCAACACAAGGGTATCTTGGTACAGACCATCTACTTCGACAACCTCTACTAGTGAGAACGGCTGGGTTTGAGAAGGACCTGCCCTCCCAAATCAACCTACGTCTCACCTCCTGGCACTATATAAGGCCCGATTCTGTCACTTCAACTTCATATTGTTTCAGACAACGGAACAATGCTCTTCTCCAGACTGAGGGACTGACCACCTCAAAACTTTAAGGGTGATGGACTGATTACATCGTCTTCAAGTATCTTCTGCTTCTATCAACTTTTCTGTACTCGACTGGGGGGGGATAGATGGCCTTCTGTTAGGCGAAACGTTTCAAAATAAAGATACCTAACTGTTGCATATGTGTCTTACCTAACAAACTGGCAATTATAATACATGATAAACGTTCATTGAAGCCGGATTCCTATCTGAATTCGTTGGACTGTCATCAATGCAATTCTTCACTGATGAATTGAGGGGTTCCTACGTTTTGCTTTTGCTTCTTAATTTCATGATTAAACCAGCATTTGCCGTAGAGATGGAATGGGTCAGGATCGTTTCTCCTCTTGTTTAAAGAGTTATTCTAGTCCCATTTACTTTTTTTACAGTGAAAGGAAAATTCCTTAAGATAAGTGCAGGATGCTTTTGGAATCAAAATTTTAAAAACATTTTAAAACAAAATGTTTTGGAGTCCAATGACATATTTGTGAATATTCACGTGTCACTATTGTTGTGGTCACTTGGTCACTACTATATATTCAGTGTTTATGGGCTTTATATATGCTTTATGCTTACATTCTGCAATATGCCAACTTTTTCTGATACTGAGCACCCTTCTTGGCGCATAATCCCGTTATTCTGGAGAGAGCTGTTCCCGTGAATGGATCTTCCTGGATATCCTACTCTACTTCTGCAACGTTGCAAAGTCTTGATGTGTTAAATACAATTCTTTTCCTGTGGTTATTTTGTATCTTGTGTTAGTCGTTTGCGCACACACACACACACACACACACACACACACACACACACACACACACACACACACACCTTTATTTATATTTATTGTCAACTAACCGGCTCTCTCCCAGCAAGGTAGGGTGGCCCAAAAAGGAAATGCTTTTACCATCATTCACCATCACTGTCTTGTCAGAAAGGCGCCAATACTAATGTCAAAAACTGCAGATATCTCCACCACTCCTTCAGAGCGGAGGCAATGTACTTCTCACCTCTAGGACTCAAGTCCGGCTAACTGGTTTCCCTCAGTCTCTTCATACATGTTACCTTGCTCACTCTAATAACACGTCAAGTAATACAACAAAACACTTGCTGGCACTCCTGTCTAACACACTCCCATGCTTGATGTATAAGCCCCTCACACACAAAACCTCCTTTACCCCCTTCCCCCATCCTTTCCTTGGACGACTCCCACCCTGACTTCCCTCCATTACAGATTTATACGTTCAGCAAGCCATCTTATTGTGTTTCATCCAATACTTTCTGTAAGTCATCTTATTGTGTTTCAATCCGTTTACAGCCCTCTGGATATTACTTTAACTCTGCACCTCCTAATCTCCAAACTACGAACTTTCTGCATAATATTCTCACTGCACATTGCCCTCAGACATAACATCTCACTGCCTCCAGCCTCCTCCATGTTTCGACATTCCCCACTCACTTTCATACATTCCCCTTTTTTGCTTCCATGAATAATGTTCTTTGTCTCCACAAAGTCCTCAATCATCACTCACCTTTTTTCCCTCGTTAATTCTATGATTCACTTTGTCTTTTATAGACCCATCTGCTGACAAGTCCACTCCCAAATATCTGAAAACATTCACTTCTTACCATACTCTTTCTCTTCCAACAAAATATCCAATCTTTCATTTCCTAAACTTTTTGTTACTTTCATCAAAAGAGCCTTTCTAATTTTCACTTTTAATTTCCATCTGTTACATAGCCTTCCAAATTCGTTCAGCAACCTTTGCAACTTCCCAGAACCTCTCAAAAGCACAGTGT
>NC_069415.1:69783032-69806028 GCF_026875155.1 Cherax quadricarinatus | reverse complement strand
CTATAAATCCTTGGTTAAGGCCTCAATTAGACAATTGCTGCTCAGTTCTGGTCCACCGTATTACGGAATTGGGAAGTTTATATTGCATTTATGGATTTAGAAAAGGCATATGTATATGTGGATAGGTAAGCAATTTGTCAGATGTTGCAAGTATAAGGAATAGGTTGTAAGTTACTAAAGCTGTAAATAGTTTTTCTTATGAGGATAGTGAGCTCTAGTTAGGGTGTGTAGGAAGAAGGGATGAAACTATCCCGTAAAAGTAGTGTCTAAGACAGGATGTGTAATTCAACATGGTTGTTTTAAACAAAAATAATTTTTTTTTTGTTTTTTATATAAAGATGTGTGTTTTGTAAAAGAAGTAAATGCTAGGTGTTGGAAGAGGGTGGATAAAATATGGGGAATTAAATACCAAATGGGAAAGTTGACAAACAGTTACATTTTTTGCTGATGAAAACTGTGCTTAAGGGAATTCTAAAAGAGCATCTGCAAAGGGTAGTGGAAAACCGAAAAAAAAAATATGGGAATGTTGTGTAAAGTAGAAAGTTGAAATGAACATAGAAAAAGAAGGAGATGAGGGTACAAATGATTTAAGATAAAGAAAAATTTGGATATCCAAATTGGGGAGGAGGAGTATGGAAGAAGTGGAATGTATTCAGGATATTTGTGAGCTGACGTGTCAGCGGATGATTTACGACGGATGAGTTAATCATAGAATTGATGAATGAAAAAAATGTGAGTGTGCGTTGAGGTAATGTGGAAGCAAAAAATGAGATTATTTGGAGGCAAAGAAGGGAATGTCTTAAAAATGTAGTATTACCAACACGTCTCATATGGTTGTGAAGTTTTGGTGGTAAATGCAGAAAGCGAAGGAGCGGTGTGAGGCAGTGGAGAAATCCAGTCTAAGGGCAATGTGTGGTGTAAATATTAAGCGAAAATTCGGAGTGTGAAATTAGGAGAAGGTGTGGAGTTAATGTATTATGAGGGCAGAAAGAGGGGTTGTTGAGTGGTATGGTCATTAAAGAAGAATTGATCCAATGTAAATGACCATGGGAGCATTTAAATCTGTAGTAGAAGGAAGGCTGGGTAAGAGGTCGTCCTCGAAAAGGGTTGGAAGGAAGGGGTTAAGGGAAGTTTTGGTGGCGAGGAGCTTGGACTTCCACAGGCGTGCAATTGAAGTGATCGATAGGAGTGAATGGTATACGGAATGTATTTTTGGGACCTAACGGAACTGTTGGAGTTTGAGCAAGGGTAAAATATTATATGAAGGGATTCAGGAAACCGGGTATTTTTATATAGCCGGCCTTGAATCCTTGAAATGGGAAGTACAATTGCCAGCGTCTCTAAAGGAGGGGTTTCGGGATATTTGGCATTTGGAGGGATATGTGTGTATCTTTATACGTATATACTTCTAAACTGTTGCGTTCTGACACCTCTGCCAAAACAGTGATTAGTATGAGTGAGGTGAAAGTGCTGAATGATAAAGTATTTTCTTTTTGGTGATTTTCTTTTTCTTGGGGGGGGGCAACCCTGCCTCGGTGGGGACGGCTAACTGTTGAAAAAATAAATGTAAATAAATATATATTATATATATATATATATATATATATATAAATATATAACTATATATATATATATATATATATATATAGTATATATATATATAATATATATTATATATAATATTATAAAATATATTATATATATATATATAAATATATATGCAAAACAACCACAGTGGAAAGTAATAAAGAAATTCCAAGCGCTTCGTGACTACTCATATAACATAGTACCTTGATAAGTGAGTAGTCACGAAAGCGCTTGGAATTTCTCTATTCTTACACAGTGGTTGTTTTTTGCATATTCTGAAATCACTTGTTTACTGTGACTTATTGCATATGTGTGTATATATGTATATATATATATATAAATATATAGAGATAACATATATACCACACAATGCAGATAAGAACCACATGTAAACAAAGTGATTTCCGAATAAGCAAAACAACCACTTGAAGAATAGAGAAATTCCAAGCGCTTTCGTGACTACTCACATTAATCAAGGTACTATGTAAATATCAGAGTAGTCACGAAAGCGCTGGAATTTCTTATTCTTTCACAGTGGTTGTTTGCTATAATATATATATAGATATAGTATAATAATATATAAAATATATATAATATAGATATATAATTAATATATATATAATAGTATATATATAAATATATAATAAAATATATCAGTATAGTAAATATATTTAAGAATATCTATATATAAATATATATATTAAATTTATTTATTTTTCAAACAAGTAGGCCGTCTCCCACCGATCAGGGTTGACCCAAAAAGAAAGGAAAATCACCAAAAAGAAAATACTTTCATCATTCAGCACTTTCACCACACTCATACATAATCATTATTTGGCAGAGAGCTACAGAACACAACCAGTTTAGAAGTATATACGAAATAAAGATACACAAACATATCCTCCAAACTGCCAAATCCCGAACCCCACCTTTATAGATCTAGGCATTGTACTTCCCATTTCCAGGATACACGTCCGGCTATATAAACTATAACCGGTTACCCTGAATCCTTCACTAAATAATACCCTGCTCACACTTCCCACAAACAGATCGTTAGTCCCAAATACCATTCGTCTCCATTCACACCTACGAACACTCTTCATGCACGCCTGCTGAATCCAAGCTCCTCGCCCACAAAACCTTCCCTTACCCCATCCTTCCAACCTTTTCGAGGACGACCACTACCCAGCCTTCCTTCTACTACAGATTTAAATGCTCTCCATGTCATTCTACATTGATCCATTCTCTCTAAATGACCAAACGACACCCAACAACCCCTCTTCAGCCTCAAATACATTAACTCCCACACCTTCTCCAAATTTTTCCACATCTCAGAATTTTTCTGCATAATATTACACCACTACATTGCCTTAACAGATTTCTCCACTGCCTCCAACCGCCTCCTCGCTTCTGCATTTACCACCCAAACTTCACACCCATATGAGAGTGTTGGTACTACTACATTTTCATACATTCCCTTCTTTGCCTCCATAAATAACATTTTTTGCTCCACATATACCTCAACGCAACCCCTCACCTTTTCCATCATCAATTCTATGATTAACCTCATCCTTCGTAAATCCATCCGCTGACACGGTCAGCTCCCAAATATTCTGAAAACATTCACTTCTTCCATACTCCTCCCCCCCATTTGATATCAATTTTCTTATCTAAATCATTGAAACCCTCTCACCTTACTCTTACTATGGTTCATTTTCAACTTTCTACCTTTACCACATTCCCAAATTCGTCCACTAACCTTTGTCAGATGCTCTTTAGAATCTCCCTTAAGCCAGTTAATCATCAGCAAAAAGTAACTGTGTCACTTCCCATTTGGTATTTAATTCCCCATAATTTAATCCCCACCCCCTCCCGAACACCCTAGCATATACTCTTTTTACAACCCCATCTATAATATAATTAAACAACCATGTGAGCATACCATCCCTGTCTAAGACCTACTTTTCCGGGAAGTAATCTCCCTCTCTTGCTACACACCCTAACCTGAGCCTCACTAACCACATAAAAACCCGTACAGCATTTAGTGAACTAACCACCTAGTTCCAAATACTTGCAACATCTGCACATTGCTTCCCTATGCCACGTATCAAAAGCCTATTCTAAATTCCATAAATGCAAATAAAAACTTCCCCATTCCTAATACGTGAGCGCGATGGACAGCGTGATCAGCATAGTCTATCTGCGGGGAGCCTAACCAAGGATATATAGGTGATGAAAGTAATATATGGTAATTAAGGATAGGCTATTATTTATATACTACTAATATGAAGCCAATAATTCTGTTAGCTTTATTGAGAACACTAATGCACTATTGTCTTGGTTTTAGATTACTGCTAACCAGAACTCTTAATCCTTTTCGTAATCATAGTATTACAGATCAAGAAACATTATTAGTATATATGTGGCATGGTTATTTAACTGTCCAACAATTAGAACATTTGCATTTGTAATACAAACCGATCTGCCACTTCTCCGACCATTGCATCAGTCTATTCAGTATCACTGAGTCTCTTATTCCTTCATTAGAATTGAAATGGACGCCATTATGGTGTTATCAGCAAATTTGCTTTTGTCGCTATTTATTCCCTCTCTATGCGTTTAAGTAAATTTGTGAACAACAACGGGCCCAACACAGACCCTGAGGACCCAGCTTTGACGTGCCCCCATTCTGATTTTCTCCATTTAAGCAAACTCTCTGCTTGTACTAATTGTCAGACATGACTCTACCCAGTAAAAAATTTCTCGCTATTCCGTGTGCCTTAAGTTCCTCAATAGCCTCTGTGTGAACTCTAATCGAAAGCCTTACCGAAGTCCATATACACAATATCATATTCCATTACCCATGATCTACCACCTCAAACACCTTGTGGAAAAGTTAGTAAATTCGTAAGACAGGAACGCCCTTTGTAAACCGTTTTAATATTCATTAATCAATCTGTGCTGTCCAAGATGGCTACAAATTGCTTCGGCAAATTATTGATTCCTACATTTTCCCACTATGGAGGTAATGCTTATTGGTCCAATAGTTCGAGCCAAGGACCTGTCACCAGCCTTGTAAATAGGTAATTACATTTTTGCCATTTTCCACTTATCAGCACTATGCCAGTTAGTAGTGATATGTTACAAAGATTAGCCAAAGGAATGCTACTACCTCTTACATCCTTTAACACCCTAGCAAACAGTTCATGCAGGCCCTGGGGATTTTTAGGTTTTAGTTTCTCTGTCTGAGGAATTATGTCACCTAGTAAACCGCATCAAACAAGTTTATTATCCTGATCTACATAATCTATTATTTCAGGAATAGCGCTAGTCAGCAGTATCTCCGAAGATCGAAAAGTAACACATGCTAGAGAATTAGAAAACTTTGAGCTCCAATCGGCTACATCATACAGAGTCCAGGAGAGACGGTGGGAGCTAAAACCCATATGTAAAATCTAGGCAAAAAAAAAATCTGGTACTTGGTCTTCGATTAAAGGATATAAGACATCCCCAGTAAGACTCAGTTTTAATGACCAATTAATCATCAAATCGGTCAAAAGATTGATAACCCAAATGATTTCTTCATGAATGAGACACAAAATGCTGGAGACATCTCTTTAAACTTTGATTTAACTTTTATTCCTATTGACTTCGAAGATGCTAATGACTACATGCCAAGGTACTCCACCCCAGGCCCAGACTCATCAAAAGCGATATTAATAAAAAATTGCAAGAATCCCTTATAACCTGCCTTGAATACTGTATGGAGAGGAAACTTAATTACTTGAGTCATCCCAGAGTCATTAAATACCACTGATATTGCCCCACTCCACAATAGTGGCAGTAAAGCTACTGAAAAGACCAATAGCTCCAATGCCCCACATCAACTTTCTAAATTAATAAAAAATGCAAGATTACCGATCAATGGAATAGTACCATTTGAACACCCTACGTCAGCATGATCTCAGAATAGGTCGTTCCTCACCCTTCACAATTCCTGTCTCATTACGACATGGTCTTGGATGTACTTGAAAAGAATCAAATTACAGAAAATTTTAAAATTTTTTCCCCCTTTTTTTTGGGGGCCCCCGGGTTTTAAAATTTTTTAAATTTTTTTTCCCCTTTAAACCCCCCTTTTTTTAAAAACCCCCCAAAAAAAAACCCTTTCCCCGGGGGTTTTAAAAAAAAAAAATTTTTTTTTTTTTTATTTTTAAAAGGGGGGGGGGGGTTTTTTTTTTGGGGAAAAAAAAGGGGGGGGAAAAAAAAAAAATTTTTTGGGTTAAAAAAAAACCCCCTTTTTTTTAAAAAAAGGGGGTAAAATTTTTGCTTTTTTAAAAATTTTTTTGGGGGTTTTTTTTGGGGGGGGAAAAAATTTAAATTTTTTAACCCTTTTAAATAAAAAAATTTTTAAATTTTTTTTTTAAACCCAAACTTTTTTTTTTTTTTTAAAAAAAAAGGGTTCCCAATTTTAACCTTTTTTTTTTTTGGGGGGGTTTTTTAAATTTAAATAATTAAAGGAAAAGGGGAAAAATTTTTTTTTTTTTTAAAAATTTTTTCCCCCCCCCCTTTTTTAAAATTTTTGAAAACCCCCCCCCAAAACCCCCCCTTTTTTTTTTTTTCCCCCCCCCCAAAAAACCCCCCCTTTTTTTTTGGGGCCATGAAAAACCCCGGAAAAATTTTTTTGGGTTTTAACCCCCAAAGGGGTTTTAAAAAAAAACCCCCCCAAAAATTTTTAAAAAAAAAACAAAAAAAAAAAAAAACCCCCCCCAAAAAAATTTCCCCAATAAACCAAAAACCCCAGGAAACTTAGGCAAAAAAACCAAAAACCCACCCAAAAAACACCACCACACACACTAAACCCAAAAAAAAAAAAACCAAAAATTTTAAAATCCCACACCAAAACCCCAAACCACACCCCCAAAAAAATTTTTTTTTTTAAAAAAACACAACCCAACAACAAAACCCCACACAAAACAACAAAACCGCAGCAACCCAAACAAAAAACACACAAAAAAAACAACCCCAAACCCACACAACAACCAAAACTCAAAACCCCAAAAAACACAAAAAAAAAAACACCCAAAAAAAAAACCTCCCCAAAAACCCCAAAAACCAAAAACAACAAAAAAAAAAACCCAAGACCAAAAACACAAAACAAACACCAAAAAACAAACACCAACCAAAACAAAACACACCAAACCCCCCACCCAACCACAAAACCCAAAATAAAAAACAAAATCCCTTAACCCCGAAACTTAAAAAAAACTTAAACACACCAACCCAAAAAAACCCCAATTCCCCACCCACAAAGGGGAAACACAAAAACCAAACCCAACCCCACACACCAAAAAAAAAAATCAAAACCAAAAAAAAAAACCAAACACCCCACCACAACCAAAATCTTTTCCCCCCCCACAACCCCCAACAAACAACCAACAAAAAAACAAAACAAAAAACAAAACCAAAACACAACAAAACACACACAAACAAAAAACAAACAAAAAAAACTTTTTAACAAACAAACTCAAAAAAATCAAAAAAAACAAACACCCCCAAACCCCCACCCACCAAAAAACCAAAAAAAAACCCAAAACAATTTCAAAAACACCCATTTTTCACAACAACAACCAAACACAAAAAAACCCAAAAAAATTTAAAAACCACCAACCCCAAAAAAAAAATTTCAACCCCAACACCCCAAACCAAAAAACAACAAAAAACAAAAACCCCAAAAAGAAAAAAAAAACAAAAAACCAAAAAAAAAACCCAATTTCCCCCAAAAAACGACCAAAAAAAAAAAACCAAAAAACAAACAAAATCAAATAAAAAAAAAACAAAACAAACAAACAAAACCCAATTTTAAACAACAAAAACAAAAACCAAAAACAAAACCAAAAAACACCCCAATAAAACAAAAACAATTCAAAAAACAATTTTAAAAAACCCCTCAAAAAAAAACCCCCCCCAAAAACCCCACGACCCAAAACCCACCAATACACCAACAAAAAAAACAAAACCAACCAAAAAACCCAAAAAAACCCCGAAAAACACAAACACACCAAAAACCAAAAATTTCCAAACCCCCACCCCAAAACCCCAAATTAATACAATGCCCAAGAGCTCGCCAACAAAACACAGTAACCTCCACTTAAACAAAACCCAAGAAACTCAATAATTCAAACCCCACAATTTCGAAACCCTTTTAGGTATACCAATTTAACTAACCAAACCCTACTCATTCCCAAAAAATTGACAAGTCCACCATATCAGTTTCTGAATTCAATCCTTTTCCCTAATTGATCCCCTGCTGGCTTTTTTAACTCCCTTACCGATCAACCAACAACCAGTGACGTCTGGGACCTAATCCCAACCTCCCGGACCCCTCCAGTAACCAAAAACCCCCAAAAAATACCACTCATTTAAGTTAAACCCATTCTTCAAAAGTTTCCAGTTCCCATAACGTGAATCAAAGGAACGTGAATAGAAAAAGCCCCGAAAACGAGTAAAAGTTTTTAAATAACACCAATTAATAACAACAAAAAATAATAAACCTTAAAAAAGAACCAGTACATGAACCCCCACAAATACAAACATAACGCACCCAAACAACCCCAAATAAAGAAAAGAACAAAAATCCTTCCTGCAACAGACCCTTTTCACGATAATTCCCAAACAAACCTTTCTCCCTTCATTTCTTTGTCACAATCCAAGTATTAAACTTTTCAAATTTCTCTCTCCCTAACTCTTTCCTTATTTTCCCCCTAACGAATTTAAAATAGGACCCTTTCTAAAATACCGAATTTAATAAAAGAAAAACCAATCCCCCTGGCTTGACCTATACAACACTCGGATTTCCACATGTTTCATACACAGTCACAACGTTTTTTATTCATACCACGGATATTACCAACAGTTTTCATACACAGTTTCACCACATTTTAAATCATACACGGGAATTTACCACCCCGGTTTATTTAACACGGGAACCACCCAAACAAATTTTTCCAAAAAACACGGGATCAAACCACAGTATTCTACACTGGGAAAACCAAATGTTGTTCATACACTGGTGATGTCACAACAGTGTTGCATACACTGGGGAAGTCCCCAAAAGGTTTTTCATAAAAACTGGGAAAAATCCCCCAAACAGTGTTGTTCAAACAAACTGGGGAATGTCACCCAAGGGATTTCAACCACTTAATCAACCAAACAGTGTTTTCATAACTGGATGCCCAAAAATTTGGTTCAATACCTGGTGATCAACCAACAGTGTGTTCCATACACCGGGAAATGTCACCAAATGTTATTCATACACTTTTCACCATCATTTTTATACACTTATTTCACCAACAGTGTGTTCAAAAACGGTGATGCCCCCACCAAAAAAATTTTCAATACACTTATACACCACATTTGTCACATAATACACAAAACCATGGGGAAAAAAAGGATGTCACCAACAGTGGTCTACAGGTGGAGTACAAAAAATTTTTTTTTTAAAACCCCGGTGAAATTACCCAAATGTTTTATTTTATAACTGGGGGTTCACCATCATTTTGTTATACGGGGAGACCAACAGTGTTTTCATCACGGGGGGGGGTCACCAACAGTTTTTGTTTTTAAACCTGTGGATTCCCAACATGTTGTTATAACTGGTGGTGTCACAACTTTTTTCATACACTGGTGGATTCACCAACATGGTTCATACACGGGGGATGTCACCATCAGTGTTTTTAATGGTGGGGGTCACCAAAGTGTTTTTTCATACCTGGTGGGGCACCATCTGTTGTTCATACATGGGGGGATGTCACCAACGTTGTTCATACATGGTGGAGTCACCATATGTTGTTCATCCGGGGATGTCACCAACGTTTGTTATACACGGGGGGATTCCAATTTGTTCAAAATGGTGGATGCACCAACATGTTTTTTCTCATGGGGGATGTCCCAACAGTTTTGTTTATACATGGTGGATTCCCCCAACAGGTTGTTCTACACGGGGATGTCACCCAACGTGTTGTTCATAAGGGGGGGGGGGATACACTGGTGGATGTCACCAAAATGTTGTTCATACACTGGTGGGATGTCACCAAAAGTGTTTTCATACATGGTGGATGTCACCCAAAAGTGTTCATACACTGGGGGTCCCAACAGTGTTTTTTTTTTACACTGGGTGTCACCAACAGTGTTGTTCATACACTGGTGGATGTCACCAACAGTGTTGTTCATACACTGGTGGATGTCACCAACAAAACACATTAGAGGTAACATGGTCAGACGATATGAGGGAGGCAGGTGGTGAGAGGGAAGGAAGGTGGTGAGTGTGGAGAAATTTTCTCCAGGAGGGGGGTATCAGCCCCCTTCAGCCCTTTCAGCCCCTTCAGCCCCTTTCAGCCCTGAGTGGCCAAGCCCTCAGAAGGGGCGAGCGTCTTGTTTACTGCTAGAGTGAGTAATTGATCACAGATGCATGCCACGTAGTCAAGTGACCTCTGCTCCTTGCAGCGGTGTTGCAAAGTGTATTTTTATAAGAGACAGTACATCTCTTACTTAGCAGGACAATTAAGGAAAATCCTGCTCCCACTTTATTACCATAGTAAAAATAGTGTACATTGTTGTCTACGCTTAAGACAGCAAGAAACAAACATTCTGCTTTGCTTCATCGAGGAGGTGACAAGGATGCAAGGTACTAGGTCAGCGTTTTTTTTGTGCTAGGGCAGTGACGGCTTGGGGCGGTGTGGTGATGCGAGATTAACTTTGACTCTACTACGAGTGACACTGACGCCAGGATAACCAACAAAGAACACTGATCTGTGCGTTAGTGTGAACAAAGTGTCTCTAACACAAACACTTAAGAGAAGTGTGATCAGCTTCTCTTGTGATACATTGTGAAACAACAAAGACAAATCTTGTGTGAACCTAGTGTACCAGTGGGCGTTTCCCTAGACAATGAAGACTTGACATCCAAGGAACACTTCCACTCTATCAGTCACCGATACCTGTCGAAGGTGGTTTTGAGAACACCATGCTCCCGTTACAAACGATCAAGGTAGTTACGTATTCTTGTAATTCGGGGGAATTGCGCAATTCTTGAGTCACAATGAGTTGTAAACAACCTATAAATCGCAGTAAGGTGTGGAAAACACTTTTGGGGGGTGGGAGTCCACACAAGTAGGTATTTCGTCAGCCATCATCGAATGAAATATTGCTGACATAACACCCCCTAGGGTAATTTATACTTACAATTGAATCTCTTGACCAGCCCAATGTAGTGAAGGTTTTCGACAGCTTCTAGACCTCGTCTGCAGGGGCGCTGTGTAGACGATTTGCTGTCATTTATCAGCTAAGTGTTTCCTATATTTATATATATACACATAGCTGGTAAGGCCAAAATTCCACACATAGAGAGAAGGAAGGTCAGTTGTGAAGAGGGAAGTAAGGCCAGGTGGTGAGAGGACCGGAAGGCAGAGGTGATAGGGTTGGAAGGTGGGTGGGTGAGAGGGAAGGAAGGCTGGTGGTGAGAGGGTTGGAAGGTAGGTGGTGAGAGGACAGGAAGGCAGGTGGTAAGAGGGGAAGGAATGCTGGGTGGTGAGAGGGTTGGAAGAAAGGGTGGTGAGAGGGAAGAAAGGCAGGTGGAGAGGGAAAGGAAGGCAGATGGAGAGAGGGGAGGAAGTGCAGGTGGTGAACGGGATAAGGCAGGTGGCAAGGGAAGGAAGGCAGGTGGTGAGAGGGAAGGAAGGCAGATAGTGAGAGGGGATGAAGGAGTTGTGAGATGGGAGGAAGGCAAGTTTGTGAGAGGGGAGGAAGGCAAGTTGTGAGAGGGGAGAAGGCAAGTTTGTGAGAAGGGGAGGAAGGCAAGTAGTGAGAGGGGAAGGAAGGCAAGTTGTGAGAGCAGAGGAAGGTAGGCTGCGAAAGGGAAAGACGGCAGCTTGTGAGAGAAAAGGAAGGTAGACTGTGGAAAGGGAAGAAGGCATGGTTTTAAGAGGTATCGAAGCAGGTTGTGAGAGGGGAGGAAAAGCAGGTGGAGGTACCGTGACAGGTTTCTGAGGCAGGTGGTCACGTGAGAAAGAGTAAGTCAGGTGGAGATCAGGTGAGAAAGGAATCAGTGTGGTCATCACGTGAGAAAGTAGTGAGACATGTGTTATCAAGTAGAGAAAGGAGTGAGTAAGGTGAGAAGAAGTGAGTCATGTGGTGATCAGGTGGAAACGGGTGAGTCCGATGATCAGTGATGAAAGGGAATGAGCGGGTGGTTATCAAGTGAGAAAGGATGAGTCAGGTGAGAAGAAGTGAGTCATGTGAACAGGTGAGAAAGGAGTGTATTTATTCAGGTGGTGTCAGGTGAGAAAGGAGTCAGATTGTGCTCACTGAGAGAGGAGTGAGGGGCAAATGGTGGTCAGGAGAGAGAAGGAGTGAGGCAGGGTGGTTCAGGTGAGAGAGGATTGACGCAGTGGTGGTCAGGTGAGAGAGGATGAGGGCAAGTAGTGGACAGGTAGAGGTTATGAGCGGCAGCTGTGGTAAGATGAGAAGAGTGAACAAGTAGGTGGGGCAGGAGAGAGAGAGTAGTATGTGTGTGATGTGAGGTGAGTGAGGCAGGGGGTATTAAGTAAGAAGGGAGGGTGGCAGATGGAAGTCAAGTGAGAAGAGAGGGTGCAGGTGGTGGGTCCGGTGAATGGGGAGAGTGGCATGTAGAAGTCATGAAAGAAGACGGTAGGTGAGATGGAAGGGAGGCAGATGGTAATTCAGGTAAGAGAAAGGGCAGGTGGAGAGACGGGAGGGAGGAGGTGGTGACTAGGAGAAAAGGAATGGAGGCAGGTGTCGTCATAAAGAGCGGGGAGGGAAGCCGGCAATCGTCCAGGTAACATGAAAGGCAGGTGGTGATAAAATGAGATGGAAGCTGAGATGAGATAGAGAAGGGGAGGAAGGTGGTCTTCAGGAGAGAGGGAAGTGTCGTTAGGAGAAAACTGGGGACGCAGATGGTGGTCAGAAAGAGGGTGGGTTAGGTGATAGTAGGGAGAGGGAGGCGGGGAGCAGGTAGTGGTAGAAAGGAGAAAGGGAACGAGGCAGTGGTGTCAGGAGAGAGTGGAGAGGAAGCAGGTGGTGTAGTAAGGTCAAGGGAAGGGAGGCAGGTGGTGGTCAGGA
Source organism: Cherax quadricarinatus (assembly GCF_026875155.1). Classification (NCBI taxonomy): domain Eukaryota; kingdom Metazoa; phylum Arthropoda; class Malacostraca; order Decapoda; family Parastacidae; genus Cherax; species Cherax quadricarinatus. The sequence goes on along the minus strand of NC_069415.1, from coordinate 69,793,305 downwards.
GAGAGGGATGGCAGGTCGGTGGTGGTAGCAATGAGAGAGAAGAAGAGACAGAAGGTGGTCAGGAGAGAGTGGAGAAAGGCAGGTGTGGTGGTCAGGGAGGAGAGGGGAAGAAGTCAGATGGTAGTGGTCCATGAGAGAGGAAGGGCGGCCAGGTGGTAAGGAGTCAGGAGAGAGAGGATGGAGTCAGTTGGAGGTTGTCAGGAGGAGAGGGGAACGAGTCAGGTTGGTGTTGGTCAGGAGAGAGGGGAGGAGTCAGGTGGTGATGGTCAGGAGAGAGGGTAAGAGTCAAGTGTGATGGTCAGAGAGAGGGGAAGGAGTCAGGTGGTGATGGTCAGGAGAAGGGGAAGGAGTCAAGTGGAGGTTCAGGAGAGAGGGGACGGAAGTCAGGTGGTGGTGGTCAGAAGAGGGAAGGAGATCAGGTGGGTGGTTGTCGGAGAGAGGTGGAAGGAGTTCATGTGGTGGTGGTTCAGGAGAGAGGGGAAGGAGTCAGGTGGTGGAGGTCGGAGAGAGAGGGTTAAGGAGTCAGGTGGTGGTGTCAGGTAGAGAGGGAAGGATCCAAGTGGTGTGACAGCGAGAGGGAAGAGTCAAGATGGTGAAGGTCAGAGAGAGGGGAAGGAGTCAGGTGGTGATGGTCAGGAGAGAGGGGAAGGATCAAGTGGAGGTGGTCAGATAGAGGGGAAGGAATCAGTGGTGGTGGTCAGGAGAGAGGGAAGGATCAGAGGTGGAGGTAGGAGAGAGGGAAGGAGTCAGGTGGTGGTGGTCAGGAGAGAGGGGAAGGAGTCCAGGTGGTGGGTGGTCAGGAGAGGGGAAGGAGTCAGGTGGTGGTTGGTCAGGAGAAGATGGGAATGAGACAGGCGGTGAGTGTCAGTAGAGTGGGGAAAAGGAGTCAGGTGGTGAGGTCATGAGAAGGGAAGGAGTCAGGTGGTGGTGGTCAGGAGAAGTGAAGGAGTCAGGAGGTGGAGTCAGAGAGAGGGGAAGAGTCAGGTGGTGGTGGGTCATGAGAGAGGGGAAGGAGTCAGGTGGTGGTGGTCAGGAGAGAGGGGAAGGAGTCAGGTGGTGGTGGTCAGGAGAGAGAGGAGGGATCTCAGGACCTCTTTTGTATCCGATATCACAAATAATCTTATGTAAAGAGTTTTGTGTAACTAATGTATAACTATTCTTTTGAAAGTCATCTTGTGTGGCGTGCGCCAAGTCTATTACATTTTATTCGACGTTTGTTACACAACATCTGGGAAGCCCTCTGCTCCAGTGAACTGGAAATTCAGAGTCTAGAAGTTCTGAGGCCCTCAATGCTGCACTTATTGTTCGGTTCAATCCATCAGCCACGTGGAAGCCAGCTACTTCAGTTAAGTTGATATTATTGTGACCCACGTGGCAGACACTAGTCGTGACCGCTCATTCTTTGAGTGGTTCTTGAATGCACTCATTTACTTAGATATTTCTATTGAATAGTGTATATTTTGGTGACAAAATATTTTTTTTTTCAACAAGTCGGCCGTCTCCCACCGAGGCAGGGTGACCCAAAAAGAAAGAAAATCCCCCAACACTTTCACCTCACTCATACATAATTACTTTTTTTCCAGAGGCGCCCAAATACAATAGTTTAGAAGCATATATATATACATAACATATCCCTCCAAACTGCCAATATCCCAAACTACTCATTTAAATTGCAGGCATTGTACTTCCCATTTCCAGTACTCAAGTCCGGCTATATAAAAATAACCATTTTTCCCTGAATCCCTTCACTAAATATTACCCTGCTCACACTCCAACAGCTCATCAGGTCCCAAAAACCATTCGGTTCCATTCACTCCTATCTAACACGCTCACGCATTCTTGCTGGAAGTCCAAGTCCCTCGACCACAAAACCTCCTTTACCCCCTCCCTCCAACCTTTTCGAGGACGACCCCTACGCCGCCTTCCTTTCTCTACAGATTTATACGCTCTCCATGTCATTCTACTTTGATCCATTCTCTCTAAATGACCAAACCACCTCAACAACCTCTCCTCAGCCCTCTGACTAATACTTCTATTAACTCCACACCTTCTCCTAATTTCCATACTCCGAATTTTCTGCATAATATTTACACCACACATTGCCCTTAGACAGAACATCTCCACTGCCTCCTACCACCTCCTCGCTGCAGCATTTATAGTCCAAGCTTCATACCTATATAGGAGAGTTGGTACCACTATACTTTCATACATTCCCTTCTTTGCCTCCATAGATAACGTTTTTTGTCTCCATTTATGCTCACCTTTTTTCCTTCATCAGTTCTATGGTTAACCTCATCCTTCATAAACCCATCCTCTGACACGTCAACTCCCAAATATCTGAAAACAATCGCTTCTTCCATACTCCCTCTCTCCAATGTGATATCCAATTTTTCTTTATCTAAATCATTTGATACCCTCATCACCTTACTCTTACCTATGTTCACTTTCAACTTTCTACCTTCACACACTCTCCCAAACTCGTTCACTAACTTTTGCAACTTTTCTTTAGAATCTCCCATAAGCACAGTATCATCAGCAAAAAGTAACAGTATCAACTCCCATTTTGTATTTGATTCCTCATAATTTAAAAAAACACACACCTCTCCCCAACACCCTAGCATTTACTTCCTTTACAACTCCATCTATAACTATATTAAACACCCATGATGACATTACACATCCCTGTCTAAGACCTACTTTTACTGGGAAGTAGTCTCTCTTCTATACACCCTAACCTGAGCCTCACTGTCATCATAAAAAGTCTTTACAGCATTTAGTAACTTACTACCTATTCCATGCACTTGCAACATCTGCCACATTGCTTCCCTATCCACTCCATCATATGTTTTTTCTAAATCAATAAATGCAATGAAAACTTCCCTACTTTTATCTAAATACTGTTCACATATATGCTTTAATGTAAACACTTGATCTACACAGCCCCTACCAGCCCTAAAGCCTCCTTGCTCATCCGAAATCCTACTCTCTGTCTTACTCTAATTCTTTCAATTATAACCCTACCATACACTTTCCTGGTATACCCAGTAAACTTATTCCCCTATAATTTTTACAATCACTTTTGTCCCCCTGCCCTTTATATAAATGAACTATACAAGCTCTCTGCCTATCCCTAGGTACCTTCCCCTCTTTCACACATTTATTTAACAAAAATACCAAACACTCCAACACTTATCCGCCCTGCTTTTAACATTTCTGTCATGATTCCGTCAGTTCCAGCTGCTTTACCCACTTTCATTCTATGTAATATTTCACACACCTCTCCCACACTCACATCCTGCTCTTGTTCACTCCTACAAGATGTTATACCTCCCTGGCCAGTGCATGAAATTACTGCCTCCCTTTCTTCGTCGACATTTAAAAGTTCCTCAAAATATTCCCGCCATCTACCCAATACCTCCATCTACTAACTCCCCTACTCTGTTTTTAACTGACAAATCCATTCGTTCTCTAGGCTTTCTTAACTTGATTAGCTCCAAACATTTTTCTTATTTTCATCAAAATTTCTTGACAGTGCCTCTCCCACTCTATCATCTGCTCTCCTTTTACACTCTCCCACCACTCTCTTCACCTTTCTTTTACTCTCCATATACTCTGCTCTTCTTATAACACTTCTGCTTTGTGAAAACCTCTCATAAGCTAACTTTTTCTCTTTTATCACGCCCTTTACTTCATCATTCCACCAATCACTCCTCTTTCCTCCGGCACCCACCCTCCTATAGCCACAATCTTCTGCCCCACATTCTAATACTGCATTTTGAAAACTATTCCAACCCTCTTTCATCTCCCCACCACTAATACTTGCATTAGCCCATCTTTCTGCCAATAGTTGCTTATATCTCACCCTAACTTCCTCCTCCCTTAGTTTACATACTTTCACTTTTCTCTTACTTGCTGTTGCCATTTTCCTTTTGTCCCCTCTACCTCTTACTCTAACTGTAGCTACAACTAAATAATGATCCAATATATCGGTTGCCCCTCTATAAACATGTACATCCTGAAGCCTACCCATCAATCTTTTATCCATTAATACATAATCTAACAAATTACTTTCATTAAGTGCTATATCATACTTTGTATACCTATTTATCCTCTTTTTCATAAAATATGTGTTACTTATTACCAGACCTCTTTCTAGACATAGCTCAATTAAAGGCTCCCTATTTTCATTTACCCCTGGCACCCCAGATTTACCTACTACTTCCTCCACAACATTTTTACCCACTTTAGCATTGAAATCCCCAACCACAAGTACTCTCACACTTGGTTCAAAACTCCCCACGCATTCACTCAACATTTCCCAAAATCTATCTCTCTCCTCTACACTCCTCTCTTCTCCCGGTGCATAAACGCTTACTATAGCCCACTTATCACATTCAACCCTTATTTTACTCCACATAATCCTTGAATTTATACATTTATATTCCCTCTTTTTTTTGCCATAACTTATCCTTCAACATTATTGCTACTCCTTCTTTAGTTCTAACTCTATTTGAAATCCCTGATCTAATCCCATTTATTTCTCCCACTGAAACTCTCCCACCCCCTTCAGCTTTGTTTCACTTAAAGCCAAGACGTCCAGCTTCTTCTCATTCATAACATCCACAATCATCTGTTTCTTATCATTTGCACAACATCCACGCACATTCGAACATCCCACTTTGACGGTTTTCTTCTTTTTCTTTTTAGTAGGCTATACAGGAAAAGGAGTTACAAACCCATTGTTCCCCTCATTTTAATTGACTTTTACAATATGCATGGCTTATGGAGGAAAGATTCTTATTCCACTTTCTCATGGATATAAAAGGAAAAACAATAAGAACAAGAACTATTAAGATAAAATCAAAGAAAACTCAGACGAGTGTGTATTCATAAACGTGTACATGTATGTGTAGTGTGACCTAAGTGTGAATAGAAGTAGCAAGACGTACCTGAAATCTTGCATGATCATGAGACAGAAAAAAAGACACCAGCAATACTACCATCATGTAAAACAATTACAGGCTTTCGTTTTACACTCACTTGGCAGGACGGTAGTACCTTCCTGGGCGGTTGCTGTCTATCAACCTACCTCTGCTGTGTCTGCGTGGCCCATGCTTTACCCAGCTGACTGCCTTATTTTGTTGACTTACTACCAGGTGCTAGCTCGATCGCTAGCGCTAGCGCACTCAGCTCACACACTAAGGTCCGGGATCGATTCCCCAGTACGGCTGGAAAAAATTATTACGTGTTTCCATAAGTCACCTAAAAACTGGTACCTGGGTGTTAGTCGACTGATGTGGATCGCATCCTGGACAAAATATACTTAATTTACCCGAAATGCTCTCTCTGCATAAGAAGGGGCTTTTTATATAGTAACATGTCACTCATGTCAGCTAGGCCTGTATACCGTGTACATGTAACTACAAATAAAGATTATTATTATTATTATTATTATTATTATTATTATTATTATTAATATTATTATTATTAGTATTATTATTATTCCCTCTGTTTACCTTTACAGAGTTTTAAAGATTAAATTAAGATAATTTTGCCTTGAAGCAAAGAGAGTATGCTTGTAGCTCCTTCCAGTATTCCTCATTCACTATCCTGTATACCATATTCTTTTTCCATTGACTCTTTTTCCTCTCCTCCCTTCCATATCCTCCGATCCATCCATTTCCTCCCTTTTCTAATTTTTCTTATCCTTCCTTCGCTCTCCTCCCTTACCTATCCTTCCTTTCTTTTAAAAAAAAACCATACCTAAATATATATATATTTGGAAATATTGACACTTGTTTGGCAGTTTGACAGAATCCTGATAGTTTTAAATCCCGTGTAACAAACTGATACCAGTTTGACAATCGTTTTAAGGTGTGGCACCAGTTCGCGAGTTATTTTAAACTAACGCTCTCGCAGGTTCTCAGGTAATACATACAAGGTGAGATATAAAAGAAACAACATGCAAGTTTCAAAATATGTAAAATGTCATTAAATAGTGGATAGACAATTCATAACTAATCCATATTTTCCTAATTGGAATAAGTCGCAATTAACCCATAATAGCGTAGCTAAAACAGTTTTTGAACTAAACCGCAGTACTGTAGCTGGAACAATGAACAATTAACGCATAATACCATGAATGCAACAAATCATTTGAAACCCACAATTCGCAATGAATTTATAATTTTCTGGCGGGAATAATTGACACCTAATCCACAATACGAGCAGGAAAATTTAGACGACGTTAGTTGTTACTGGCAAAGAATCATTAGTTTTAAAATATATAATCGATGGACTTGTGAAAAGAGAATTTAATGTCATTAATATTTGTGAACTATGTATCCGGGAATAATATTTATTTCTCATGACCATTATTAGAAAATTAATATTCAGGGAGATGCCCTAAACCTGTGTGGGTCATACAGCATATGGGTAGGTAGAGATAATCAGTTTATTCCAACAAAAAGGAGGATAGTTCCAAACCCTTGGATCAAGAGACACCAACATCAAGGCCCCACCAGACAGGTGGAAAAAGACACTTATGTACAGTTCAGGACATTTATTAGAGCAAACGTTTCGCCACGAGTGGCTTCTTCAGTCCTGAAGAAGGACTGAAGAAGCCACTCGTGGCGAAACGTTTCCTCTAATAAATGTCCTGAACTGTACATAAGTGTCTTTTTCCACATCTTGTCGGTATCACCATACCATTTCCTCCCCACCAGAGAGGTTGGATCAAGAGACACCAACATCAAGGCCCCACCAGAGACGTTGGATCAAGAGTCTCACCAACATCAAAACCCGACTTCTGAAAAAAAAAAGATAAAAATATAGGGAAGAGAAAAAATATTAATGAATTTACTAACGTGAAACTTTATCACAGTAGAAAATAAATCGGCGAGTGTAAAAAGAGATATAAATTCAATATTAGAAGTTATAACTGATTAATAAAACGTTTGAGTGAAAGTTGGTATATTGGAAGGTGTAGTTACTCCAGCGACGACGTGCTGAGAGTCTCTGTATATTGGTAATAGCAATGTGGTGCACACGGCTGGAATTAATCACACGAACATAGGTCGGCTGAGGAAGCCAAACAAAGCAAGAGCAAACCAAATAGAACCAGAGGGCGAGAAATTGTGTGAGATGAGAGAGGTTTGAGGTTGGAGTGGAAGACGAGAGATGTGGGAGGCTTGAGTGGAAGATGAGAAATGTTTGAGGCTGGTATAGATGAGAAATGTGGGAGGCTGGTGTGGAAGATGAAAGAAGCTTTTAGGCTGGGTGGAAGCTGAGCATGGTGTGAGGCTAGATTGGGAGACGAGAGAATGAAGGGAGGGGTGGTGGTAGTAAGGGGTGGAAGATGACATAGGTGACGGACGGGCAATGATATGGAAAAAGGATGAGGAGACTGAGGTGTGAAATAAGAGAGGGAAGCGGGGTGGTGCTGAGGTGTTAAGCGAGAGAGAGAAGGGAGGAGGTACTGAGGTGTGAGGTGAGAGAGGAGACTGGGAGCCACAGGTAGGTGCCGCACACATTATTCAATATACGTCAGTGAAGGACCAGGACAGCACTTTCTCCCAGGGTACCACTGGACTATGTGAACCTCCGGTACGTATAACAAACACCTTTACTTCTCAGGGTCATAATCGTCTCTGCTAAACGATCTAGAATTACATTTCAGTAACATTTATCATTTTGACATTCATATTTAACTCCTTGTGTAGATTCATAATGATGACAGTAATTTGTTTATCGGGAGAAATGCGGCTAGTGTTGGAAACATGGTGACCTCTCCAAGGAGCATTTAGTCATATAACATCAATAAACATTTTGGTGTGTTTTCCATTCTCATTCGATAAACAAGGGATAATTTCCAATCTATCGTCCAAAACAACGTCAGTATTTTGCTTTGGGCTGAAGAATGGGGGGATGTATAAATGATTATTTGACAGTTTGTTATACTGTCCCTGGGTTCTGTCTCTGGGTGTCTGTCCCTGGCTTCCTATCGCTGGCTTCCTGTCCCTGGCTTCCTGTCCCTGGCTTCCTGTTTTGGTCACGCTTAAAACAAGTTTTAATTTTTTTTCCCATATTGTTGCGTTATCAAAACTAACCTAATCGAATAACGTAATCGAGAAAGTTTTTTTTAAATCGATATATAAGAACTAGCAAAAAGGGTTTGGGAAGAGGGTGGTACATATTAATTTTTACATTAGGTAAACCCCAATGCACTCTGTTCAGCAAAGACGAGTGTCAGAAATATGATTTTATTATATTTTTGTTGTATTGTTATTGTTCTTACTGTAGTTATTGATATTGCTATTGTTGTGTGATTGTGATGGCGGTTGGTGAGGGGGAAGGTTAGTGGTGGCGAGGGAAGTAGTAGTTGGGGGCGTTGATGCCGGTCGTGTGGGGGTTTGCATGTCTGGTAAAATTTTTAAAAATTTCTGCGAGAAAAAAGAGTAATTAATAAATTTTTCCAACTTTACAAACAAAATTCAAAAAGGGAAACTAAATGGTATTATAACAACCTAAAAATTAATCTTTATTACGGGGGAAAATTGACATTTTTAAAACTCCTACTGTATAAATTACATAACTTCTCGGGCCCCAAGATCATTTTTCATGAAAAAGGGGTACACACAACCAGGGGGCTCATACCCTGAGTCTTGATAAAGGCTCAAAACTGATCATACAAAAGCCCCCTACCTTCCCATCAACCTTTGGGAGGGTTCCGCTTGAAAATTTAGAGATTTCTTTGGGGTTAAAATACAGATGGTGTAGACCCCGTCCTCTGGGACAGATGGGGGCTACTCACCCTCCTTCCACCCGGCTTCCCTCTCACTTTCTCATACAGTTAATTTGTCCCCTATTGGGAGGAAAAAGTTGGGGACGCCGGATCCCGTAATGGGTCAAACTCGGAAAAAAAACGTTTTTCTCCTTCATTTGATTAAATCTGATTCCTACCATCCTTCCCCTTCCTTGGGGGTGTATCCATAACAAGCCGAGCACTTCACCTTTCATGATCATCCCTCACTACTTTACTGTCATCCATCCATACACCTTTTTCTTATTAGTTACATCTCTCTTCTTCCCCTTACAAGTCTTTTTTCTTCGAAAAAAAATTATTCGATGTGAAAAAATGGAATAGACAATAAAAAAAAATTGTATTAAACAAAAGGGAAAAAATTTCCCCAAGATGTGACAAGAAAACAACTTTTAAACGAAAAAAAACTTAATTTATAAAAAAAAAAAAAACGCTAAAAAGAATCAGAAGGCCCTCGAACATTTTAGATACAGAAAAAAGCGGACATGAAAAAAAACAAAAAGCATGAAAACCCAAAGAAATTTTTTCACAACGTTTTTTTTAAACACAAGAATTATTTTTAAAATAATTTCGCAAATAAAATAAGAGAAATATTCATTTTTACTACGGTTTTTTTTAAATAAAATGGCATCAGAATGACCTTAAAATAAAGACCTATTCATGTCAACCAAGGGTTCGCAATGTATTAAAGTTGAACGCGATCAGTCATTCAGATCAAAAAGTATTTCGGGAGTTTCGACTGAAACATAAATATTAGCTGAACCTAAACAATAAACGGGGCTAGACGAAATTCACTTGAAATTTAAAATGTTTTCCCTTAAAGAAAATATGTAAAAAAAAACGAGAAAATGCGGGGTATTTTGGCCCACTATTCCAAGCTGACCTAATTTAAGCGAAAAGGGAAAAATCCTTGCTCTGGCTCGAAAAAAATTCGGACTTTTTAAAGAGAGTAAAGTACTTTGTCAGCAGGGGGCACGCCTCCAGAATGATTCCTTTTCCGGGCTCTCACTTCCCTACTATTTTCCCTCGCTTACACTTGGGTGACGATTTTAGGGAGCCATTTCCGTCCAGTCTTTCAGCTATTGAATTTTTCTTAAACCTCTTCGCAGTCCTTTTCTTCAGGCAGAAATACATTGTTTCTATTTCTTTAAAAGGAATTTTTGCAAAAATAGGGGCCCAAACACGATCCTTGGATCACCATTATCACCTGTGCCAACCCGGGTTCCTTCTTTCCTAAAAAAATCCTCTACCTTTTTTCTCCTCATGACGTCTCCCCCCTCCCCTTTTTTTTCCTGCCATACAGTTCCCTGTGTGTCGGATCTGTCAGATTGAGCCCCACGATCTTTTTCTCCCCTGCCATAAAAACCCAAATAGATTGCACCTTTTAGTCACTCTCTGATACATTCTGTCCCCAACTTTTTTGCGCAAAATTTTTTTTAGAGCGTTAAATAA
>NC_069415.1:69753999-69782532 GCF_026875155.1 Cherax quadricarinatus | reverse complement strand
TCTAAAATTTTGTATGATAAATGCATCCATAGAAGACTAATGACAATAATACAATAATGTGATGTTGAGTGAGGAAACGAAAACAAGATCGGAATACAAAACAAATTCAAACTAATCAATAGAACATAAATCTCATGTGAAAGACTTGGGAGTAATACTGCAAGAAAATCTTACGTTTCAGGAGTAAAACAATATTATTGTCGGAATTGCAAGAAAAACGATAGTTTAGATAAAACCTTCAAAACAAGAGGTCCCAAATCAGTGTAACTCGTTCTCTATTCTGGAACCGAGAACCTTCATTGCTCGTATACACCAAGTCAAGTATTTAAATTACTAGGAGCGCTTGAAGTGCCTGGAACTGTACTCCTTATAACGTAGTCGAGAAAAATTCATCATAATCTACACCTGGAAGAAACCAGAGGGATTGGTACCAAAATCTACAAACCAAAATTAATACATATGAACCCAAGAGGCTCGGCCAACAGCACAGGATACCTCCACTTAAAGCAGGGAAACGAGAGAAAACTCAATAAGTGCTAAGGGACCACGAATTTTCGAAACCCTTTTAGGTATACAGGGTATTACTAACAAACCCGTAGCTGTCTTCATGAGGAAAATTGACAGAGTCCTCATATCAGTTTCTGATCAGTCGGGATGTGGTGCATAAGTTGATCTGCGGGTGGCGGGTTTTTAACTGCTTGACCGATCAAGCCAACAACCAGGTGGACTGGTCTGGGACTGATATTCCGGGGCGGAGACCTCCGGAAGCGCCTCCAGGTAAACCTAAGGTGACAATAGCAAGTTCTCACTCATTTGAATGTTAACAGTGCTGTCAAGAGTACCAGGTTCTCGCTTACGTGAATGCTAAGTGCAATCGTGAATAGAAAAGTCTCGATCGAGTGAAAGTTAACGGGTAACACAAGTTAATACACAAAAAATATATGAAGACTTAAATAGAGGCAGGTACATGAACTCACAAATACAAACATACACGCACATACAGACGCCCGATAATGAAAGAATATGAACAAAAATCTTTCTGCAACAGATCCTTTTCACGATGATTTCAATTCAACGTTTTCTCTTCATTTTCTGTTGTCGACAGTCTCTGTATTAAACTTTTTCAAATGTTCTCTCTCCGGCTCTCTTCCTGTATTCTTTTCGGTCCCTCTCTGAAGGTCGGAATTAAAGATAGGAGCTTCTAAAATACCTGAAGTGTTAATGATGAGGAGGAAAGAAGCAATCTCTCACCTGGCTGGTGACTGCTATACATACACTGGCGGATGTTACCATCAGTGTTGTTCATACACTGGTGGATGTCACCAACAGTGTTATTCATACACTGGTGGATGTTACCATCAGTGTTGTTCATACACTGGTGGATGTCACCAACAGTGTTATTCATACACTGGTGGATGTTACCATCAGTGTTGTTCATACACTGGTGGATGTCACCAACAGTGTTGTTCATACACTGGTGGATGTCACCAACAGTGTTGTTCATACACTGGTGGATGTCACCAACAGTGTTGTTCATACACTGGTGGATGTCACCAACAGTGTTGTTCATACACTGGTGGATGTCACCATCAGTGTTGTTCATACACTGGTGGATGTCACCAACAGTGTTGTTCATACACTGGTGGATGTCACCAACAGTGTTGTTCATACACTGGTGGATGTCACCAACAGTGTTGTTCATACACTGGTGGATGTCACCATCAGTGTTGTTCATACACTGGTGGATTCCCAACAGTGTTGTTCATACACTGGTGGATGTCACCAACATGTTGTTCATACACTGGTGGATGTCACCATCAGTGTTGTTCATACACTGGTGGTTTGTCACCATCAGTGTTGTTCATACACTGGTGGATGTCACCAACAGTGTTGTTCATACACTGGTGGATGTCACCAACAGTGTTGTTCATACACTGGTGGATGTCACCAACAGTGTTGTTCATACACTGGTGGATGTCACCATCAGTGTTGTTCTACATGGTGGATGTCACCAACAGTGTTGTTCATACACTGGTGGATGTCCCCAAATCAGTGTTGTTCATACACTGGTGGATGTCACCAACAGTGTTGTTCATACAACTGGTGGATGTCACCAACATTTTTGGGTTCATACACTGGTGGATGTCACCAACAGTGTTGTTCATACACTGGTGGATGTCACCATCAGTGTTGTTATACACTGGTGGATGCCCACCAACAGTGTTGTTCATACATGGTGGATGTCACCATCGTGTTGTTCATACACTGGTGGATGTCACCAACAGTGTTGTTCATACACTGGTGGACGTCACCATCAGTGTTGTTCATACACTGGTGGATGTCACCAACAGTGTTGTTCATACACTGGTGGATGTCACCATCAGTGTTGTTCATACACTGGTGGATGTCACCAACAGTGTTGTTCATACACTGGTGGATGTCACCAACAGTTTTGTTCATACACTGGTGGATGTCACCAACAGTGTTGTTCATACACTGGTGGATGTCACCATCAGTGTTGTTCATACACTGGTGGATGTCACCAACAGTGTTGTTCATACACTGGTGGATGTCACCAACAGTGTTGTTCATACACTGGTGGATGTCACCAACAGTGTTGTTCATACACTGGTGGATGTCACCAACAGTGTTCATACACTGGTGGATGTCACCAACAGTGTTGTTCATACACTGGTGGATGTCACCAACAGTGTTGTTCATACACTGGTGGATGTCACCAACAGTGTTGTTCATACACTGGTGGATGTCACCAACAGTGTTGTTCATACACTGGTGGATGTCACCAACAAAACACATTAGAGGTAACATGGTCAGACGATATGAGGGAGGCAGGTGGTGAGAGGGAAGGAAGGTGGTGAGTGTGGAGAAATTTTCTCCAGGAGGGGGGTATCAGCCCCCTTCAGCCCTTTCAGCCCCTTCAGCCCCTTTCAGCCCTGAGTGGCCAAGCCCTCAGAAGGGGCGAGCGTCTTGTTTACTGCTAGAGTGAGTAATTGATCACAGATGCTATGCCACGTAGTCAAGTGACCTCTGCTCCTTGCAGCGGTGTTGCAAAGTGTATTTTTATAAGAGACAGTACATCTCTTACTTAGCAGGACAATTAAGGAAAATCCTGCTCCCACTTTATTACCATAGTAAAAATAGTGTACATTGTTGTCTACGCTTAAGACAGCAAGAAACAAACATTCTGCTTTGCTTCATCGAGGAGGTGACAAGGATGCAAGGTACTAGGTCAGCGTTTTTTTTGTGCTAGGGCAGTGACGGCTTGGGGCGGTGTGGTGATGCGAGATTAACTTTGACTCTACTACGAGTGACACTGACGCCAGGATAACCAACAAAGAACACTGATCTGTGCGTTAGTGTGAACAAAGTGTCTCTAACACAAACACTTAAGAGAAGTGTGATCAGCTTCTCTTGTGATACATTGTGAACAATAAAGACAAATCTTGGGGAAAACATAGTGTACCAGTGTGCGTTTCCTAGACAATGGAAGACGTGGACATCCAAGGACACTTCAGCTTCTATCAAGTCACCGATACCTGTCGAAGGTGTTGAGAACACCATTGCTCACGTTACAAAGAGCAAGGTATGTTACGAATTTCTTGTAGATCGGGGGATTGCGCAATTCTTGAGTCACAAGGAGTTTGTAATCAACCTATAATCGGCAGTAAGGTGTGGACTTTTGAGTCCAAACAAGTAGGTATTTCGTCAGCCATCATCGAATGAAATATGCTGACATAACACCCCCTAGGGGTAATTTATACTTACAAATTGTATCTCTTGACAGCCCAATGTTGTGATGGTTTCGACAGCTTCTAGACCTCGTCTGCAGGGGCGGCTGTGTAGACGATTTGCTGTCATTTATCAGCTAAGTGTTTCCTATATTTATATATATACACATAGCTGGTAAGGCCAAAATTCTCAACAGTGAGAGAAGGAAGGCAGGTTGTGAGAGGGTAGTAAGGCAGGTGGTGAGAGGACAGGAAGGCAGGAGGTGAGAGGGTTGGAAGGTGGGTGGTGAGAGGGAAGGAAGGCTGGTGGTGAGAGGGTTGGAAGGTAGGTGGTGAGGAGGACGGGGAAGGCAGGGGGTTTAAGGGGGAAAGGGAAAGGCTGGTGGTGAGAGGGTTGGAAGGTAGGTGGTGAGAGGGAAGGAAGGCAGGTGGAGAGGGAAGGAAGGCAGATGGTGAGAGGGGAGGAAAGCAGGTGGTGAAACGGGGATGAAGGCAGGTGGTGCAAGGGAAGGAAGGCAGGTGGTGAGAGGGAAGGAAGGCAGATTGTGAGAGGGGAGGAAGGCAAGTTGTGAGATGGGAGGAAGGCAAGTTGTGAGAGGGGAGGAAGGCAAGTTGTGAGAGGGGAGGAAGGCAAGTTGTGAGAGGGGAGGAAGGCAAGTTGTGAGAGGGGAGGAAGGCAAGTTGTGAGAGCAGAGGAAGGTAGGCTGCGAAAGGGAAAGACGGCAGCTTGTGAGAGAAAAGGAAGGTAGACTGTGGAAAGGGAAGAAGGCAGGGTGTTAGAGGGATCGAAGGCAGGTTGTGAGAGGGGAGGAAAGCAGGTGGAGGTACAGTGACAGGTTTCTGAGGCAGGTGGTCACGTGAGAAAAGAGTAAGTCAGGTGGTGATCAGGTGAGAAAGGAATCAGGTGGTCATCAAGTGAGAAAGGAGTGAGACAGGTGGTTATCAAGTGAGAAAGGAGTGAGTAAGGTGAGAAGAAGTGAGTCATGTGGTGATCAGGTGAGAAACGGGTGTGTCAGATGATCAAGTGAGAAAGGAATGAGTCGGGTGGTTATCAAGTGAGAAAGGAGTGAGTCAGGTGAGAAGAAGTGAGTCATGTGATCAGGTGAGAAAGGAGTGTTTCAGGTGGTGGTCAGGTGAGAAAGGAGTCAGATGGTGCTCAGGTGAGAGAGGAGTGAGGCAAATGGTGGTCAGGTGAGAGAAGAGTGAGGCAGGTGGTGGTCAGGTGAGAGAGGAGTGACGCAGGTGGTGGTCAGGTGAGAGAGGAGTGAGGCAAGTAGTGGACAGGGTAGAGGTTTGAGCGGCAGCTGGTGGTAAGATGAGAAGAGTGAAAAGGTAGGTGGTGGGCAGGAGAGAGAGAGTAGGTAGTGGTGGTGTGATGTGAGGTGAGTGAGGCAGGGGGTAGTTAAGTAAGAAGGGAGGGTGGCAGATGGTAGTCAAGTGAGAAGAGAGGGTGGCAGGTGGTGGTCAGGTGATAGGGGAGAGTGGCATGTAGTAGTCAGGAAAGAAGACGGGTGGTGAGATGGAAGGGAGGCAGATGGTAGTCAGGTAAGATGAAAGGCAGGTGGTGAGACGGGAGGGAGGGAGGTGGTGACTAGGAGAAAAGGAATGGAGGCAGGTGGTCGTCAGAAGAGCGGGGAGGGAAGCAGGCAATCGTCAGGTAACATGAAAGGCAGGTGGTGAAATGAGAGGGAAGCTGATGATGATTAGGAGAGAGGGAGGAAGGTGGTCTTCAGGAGAGAGGACAGGTGGTCGTTAGGAGAAAACTGGGGACGCAGATGGTGGTCAGGAAAGAGGGTGGGTTAGGTGATAGTAGGGAGAGGGAGGAGGGGAGCAGGTAGTGGTAGTAAGGAGAAAGGGAACGAGGCAGGTGGTGGTCAGGAGAGAGGGGAGAGGAGCAGGTGGTGGTAGTAAGGTCAGAGGGAAGGGAGGCAGGTGGTGGTCAGGAGAGAGGGGAGGGAGGTAGGTGGTGGTAGCAAGGAGAGAGAAGAGAGAGACAGAAGGTGGTCAGGAGAGAGGGGAGAAAGGCAGGTGGTGGTGGTCAGGAGAGAGGGGAAGAAGTCAGATGGTAGTGGTCAGGAGAGAGGGAAGGGAGCCAGGTGGTAATGGTCAGGAGAGAGAGGATGGAGTCAGTTGGTGGTTGTCAGGAGAGAGGGGAAAGAGTCAGGTGGTGGTGGTCAGGAGAGAGGGGAAGGAGTCAGGTGGTGATGGTCAGGAGAGAGGGGAAGGAGTCAAGTGGTGATGGTCGGGGAAGAGGGGAAGGGTCGGGTGGTGATGGTCAGGAGAGAGGGGAAGGAGTCAAGTGGTGGTGGTCAGGAGAGAGGGGAAGGAGTCAGGTGGTGGTGGTCAGGAGAGAGGGGAAGGAGTCAGGTGGTGGTTGTCAGGAGAGAGGGAAGGAGTCAGGTGGTGGTGGTCAGGAGAGAGGGGAAGGAGTCAGGTGGTGGTGGTCAGGAGAGAGGGGAAGGAGTCAGGTGGTGGTGGTCAGGAGAGAGGGGAAGGAGTCAAGTGGTGATGGTCAGGAGAGAGGGGAAGGAGTCAAGTGGTGATGGTCAGGAGAGAGGGGAAGGAGTCAGGTGGTGATGGTCAGGAGAGAGGGGAAGGAGTCAAGTGGTGGTGGTCAGGAGAGAGGGGAAGGGTAGGTGGTGGTGGTCAGGAGAGAGGGGAAGGAGTCAGGTGGTGGTGGTCAGGAGAGAGGGGAAGGAGTCAGGTGGTGGTGGTCAGGAGAGAGGGGAAGGAGTCAGGTGGTGGTGGTCAGGAGGAGGGGAAGGAGTCAGGTGGTGGGGGTTTCAGGAGGGGGGGGAAAGGGAGTCAGGTGGTGGTGTCAGGGAGAGGGGAAGGAGTCAGGTGGTGGTGGTCGGAGAGAGGGGAAGGAGTCAGGTGGTGGTGGTCAGGAGAGAGGGGAGGAGTCAGGTGGTGGTGGTCAGGAGAGAGGGGAAGGAGTCAGGTGGTGGTGGTCAGGAGAGAGGGGAAGGAGTCAGGTGGTGGTGTCAGGAGAGAGGGGAAGGAGTCAGGTGGTGGTGGTCAGGAGAGAGGGGAAGGAGTCAGGTGGTGGTGGTCAGGAGAGAGGGGAAGGAGTCAGGTGGTGGTGGTCAGGAGAGAGGGGAAGGAGTCAGGTGGTGGTGGTCGGGAAAGAGAGGGGAAGGAGTCAGGTGGTGGTGGTCAGGAGAGAGGGGAAGGAGTCAGGTGGTGGTGGTCAGGAGAGAGGGGAAGGAGTCAGGTGGTGGTGGTCAGGAGAGAGGGGAAGGAGTCAGGTGGTGGTGGTCAGGAGAGAGAGGAGGGATCTCAGGACCTCTTTTGTATCCGATATCACAAATAATCTTATGTAAAGAGTTTTGTGTAACTAATGTATAACTATTCTTTTGAAAGTCATCTTGTGTGGCGTGCGCCAAGTCTATTACATTTTATTCGACGTTTGTTACACAACATCTGGGAAGCCCTCTGCTCCAGTGAACTGGAAATTCAGAGTCTAGAAGTTCTGAGGCCCTCAATGCTGCACTTATTGTTCGGTTCAATCCATCAGCCACGTGGAAGCCAGCTACTTCAGTTAAGTTGATATTATTGTGACCCACGTGGCAGACACTAGTCGTGACCGCTCATTCTTTGAGTGGTTCTTGAATGCACTCATTTACTTAGATATTTCTATTGAATAGTGTATATTTTGGTGACAAAATATTTTTTTTTTCAACAAGTCGGCCGTCTCCCACCGAGGCAGGGTGACCCAAAAAGAAAGAAAATCCCCCAACACTTTCACCTCACTCATACATAATTACTTTTTTTCCAGAGGCGCCCAAATACAATAGTTTAGAAGCATATATATATATACATAACATATCCCTCCAAACTGCCAATATCCCAAACTACTCATTTAAATTGCAGGCATTGTACTTCCCATTTCCAGTACTCAAGTCCGGCTATATAAAAATAACCATTTTTCCCTGAATCCCTTCACTAAATATTACCCCGCTCACACTCCAACAGCTCCCTCAGGTCCCAAAAACCCTTCGGTTCCATTCACTCCTATCTAACACGCTCACGCATTCTTGCTGGAAGTCCAAGTCCCTCGACACAAAACCTCCTTTACCCCTCCCCCCAAAACCTTTCGGGGGACGACCCCTACGCCGCCTTCCTTTCTCTACAGATTTATACGCTCTCCATGTCATTCTACTTGATCCCTTCTCTCTAATGACCAAACCACCTCAACAAACCCCTCCTCACCCGCATTTTATTATCCAACCCCTTCCATACCTATATTTAGGAGAAAAATTTGGTACCACTCCCCTTACTTTTATCCAATTCAAACCTTTTTTGCTCCATATTTTAATAACTTTTTTGTCCTTCTTTTTGCTCTTTATGCTCACCTTTTTTCCTTCATCAGTTCTATGGTTAACCTCATCCTTCATAAACCCATCCTCTGACACGTCAACTCCCAAATATCTGAAAACAATCGCTTCTTCCATACTCCCTCTCTCCAATGTGATATCCAATTTTTCTTTATCTAAATCATTTGATACCCTCATCACCTACTCTTACCTATGTTCACTTTCAACTTTTAAACCCTTCACACACTCTCCCAACTCGTTCACTAACTTTTGCAACTTTTCTTTAGAATCTCCCATAAGCACAGTATCATCAGCAAAAAGTAACAGTATCAACTCCCATTTTGTATTTGATTCCTCATAATTTAAAAAAACACACACCTCTCCCCAACACCCTAGCATTTACTTCCTTTACAACTCCATCTATAACTATATTAAACACCCATGATGACATTACACATCCCTGTCTAAGACCTACTTTTACTGGGAAGTAGTCTCTCTTCTATACACCCTAACCTGAGCCTCACTGTCATCATAAAAAGTCTTTACAGCATTTAGTAACTTACTACCTATTCCATGCACGCAAACTACAAGCACTGGGAATTGCAGGCTCTACACAATGTCTCCTCATTGATTACCTACATTGTAGATCTCTAAGGGTAGTTCTCAATGGAACAGAATCAGCATGACATCCAATTGGGGCAAGTGTTCCACAATGAAGTGTGCTTGGGCCGTTGTAATGGAATGTCTACTTCAATGATCTTCATCTCATCCCAGAATCCCATGCATATGCAGACGACTGTACTCTGGCATTTACATAAGAAAGAAGGAACACTGCAGCAGACCTTCTGACTCATGTATGCAAAACATATCCATGTCACCCTCCGGCTTAGGCCAATAACCCACCTGGTCAGCTCACTTTCATTTAAGGAAGGAGCACGGCATCAGACCTAGTAGCACAAGCTAGTCAGGTCTAACTCACACCCACCCACACCCACTCATGCATTTATCTAACCTATTTTTAAAACTACACAACGTTTTAGTACTCGGGAGTTTGTTCCATTCATCCAGTGCTTTCCTATATCCTTCCTGAATCTGAACTTTTCTAACTTGAAACCATTGATGCGAGTCCTGTCTTGGCTGGAAATTTTCAGCATGCTATTTATATCTTCTTTGTTTATTCCTGTTTTCCATTTATACACCTTGATCATATCTTCCGAAATTCTACGCCTTTCTAGAGGGAGCAGATTCAGGGGCCTCAATCCTCATAGGGAAGATTTTTGATACATGGGATCAACTTTAGCATCCTCCTCTGTACGTTTTCCAGTGCATTTATATCCATTCTGTAATACGGTGACCAGAACTGTGCGGCATAACCTAAATGAGGCCTAACCAAGGATATATAGAGTTGAAGAACAACCTGAGGACTTCTATTAATTATACTTTTAGATATGAAGCCAAGGATTCTGTTAGCTTTATTGCGACCACTAATGCACTGTTGTCTTGGTTTTAGATTACTGCTAACCAGAACTCCTAAATCCTTTTCGTAATCGGTAGTATTAAGAGCTACAATATTTAGTTTATATGTGGCATGGTTATTTTCCTGTCGAACATTTAGAACTTTGCATTTGTTTATATTAAACTGTATCTGCCACTTCCACGACCAATGCATTAGTCTGTTCAAATCATCCTGGAGTGCCCTAATGTCCTCATTAGAATGAATTGGACGGCCTATTTTGGTGTCATCAGCAAATTTGCTTATGTCGCTATTTATTCCCTCATCTCTGTCGTTTATGTAAATTGGGAATATCAACGGACCCAGCACTGACACCTGCGGAACACCACTTGTCATCTGCCCCCATTCTGATTTCTCCCCATTTATGTAAACACTCTGATGCCTATTTGTCAACCATGCCTCTACCGAGGAAAAAAATTCTCCTCCTATTCAATGTGCCTTAAGTTTCCTAAATAGCCTCAGATGTGGAGCTCTATCGAAAGCCTTACTGAAGTCCATATACACTATCATATTCTTTACCATGATCTTCCTCCTCAAACACCTTAGTGAAGGAAGTTAGTAAATTCTTAAGACAGGAACGCCCCTTTTTAAAACCGTGTTGAGATTAATTAATCAATTTATGCCTGTCAAGATGGCTATGAATTGTTTCAGCTATTATTGATTCCATAAATTTTCCCACTATGGAGGTAAGGCTTGTTGGTCTATAGTTCGAATCTAAGAACCTGCCACCTGCCTTGTAAAAAGGTATTACATTTGCCATTTTCCACTTATCAGGCACTATGCCAGTTTGTAGTGATATGTTAAAAAGATTAGCCAAAGGTATGCTAAGTTCCTATTTACATTCGTTTAGCACTCTTGCAAACAGTTTATCAGGGCCTGGGGATTTGTCTGAGCATCATATCACTAGTTACTACAATCATGCATAGTATATCGTCCTGTTCTACATAATCTATTATTTCTGGAATTTCGCTAGTATTTTCCTGGGTAAAAACCGAGAGGAAGTAAGTATTGAAAATTTCACACATATCCTTATCACTGTCAGTGATCTGACCCGAGTTATTCTTAAGTGGGCCAATCTTGTCCCTAATATTACTTATTTCTACCTAAAAGAACTCTTTTGGGTTAGTCTTCGAATCACTTGCGACTTAAAACTCATAATCCCTTTTTGCTTTTCTTATTCCTTTTTTTTTTATTTCTCTCTTCAATTGAATATATTGATTTCTTAAATGCCTTTCCGATCTTTTGATACGCCTATATACGCCTCTCTTTTGACCAGTGGGATGTTTTATTCTATTGTTCATCCATTTGGGATCATTTTTGTTAGATCTAATTTCCCTATTCGGAACAAAAGTTATCATATGGGCATATGCATATGCTCCACCGACTTGGTTGCCTGCCAACCCCCCCTCCTTCCCCATCTCATCTGCGATTGCTTGACTGAGTAGAGAACAGAGCAAGACGTCTCATCTCTAGCCTGGACCCATCCTGGATAGATATGTCATTTCAGCAGTCTTCAACACAGGAGGGATGTAGGTTGCCTTACTGTTATGTACAAGGCCAACATTGTCAAAGTACCACACTTGGCTCCACTTCGAGGATAGCGAGAAGCAAATTTCTATACCACAAGACGGGCAGTAAGCAGCAACTTCACTCTGGTTGTATCCTTCTCCAGAACATCACTTCATCTGAGATCATTTATCCCCAGGATGACTCGAGTCTGCAACACATTCGTCCAACATAATGAAATCAACGAGATAAAGTCAGTTGATCAGATGGAAATGCTGACACACAGATGGCTCCAACTTCATCCTGTTCCCTGCTTACATGTTTCCTAACAATAAAAATGCTTTCAAATGAGCTGATGTAGGTAACAGCTCGTAGCTTGTCAGTTAAGTTAGGGATCCTTAACCTGTCAATAGCTTGCCAATAAAGTTAGGGATTCTTAACCTATCTTTGTCAAACCCTGTGTAAAAGAAAAAAACAAGAGGGAGAGAGAGAGAGAGAGAGAGGAGGAGAAAGTGTGTGTGTGTGTGTGTGTGTGTCAGTGTTTTAGTGCTCGTTTTTCTTAGTGGTCAAATGTCTTGGTGTTGGATTATGTTAGAGATAAAGAGTAAAAGAGCAGAAGTGTGTGACCATGATTAGTAGAGTGGGGACGTGTCCTGTACGCCGTGTGTTTCTGTATTGTAACAGATGGTGCAAGAGCTATAGTGGGTTATAGTTGGCTTGCTGATGAAAAACAGAGTTGATTGTATCACACTACACTGCATTATGCATCAAGAGGCATCACGTAGCAAGGTATTACAGATGAATAATGCCATGAAGAGTAATCAGAGGCGGTAATAAGTCACAGAGACACAGAAAATTCACATTTTTCCCTTGAAGAACTGAATGCAGAATTCAGTGACCTACCACTGCGGTCACGTTTCAGGTGGCTGAGTGCTGGAAAAATACTCCAGCATTTCCTTGCTCTTCCGAAAAATATCCCTTTATTTCTTCAAATTGAACAGCTGAGCAATTCACAGGTATACCAAACTCAGCTGAAAGACTGTCTTTGCACCCTGGCATTACTAACAGACATGACAGCCCACTAGAATCTGAGCTTAAAAGGCAAACAAAATATTTCTGAACTACTTGGACACATTGAAGCTTCCCGCAAGAACCTCCAGCTATTCAGTTTGTGTTTAAGAAACAATTAGTTGGAAAACTTTAGTTCTTGTCGTGAACTCATAACAGATGATATCGAGTCTGACCTTTCATGTTCTGTAAGAAAAATTGTAAATATATGTAGTGAGTTTGAAATAAAATTTAGTAACTTTGAAACCGAGTCTCCTTTTAACAATCCCATCGAGGTTGATGTGGAGACAGTTACCAAAACTTCAACTTGAACTGTGTGAACTGCAGTCTGAAACATAGTTGCTTGCAGAGAAAAAGAAAATCAGGAGACTTCCTCTAACTAGGTCTGCAAAGTTTGATTCCTCAAACTGTGAATGAAACACTGGAAAAATGTCTTCGATTGTCACTACTAACACTGGAATGGATAAGGAGACTGTGTAAAAGAAAGACCTCGATCCCAGATATCTTATTAGTAAATAAGAATACGAGTTGCATTATTTCGTTATAACTTCACAGTTTTTAAAAAAAAAAATCTTTTTTTTTTGTTTCTTTACCTGCGGGCCTGCCTAGAACCTTTGCCGGACTTGGGTCCTGGAAATAGGAAGGGACAATGCCTGAACTTTAATGAAGGTTTTGGGATATTTGGGAGTTTGGAGGGTGACTTTTAAAAATGTCGTATCTGAGGCCTCTGCAAAGACAGTGATTATGTACGAGTGAAGTGAAAGTGCTCAGTGATGTTGAAAAGATTTTTTTTTTTTGGGGGGGGCGATTTTCTTTTTGGGGTTTCCCTGTCTTGGTGGGGAAACGATAAAATGTTCAAAAAATATATATAAAATATTATATATATATATATATATATATATTTATATATATTATATATATATATATATATATAAAATATATTTTTATTTTTATAATAATTAAAATTACATTTTATCATAAATATTCAATTTAATTTTTCCTCATTTTATCGAGGGGACATTGAAGAATTGGAATTGGTTTAAAGCAAACCCGGGAAAAGACTCATCTACCTTTCCCCCAAAATTTTAAAAAAAAACTGGGTAAAATTGATTTATGTAGGTAGTGGTTGGTTTTAAAAGGGAAAACAGGGAAGATTTCTTTCCGGGCCCCCAAGAGACTGTAAAAAAAAACCTGTAACTGTTTTGCATGATGGTAGGATTGCTGGTTTTCTTTTTCTGTCTCATAAACACGCTAGATAACAGGGATATCTTGCTACTCCTACTACACTTTGGTCACACTTCACAGACACGCACATGCATATATTATATACATACATCTAGGTTTTCTCCTTATTCTAATAGCTCTTGTTCTTTTTTATTTCTTCTATTGTCCATGGGGAAGTGGAAAAGAATCTTTCCTCCGTAAGCCATGCGTGTCGTATGAGGCGACTAAAATGCCGGGAGCAATGGGCTAGTAAACCCTCTCTCCTGTATACATTTACTAAAAGAGAAGAAGAAAAACTTTATAAAACTGGGTTGTTTAAAAAATGTGCGTGGATGTAGTGCGGATGACAAGAAACAGATGATTGCTGATGTTATGAATGAAAAGAAGTTGGATGTCCTGGCTCCTAAGCGAACAAAGCTGAGGGGTAGGAGAGTTTCAGTGGGGGGAAATAAATGGGATTAAATCTGGAGTATCTGAGAGAGTTAGAGCAAAGGAAGGATAGCAGTAATGTTAAATGATCAGTTATGGAAGGAGAAAAGAGATATGAATGTGTAAATTCGAGAATTATGTGGATTAAAGTAAAGGTTGGATGCGAGAAGTGGGTCATAATAAGCGTGTATGCACCTGGAGAAGAGAGGAATGCAGAGGAGAGAGAGAGATTTTGGGAGATGTTAAGTGAATGTATAGGAGCCTTTGAACCAAGTGAGAGAGTAATTGTGTAGGGGACCTGAATGCTAAAGTAGGAGAAACTTTTAGAGAGGGTGTGGTAGGTAAGTTTGGGGTGCCAGGTGTAAATGATAATGGGAGCCTTTGATTGAACTTTGTATAGAAAGGGTTTAGTTATAGGTAATACATATTTTAAGAAAAAGAGGATAAATAAGTATACACGATATGATGTAGGGCGAAATGACAGTAGTTTGTTGGATTATGTATTAGTAGATAAAAGACTGTTGAGTAGACTTCAGGATGTACATGTTTATCGAGGGGCCACAGATATATCAGATCACTTTCTAGTTGTAGCTACACTGAGAGTAAAAGGTAGATGGGATACAAGGAGAATAGAAGCATCAGGGAAGAGAGAGGTGAAGGTTTATAAACTAAAAGAGGAGGCAGTTAGGGTAAGATATAAACAGCTATTGGAGGATAGATGGGCTAATGAGAACATAGGCAATGGGGTCGAAGAGGAATGGGGTAGGTTTAAAATGTAGTGTTAGAGTGTTCAGCAGAAGTTTGTGGTACAGGAAAGTGGGTGCAGGAGGGAAGAGGAGGATTGGTGGAATGATGATGTAAAGAGAGTAGTAAGGGAGAAAAAGTTAGCATATGAGAAGTGTTTACAAAGTAGAAGTGATGCAAGGAGGGAAGAGTATATGGAGAAAAAGAGAGAGTTAAGAGAGTGGTGAAGCAATGTAAAAAGAGAGCAAATGAGAGAGTGGGTGAGCTGTTATCAACAAATTTTGTTGAAAATAAGAAAAAGTTTTGGAGTGAGATTAACAAGTTAAGGAAGCCTAGAGAACAAATGGATTTGTCAGTTAAAAATAGGAGAGGAGAGTTATTAAATGGAGAGTTAGAGGTATTGGGAAGATGGAGGGAATATTTTGAGGAATTGTTAAATGTTGATGAAGATAGGGAAGCTGTGATTTCGTGTATAGGGCAAGGAGGAATAACATCTTGTAGGAGTGAGAAGAGCCAGTTGTGAGTGTGGGGGAAGTTCGTGAGGCAGTAGGTAAAATGAAAGGGGGTAAGGCAGCCGGATTGATGGGATAAAGATAGAAATGTTAAAAGCAGGTGGGGATATAGTTTTGGAGTGGTTGGTGCAATTATTTAATAAATGTATGGAAGAGGGTAAGGTACCTAGGGATTGGCAAGAGCATGCATAGTTCCTTTGTATAAAGGCAAAGGGGATAAAAAAGAGTGCAAAAATTATAGGGGGATAAGTCTGTTGAGTGTACCTGGTAAAGTGTATGGTAGAGTTATAATTGAAAGAATTAAGAGTAAGACGGAGAATAGGATAGCAGATGAACAAGGAGGCTTTAGGAAAGGTAGGGGGTGTGTGGACCAGGTGTTTACAGTGAAACATATAAGTGAACAGTATTTAGATAAGGCTAAAGAGGTCTTTGTGGCATTTATGGATTTGGAAAAGGCGTATGACAGGGTGGATAGGGGGGCAATGTGGCAGATGTTGCAAGTGTATGGTGTAGGAGGTAGGTTACTGAAAGCAGTGAAGAGTTTTTACGAGGATAGTGAGGCTCAAGTTAGAGTATGTAGAAAAGAGGGAAATTTTTTCCCAGTAAAAGTAGGCCTTAGACAAGGATGTGTGATGTCACCGTGGTTGTTTAATATATTTATAGATGGGGTTGTAAGAGAAGTAAATGCGAGGGTCTTGGCAAGAGGCGTGGAGTTACAAGATAAAGAATCACACACAGGGTGGGAGTTGTCACAGCTGCTCTTTGCTGATGACACTGTGCTCTTGGGAGATTCTGAAGAGAAGCTGCAGAGATTGGTGGATGAATTTGGTAGGGTGTGCAAAAGAAGAAAATTAAAGGTGAATACAGGAAAGAGTAAGGTTATGAGGATAACAAAAAGATTAGGTGATGAAAGATTGAATATCAGATTGGAGGGAGAGAGTATGGAGGAGAACGTATTCAGATATTTGGGAGTGGATGTGTCAGCGGATGGGTCTATGAAAGATGAGGTGAATCATAGAATTGATGAGGGAAAAAGAGTGAGTGGTGCACTTAGGAGTCTGTGGAGACAAAGAACTTTGTCCTTGGAGGCAAAGAGGGGAATGTATGAGAGTATAGTTTTACCAACGCTCTTATATGGGTGTGAAGCATGGGTGATGAATGTTGCAGCGAGGAGAAGGCTGGAGGCAGTGGAGATGTCATGTCTGAGGGCAATGTGTGGTGTGAATATAATGCAGAGAATTCGTAGTTTGGAAGTTAGGAGGAGGTGCGGGATTACCAAAACTGTTGTCCCGAGGGCTGAGGAAGGGTTGTTGAGGTGGTTCGGACATGTAGAGAGAATGGAGCGAAACAGAATAACTTCAAGTGTGTATCAGTCTGTAGTGGAAGGAAGGCGGGGTAGGGGCGGCTGGGAAAGGGTTTGGGGGGGAGGGGTAAAGGGGGTTTTTGGTGGGGGGGGGTTGGACTTCCAGCAGGCAGGGCGTGTTTGATGGGAGGATGGAGGACAAATGGTTTTTAATACTTGACGTGTGTTGGAGTGTGAGCAAAGTAACATTAGAGGGATTCAGGGAAACCCGGGCAGGCCCGGACTGAGCCTGAAGGGAAGTACAGTGCCTCCCCTCTGAAGGAGGGGTTTTAATGTTGCGTTTAAAAACGTGTGAAAAGCACCCTTTGGCAAGACGGAGGAGTAAATGATGGTGAAAGTTTTTTTTTGGGGGGGGAATCGGCCAGTGTGTAATAAAAAAAAAATTTTTTAGAATATCCCTTCGAAATTAAAAAGTGTTTGGAAGACGGTTGCTATTGATTAAATTAGGGATAAAAAAATAGACATTTTCCACTGTCAGTCAGAGCAAACTTGTCATTGTAATTGTTATGAAAAATATTACATTGTCTATAAAATACATTAAATTTAATAGCCTGTAAATTCTCTGTTTTATTTCAAACCTCTTTACAATATATATATATATATATATATATATATATATTAATATAATATATATATATATATATTATATATATAAAATATATATAAAACATGCGCTAGCCAAAGGACCGAACCCATGCTGCTTTTCCTGCCTCATGGTTGGGTGAAAACACATGACCCTAATCCACTGAAACATACAAATCTTAAATTAGCTCATCCAGCTGCACTAAATGTTTACTCGCTACCCAAGGACACACGATGGTGTGGATGCACTACAAAGCAGAAAATGGGTTCGAGTCTTTGGGTAGTGCATATTTTTATTATCAAAAAACCAACTCGTTCAAAGTTATGTGTTTGCCAAGCAAAACACATAACTAAGTGCTGGGTGCATGGTTTTTGTAGGATCAATGGCGTAGTGGTAAGGTATGGTACATTTTTGCTGTTCTTAGAGGCCCAAAAGGTTCGTAGGGTCGAGTCCTGGATGGCCACAGTTTGTAACCCTTCTCCCTGAAAGCTGGTGCCTTGGATAAAACTTTTAGCGAATGCTACACCCCAAGGAAATTGGGTCCAGTGTTAATTGGTAAAAGCATGCGTACTTGTCCAAGTTCGTAGGTTGAGTCTCTTCAGCCAGGATCAGTTTTGGGTTATATTTCGCATGCTTAGCAACTTTCTTGCATTGTTCAAAAATCTCTAGTAAGGCTTGTTGCATGCAGGGATGAGATGAAAAAAAGCTGTAAGCCTTCAATGAAAGCTGGGCCTTGGATCAAAACGTGTAGGGGGGTTTTACACGCCGGTTTTGGCCATGTGGGAGATTGGTAAAGCCTGCGACCTGCCCAAAGGGTTTTCGTAGGTTCGATTTTCCCCAGCAGGTCAGTGTTTGGTATTTTTGAGCTCCTGCGAATTCCTTTGAAATTGTTCAAATCTCAGTAAGGCGATGGCATGCGGGGAGGAGGAAAAGCTGTAAGCCTTCTCCGGAAAGCTGGTGCGGATCAAAAGTGTAGCGCAGTAAAACCCCAAAGGGTATTTGGTCCAGTTTATATATTATATATTTATATATTTATATATACATATATATATAGATATTATATTATACATATATTTGATAGACATATATATATAAAAACTTATATTAGTTTATATATTTATATGACATATCTATATATGATATTTATATATATATATATATAGATATAGATTATATATTTCTATATATATATCTATATAGAGTTATATACGTATATATATATATACATATTATATAGATATATAGATATAGATTATATATTTAATATATTTTGAGTATATATATTGACAGATACTATATTATATTATATACATTATATAAATATATAATAGTAGATATTATACATATAGATATTTATATATATATATATTATTATATTTATATATATATTATATATATACTATATATATATATATATAGTATATATATATATATATATAGATTATATATATATTATTTATACATATATATTTTAATACTTTGAACATATATACATACTATATATGATATATAATTTATATATATACTTATGACATTATATTCAGATTTATATTAAATAGTATATTATATAGATAGATATATATATATATATATATTTATATTATATTTATTATATATTATATATACATTATTGATATACTTTATACTATATACATATATTGATAAATATATACATTAATATATAGGGGATACTGATAATATTTATTATACATTTACATTTATTGTATATATATAGATACATATACAGATTTATACATATCTATTACATTATATACATTATATAACATATATAATATGCCAGATATATATACATATATATACATATATATATATATATATATAATATACATATATATCATATATATATATATATACTAATATATAAATATAATATATATATTATATATACAATATATATATATAATATAAATATATATATATACATTATATATATATAATTATATTACATACATTATATATATATTATATATATTATATATAATATTAAATATATACATATATATATATAATATAAATATATAATATATATAGTATATATTACATAAATATAATAATATATATATAAATATAATAATTAAAATATAATACATAATATATCATATAGTATATACAATATATATTATACAATATATAAAATATAAAAATATATAATATAAAATATATATATATTAATAATAATACATATATATATATATACATAATATACTAAAATATATATATAATATTTATACATATATATAACATATTATCTATAATATTATAATATTATATTATACATAATATATATATATATATATATAATAATAATATTATATATACATATTATACAGATACATTATATACATAGTATATACCTATACATATATATATAAAAATATAATACAATATATAAACTTATTAAATATGTATTAAATATGTATATATATGATATATACATATACAATGTATATATATATATATATGATAAGTATATTATTATTTAATAAATAATAGTATATATAATATAATATATATTATATATAAGTATTATCAAATATATATATGATTATATATATTATATTATATATATATGTATGTATATATATTATATGTATATGTTAAATATTATATATATAGTATGTATACATATGTTTTTATATGTATAGTATAATATTATATATATAGATAGTATATTTGTATATTATATGTATATGTATATATATGAATATATATGTATATGTATATTATATGATATTATATAGTGTGAAATAGTATATTATATTATATATTTATATATATGTATATTATTATAAATATATTTAAATAAGATATGTATATATATATATTATATATATGTATATATTATTTGTATTATATATATATATGTATATTATGTAATATTTATAATATATTATATATATTATAGTTGTATATATATATGTATATATATATATATATAATATATATATATAGTATAATATATATTAGTATATTATATATATTAATATATGAATATATATTATGTTATATAATATATATGTATATATTTATATATATATGATATATTTTTTTTTTTTTTTTTTTTTTTTTTTTTTTTTTTTTTTATTTATTTTTTATAATATTTTTTTTTTTTTTTTTTTTTTTTTTTTTTTTTTTTTTTTTTTTTTTTTTTTTTTTTTTTTTTTTTTTTTTTTTTTTTTTTTTTTTTTTTTTTTTTTTTTTTTTTTTTTTGGGGGGGGGGGGGGGGGGGGGGGGGGGGGGGGGGGGGGGGGGGGGGGGGGGGGGGGGGGGGGGGGGGGGGGGGGTTTTAAAGAATTTTTTTGGGAAAAGGGGGGTTGAAAAAATTGTTTTTTTTGGGGTTTTGGTTTTTTTTTTTTTTGGGGGGTTTTTAAATTTTTTTTTTTAAAAAATTTTTTAAAAATTTTTAAAAAAAAAATTTAAAAAAATTTAAAAAAAACCCAAAAATTTTTTTTTAAATTTATGGGGTTTAAATTGGGGAATAAAAAAGGGAAAAAAAAAGGAAAATTTATAAAAAAAAGGGATTTTAAAAATTTTAAAAATTTTTAAATTAAAAATAAAAAAAATTTTTTAAAAATTTTTTTTAAATTTAATGTTTAAATTTAAAATTTTTTTTTAAAAAGGGGTTTAAAAATTTAAAAAGGGGATTTTTTAAAAGTTTTTTTTTTTTTAAAAAATTTTGAATTTTTAAAAAAAAATAAAAAAAAAAAATTTAAAAAAAAATTAAAAAAAATTAAAAAAAAAAAAAAAAATTTTTTTTTTTTAAAAAAAATTTTTAAAATAAAAAAATTTAAATAAAAAATTAAAATTAAAAAAATTAAATTTAAAATAAAAAAATTAAAAAATTTTAATTAATTTTAAAAAAAAATATTTAAAAATTTTAAATTTTAAATAAATAAAAATTTTTTTAAATAAAAAAATAAATTTTTAACCATTTTTTTTTAAAAATTTTTAAAAAAAAATTTTAAAAATTAGAAAAAATTTAATAAATAAAAATTAAAAGAAATTTTAAATAATTTTAAAATTTTAAAAATAAAAAAATTTTTAAAAATAAAATAATAAAAAAATTATTTTTTTATAAAAAAATATAAAATTTAATATAAAATAATTTAAAAAATTTTATAAATTTTATTAAAAATTTAAAAAAAATAAATTTTAAAAAAAAAATTTTAAAAAAAAAATTTTTAAAAATTTTAAAAAAAAATATAATAATATTAAAAAAAAATTTTTTTTTTTAAATTATATTTAAAAAATAAAAATTTAATAAAAAAAATTTAAAAATTTTTAAAATATTAAAAAAAATTTTAAATAAAATATAAATTTAATTAAATTAAAAAAAATTTTTTAAAATTAAAAATTTTAACAAGGTTTTCCCTTTTTTAAAAAAAAATTTTAAATTAAAAATTTTTAAACAAATTAAAAAAAAAATTTAAAATTTTTAATTTAAATTTAAAATTTTTTAAAAAAAAAAAATAAAAATTTTTTTAAAAAAAAAAAAAAAAAACAAAAAAATTTGGGAAAAAAAAGAAATTTAAATTAAAAATTTAAAAAATTGGGGGAAAAATTAAATTTTAAAAGGGATTGGGGGAAATTTAAAAATTTTAATTGTTTAAAAAAAAAAATTTTTTAAAATTTTAAAAAATTTTTAAAAAAAAATTTGGGTAAAAATTTTAAAAAAATTTAAAAATTTAGTTTTTAATTTCGGAAAAGGGTTTGGGGGGAAAATTTTAGGAAGGGTTGGGATAAAAAAAATTTTTTTTTTAAAAACCCTTAAAAAATTTAAAATTTTGGGGAAAGGGAAAGTTTCAAAATTAAAAATAAAAAAAAAATTAAAAAAAAAATTTTAAAAAAACCCGGAAAAGGGGTTGAAAAAAATTTTTTTTGGGGGAAATTTTCAGGGAAAAAAATTTTTAAAAAATTTAAACAAATTTTTTTCTTAAAAAATTGAAAATTTAAAAAAAATTTAAAAAAAAAAATATTTATGTTTCTCCAAAAAAAAAAATTTTTTATTAAAAATAAAAAATTCTAAAAAATAAAATTTTTTTTTTCCCCCCTTTTTTTTTTAAAAATTTTTTAAAAAAATAAAAAAAAATAAAAATTATTTTTTAAAAATTTAATTTTAAAAATAAAAAAAATTTTTTTTTTAATTTTTATATATTATTTTTAATATTATATTTATTATATAAAAATTATATAAATATATATATATAAAAATATTAAAAATTAAAAAAAAAATTTAAAATATTAAAATTTAAAATTTTTAAAAAAAATTACCAAACCCAAATAAAAATTTTTTTATAAATATTTATTTTTTTAAATTTAAAGAATTTAAATTAATTTTTTTTTAATTTTAAAAAATATTCCCCCCAAGGCCGGTCCCGAAAAAAAAAATTTCCCCCCCCCCCTTTTCCAAAGGGTGCTTTACAACTTTTTAAACTGCAACATTACACCCCTCCTTAAGGCGGATTTCTTCCCATCCCCTTAAAGCCGCCTGCCGGTTTCCCAATCCCAAAAAAATGTTATTTTGCTCACACCCAAACCCCTTAAAAAATTTTTCCCCACCTTTAAAAAACCCCCCCCTGGGGGCCCCCCTCGCACACAAAACCTCCTTTACCCCCTCCCCCCCAAACCCTTTCCCAGGGCCCCCCCCTACCCCGCCCTTCTTCCACTACAGACGATAACCTTGAAGTATTCGTTTCGGGGGGCCCCTTCTCTCACATGTCCAACCCCCCAACAACCCTTCCCCCAGCCCCGGGGCAACTTTTGGGAAACCGCACCCCTCCTAATTTCCAAACAAAATTCTCTGCATTTATTTACACCACCATTTCCCTCAACATGAATCTCCACTGCCCCACCCTTTTCCCCCGCTGCAAAATTCATCACCCAGCTTCACACCCTATAAGAGCGTTGGTAAAACTATACTCTCTACATTCCCCTCTTTCCTCCAAGGGCAAAGTTCTTTGCTCCACAGACCCTAAGCACCACTCACTCTTTTCCCCCACAATTCATGATTCCCTCATCTTTCATAGACCCATCCGCTGACACTCCCCCCAAATATCTGAATACGTTCCCCCCTCCATACTCTCTCCCTCCAATCGATATTCAACTTTCATCACCTAACTTTTTTTTACCTCAAACCTTACCTTTCCGTATCACCTTTAATTTTCTTCTTTTTCCCCCCAAAACCAAAATTTAACCCCCAAAATTTGAGAGAATTCCCAAGACACAGGTCATCACAAAGGCAGCTGGCAACTCCCAATTTTGGGGATTCTTTTTCTTTAAAATCCCCGCCCTTGCCCAAACCCTCGCATTTACTTCCTTACAACCCCCATCTAAAATATATTAAACAAACCCCGGGGGACATCACACTCCTTGCTAAGGCCCCCTTTTACTGGGGGGAAAAAAAAATTTCCCCCTTTTCCCCACAACTCTACTTTAGCCCACATCCTCGTAAAAACTCTTTCCGCTTTCAGAACCTCCCCCTACACCAACACTTGCAACATTGCCACTTGCCCCCCCCATCCACCCTGCATACCTTTTCCAAATCCATAAATGCCCCAAAGACCCCTTTAAACCTTATCTAAATACGTTCATTTTTATGTTTTTACGTAAAAAACCGCCCAACCCCCCCACCTTTCCTAAAGCCTCCTTTTTCACTGCTACCATTCTCCGTCTTACTCTTAATTTTTTCAATTTTAAAATCTACCATACACTTTTCCAGGGAACTCAACAGACTTACCCCCTATAATTTTTGCACTCCTTTTTTCCCCTTTTCCCTTTTTTACAAAGGGAAAAGCATGCTCTTTGCCAAACCCAGACCTTACCCCTTTCCATACATTTATTAAATAATTGCCCCAAACCCCCCAAAACATATCCCCCCTCTTTTAACTTTCTATCTTTATCCCACAACCCCCTCCTTACCCCCTTTCATTTACCTATCCTCACGAACTTCCCCCACACTCCAACTGGCTCTTCTCACTCCCACAAGATGTTATTCCCCCTTGCCCTATACACAAAAACACGGGGTTCCTACTTCATCAACATTTAACAATTCCCAAAAAATTCCTCCATCTTCCAAAACCTCTAAACCCCATTTAATAACTCCCTCCCATTTTTAACGACAAATCCATTTGTTCTCTAGGGTTCCTTAACTTTTTAACCACTCCAAAAATTTTTCTTTTTTCAACAAAATTTGTTGATAACAGGTCACCCCCTCTCTCATTTTCTCTCTTTTTAACATTTCTCACCACTCTTTAACCTCTCTTTTTTCCCATAACTCTTCCTCCTTGCACACTTCTACTTTGTAAACACTTCCTATCTAACTTTTTTTCCCTTCTACTCTCTTTACATCATCATTTTCCCCCAATCCTCCTCTTCCCTCCGCACCCACTTTTTCCCAACCCAAACTTCTCTGAACACCAAAACTACATTTTTTAACCTACCCCATTCCTCTTCGACCCCATTGCCTATGTTCTCATTAGTCCATCTATCCTCCAATAGCTGTTTATATCTTACCCTAACTGCCTCCTCTTTTAGTTTATAAACCTTCACCTCTCTCTTCCCTGATGCTTCTATTCTCCTTGTATCCCATCTACCTTTACTCTCAGTGTAGCTACAACTAGAAAGTGATCTGATATATCTGTGGCCCCTCGATAAACATGTACATCCTGAAGTCTACTCAACAGTCTTTTATCTACTAATACATAATCCAACAAACTACTGTCATTTCGCCCTACATCATATCGTGTATACTTATTTATCCTCTTTTTCTTAAAATATGTTTACCTATAACTAAACCCCTTTCTATACAAAGTTCAATCAAAGGGCTCCCATTATCATTTACACTGGCACCCCAAACTTACCTACCACACCCTCTCTAAAAGTTTCTCCTACTTTAGCATTCAGGTCCCCTACCACAATTACTCTCTCACTTGGTTCAAAGGCTCCTATACATTCACTTAACATCTCCCAAAATCTCTCTCTCTCCTCTGCATTCCTCTCTTCTCCAGGTGCATACACGCTTATTATGACCCACTCTCGCATCCAACCTTTACTTTAATCCACATAATTCTCGAATTTACACATTCATATTCTCTTTCTCCTTCCATAACTGATCATTTAACATTACTGCTACCCTTCCTTTGCTCTAACTCTCTCAGATACTCCAGATTTAATCCCATTTATTTCCCCCACTGAAACTCTCCTACCCCTTCAGCTTTGGTTTCGCTTAGAGCCAGGACATCCAACTTCTTTTCATTCATAACATCAGCAATCATCTGTTTCTTGTCATCCGCACTACATCCACGACATTTTAAACAACCAGTTTTATAAAGTTTTTCTTCTTCTCTTTTTTAGTAAATGTATAAAGGAGAAGGGGTTACTAGCCCATTGCTCCCGGCATTTTAGTCGCCTCATACGACACGCATGGCTTACGGAGGAAAGATTCTTTTCCACTTCCCCATGGACAATAGAAGAAATAAAAAAGAACAAGAGCTATTTAGAATAAGGAGAAAACCTAGATGTATGTATATATATATATGCATGTGCGTGTCTGTGAAGTGTGACCAAAGTGTAAGTAGGAGTAGCAAGATATCCCTGTTATCTAGCGTGTTTATGAGACAGAAAAAGAAAACCAGCAATCCTACCATCATGCAAAACAGTTACAGGTTTTTGTTTCACAGTCATCTGGCAGGACGGTAGTACTTCCCTGGGTGGTTGCTGTCTACCAACCTACTACCTAATCAATTCTAATGTACCCGTCGTTTTTTTTATTAAATATGAGATAGAGAACTTAGACTTGAAGTACTCTGTCGTATGACTTAAACCAGAGTGGTCCAACTTCTTCGACACTGTCGGCCACTTCGGCACTAATAAGTCGAGGGCCACAAAAAATAAATATATATAAAAATATATATATAAAATATAAAAATATTATAAAAATTATATATATATATTATATTTTATATATAAAATTTATATAAATATATTTGAACATGTTAGTCGTTTCCCCACCAAGACAGGGTAACCCAAAAAGAAAATCGCCCCCCCCCAAAAAAAAAAATCTTTCAACATCACTGAGCACTTTCACTTCACTCGTACATAATCACTGTCTTTGCAGAGGCGCTCAGATACGACAGTTTAAAAGTCACCCTCCAAACTGCCAATATCCCAAAACCCCTTCATTAAAGTTCAGGCATTGTACTTCCTATTTCCAGGACCCAAGTCCGGCAAAGGTTCTAGGCAGGTCCTGCAGGTAAAGAAACAAAAAAAAAAGATTTTTTTTTTTTAAAAACTGTGAAGTTATAACGAAATAATGCAACTCGTATTCTTATTTACTAATAAGATATCTGGGATCGAGGTCTTTCTTTTACACAGTCTCCTTATCCATTCCAGTGTTAGTAGTGACAAGTCGAAGACATTTTTCCAGTGTTTCATTCACAGTTTGAGGAATCTATCTTTGCAGACCTAGTTAGAGGAAGTCTCCTGATTTTCATTTTCTCTGCAAGCAACTATGTTTCAGACTGCAGTTCACACAGTTCAAGTTGAAGTTTTGGTAACTGTCTCCACATCAACCTCGATGGGATTGTTAAAAGGAGACTCGGTTTCAAAGTTACTAAATTTTATTTCAAACTCACTACATATATTTACAATTTTTCTTACAGAACATGAAAGGTCAGACTCGATATCATCTGTTATGAGTTCACGACAAGAACTAAAGTTTTCCAACTAATTGTTTCTTAAACACAAACTGAATAGCTGGAGGTTCTTGCGGGAAGCTTCAATGTGTCCAAGTAGTTCAGAAATATTTTGTTTGCCTTTTAAGCTCAGATTCTAGTGGGCTGTCATGTCTGTTAGTAATGCCAGGGTGCAAAGACAGTCTTTCAGCTGAGTTTGGTATACCTGTGAATTGCTCAGCTGTTCAATTTGAAGAAATAAAGGGATATTTTTCGGAAGAGCAAGGAAATGCTGGAGTATTTTTCCAGCACTCAGCCACCTGAAACGTGACCGCAGTGGTAGGTCACTGAATTCTGCATTCAGTTCTTCAAGGGAAAAATGTGAATTTTCTGTGTCTCTGTGACTTATTACCGCCTCTGATTTCTCTTCATGGCATTATTCATCTGTAATACCTTCTACTGATGCCTCTAGCATAATGCAGGTATTTTTTACAACAACCCCTTTT
The DNA here is from genome assembly GCF_026875155.1 of Cherax quadricarinatus. Lineage (NCBI taxonomy): Eukaryota > Metazoa > Arthropoda > Malacostraca > Decapoda > Parastacidae > Cherax > Cherax quadricarinatus. The sequence goes on along the minus strand of NC_069415.1, from coordinate 69,755,327 downwards.
TTTCATCACAAGCCAAAATAAAACCCACATAGCCCTTGCACCATCTGTTACAATACAGAAACACACGGCGTACAGGACACGTCCCCACTCTACTAATCATGGTCACACACTTCTGCTCTTTTACTCTTTATCTCTAACATAATCCAACACCAAGACATTTGACCACTAAGAAAAACGAGCACTAAAACACTGACACACACACACACACACACACACTTTCTCTCTCTCTCTCTCTCTCTCTCTCTTCTCCCTCTTGTTTTTTTCTTTTACACAGGGTTTGACAAAGATAGGTTAAGAATCCCTAACTTTTTTGGGGAAAAGCTATTGACAGGTTAAGGATCCCTAACTTAACTGACAAGCTACGAGCTGTTACCTACATCAGCTCATTGAAAGCATTTTTATTGTTAGGGAAAAATGTAAGCAGGGAACAGGATGAAGTTGGGCCATCTGTGTGTCAGCATTTCCATCTGATCAACTGGGCTTTATCTCGTTGATTTCATTATGTTGGACGAATGTGTTGCAGACTCGAGTCATCCTGGGGATAAATGATCTCAGATGAAGTGATGTTCTGGGGAAGGATACAACCAGAGTGAAGTTTGCTCTTACTGCCCTCTTGTGGGATGAAATTTGCTTCTCGCTATCCTCGAAGTGGAGCCAAGTGTGGTACTTTGACAATGTTGGCCTTGTACATAACAGTAAGGCAACCTACATCCCTCCTGTGTTGAAGACTGCTGAAATGACATATCTATCCAGGATGGGTCCAGGCTAGAGATGAGACGTCTTGCTCTGTTCTCTACTCAGTCAAGCAATCGCAGATGAGATGGGGAAGGAGGGGGGGTTGGCAGGCAACCAAGTCGGTGGAGCATATGCATATGCCCATATGATAACTTTTGTTCCGAAAAGGGAAATTAATTAACAAAAAGACCCAAATGGGTGAACAATAGAATAAAACCCACGGCAAAAGAGAGGCGTATAAGGCGTACAAAAGTCGGAAAAAGGGATTTTAAAAATCAATAATTCAATTAAAGAGAAATAAAAAAAAAAGGAAAAAAAAAGCAAAAAAGGGGTTTTGATTTTAACGCAAGTGATTCGAAGACTAACCCAAAAAGTTTTTTTTAGGTAGAAATAAGTAAAAGGGGCAAATTTTGGCCCCCTTAAAAAAAATAACTCGGGGCAGATCACGACAGTGTAAGGGAAGTTGAAATTTTCAATACTTACTTCCTCTCGGTTTTTTTCCCAGGAAAAAAACACGAAAATTCAGAAATAATAGATTATGTAACAGGGCGAATCTATGCATGATTGTAGTAACTATTATGAGCTCAGACAAA
>NC_069415.1:69731509-69753499 GCF_026875155.1 Cherax quadricarinatus | reverse complement strand
CAGACACTCCCAATCATGGAATTTTAAATTTCTGAGCATGTCATAACCTTCACAACTACGACAACTACTACTCTACAACTAACCCATCTCTTTGGGAAGGGAAACCTACTTCTACTGGGGAATCCCGCCCACAAGTTGAATTTGCCCTCGTCTGTTTTCACCTGACGTTACTATATAAGCGCCAGGATTCTTTCTTCTGCTTCAGAATCTCCACGACTATGGTGCTGTTCGCACCTACTCCTAGGTTGAGGGACTGATTACCTCATCTTCTGTACATAGTTCTACTGTCTTCAAGTTATGTCCTAAAATTTTTGTATTGATAAAGCCACTGGGATGGCAAAAACGTCTACAATAAAGATACCAGATGTTGCACATGTGTTTTTACTCTCTTCTTGTCGGTATTATATACCATTCGTACACAACTTGTCAGACATTTGCAACATCATGGAATCTTAATTCTGAGGACATGTACATAACCTTCACAACTACGACAACTACTACTACTACAACTAACCCATCTCTTTGGGAAGGACCTACTTCTACTGGGGAATCCCGCCCACAAGTGAATTTGCCCTCGTCTGCTTCACCTGACGTTACTTATATAAGCGCCAGGATTCTTTCTTTGCTTCAGAATCTCCGACTATGGTGCTGTTCGCACCTACTCCTAGGTTGAGGGACTGATTACCTCATCTTCTGTACATAGTTCTACTGTCTTCAAGTTATGTCCTAGAATTTGTATTGATAAAGCCACTGGATGGCGAAACGTCTACAATAAAGATACCCAGATGTTGCACATGTGTCTTACTCTCATCTTGTCGGTATTATATACCATTCGTACACAAGTTAGACACATGTACAACGTCTGGATATCTTTACTGTAGTCATTTCGCCGTCCAGTGGCTTTATCAATACAAATTCAAGGCTACTACTACTTCTACCACTAAAACCAACCCATCCCTTGGGAATGACCTACTTCCACTGGGGAATGCCACCTACCAGTGACTATGCCCTCGTCTTCTACCCCTCCAAAGTCACTGTGTGACTTTGTAAATGTAAAGTAAAGAGACACAAGTGCAACTAATGTGACATTTTATTGTGGCAACGTTTCGCTCTCCAGGAGCTTTGTCAAGCCGTACATGGACACAGAGGGTATATATAGGCTCAGTGAGGTGCAATACTAGAGGTAGTAGTGGTAGTTAGTGACATAAGTTGTAGTAGTAATAGAAATTTAAATAAGGTAGAGCAATTAACTGTACATGAGTAAAAGGTTTATAAAAGCTTTTACTTGGGTAACATAAAAATAGGTTAGACAAATATAGACTGGATAGAGGCAGCCTGTTGCAGTGTTGACTCTCTGAAATGTGCTTTGTGTAAGTATTAAACAGGAGGCTATTGTGATGGCAGGGTTTACTGTTTTCAGGAGGATTCTTGCTAAGACTTCAGAGATGGTGAAGCTGCCTTTGTTTTGTTTAATTGTATTCGAAACATCGATTAGTGCTGACCGAGGCACTTGCGTCTGCGGAAATTAGTTTCTTTGATCACAAATTTGGGGCGTCCCGAATTTCGTGAGATGATTGGTGGAATTTCGGTTGTTGTACACAGGCGTTGTTCAAGTTATCGGTCCTACAAGCGTAAATGTGTTCATTAAGGCGGGTGTCGAGGTTTTTTGCTGTTTAAACCTACATAATCTTGTCGCAGCCTCCACAGGGTATAGTGTAAACCCCCTGGCATTGACTGGTTCGTGGTGCTTTGTTTTTTGTCCTGGTCAGATCCTTTATTGAAGTGGCTGGAAGCGATGACGACTCTGGTTTTTAGCTTGTGAAAGTACTTTAGAAACGTTCAGTGCAACCTGGCTGTTGGGAAGAATTATAACTTTGTTAGGGTGGTGTTGGTGCGTGGAGAATTAATAATCTGAAGAGCTCTTTTCTTGCAGTCTTTGATAAAAAAAGGGAAGGAAAATGTAACTCAGTGAAGGTTTGGTGAATTTTGTACATTCCTCGTCAGAAACTCAGGACTACAAATTGGGAAATGCTCTTAGGAAAAACCCGATGATGATGCTCTTTTGGTCTTAGTATCTTGACTGGAATAGAAGTGTGAGATCATTTTTATTGGTGGGTTTTCCGATAAACTTGAAATCTTAGGTTGTCTATTTTGTGATGAGGACGTCGAGGAAAGGTAGCTTGTCATTGGCCCTCTTCTTCTAGTGTAAACTGGATCGCCGGTTCAACTGCGTTGAGCTTGCCTGAAGATTCCGTACATCAAAACGTTTGGGAGTTAAATTACGAGGACGTCGTCCACGTAACGTAACCAAGTGACGCTTGAAGGGATGATGTTGGAGAAGTGTTCGGACTCTAGGTGTTCCATGTATAAGTTGGCTAGGACGGCACTGATGGGGGACCCCATTCCCAACAGTTTGAAATTAACACAGAGTTCAATCAAGTCAACAAAATCTCCGGGAGGTAGAGGAAGATTAAGGTCCTCATTGACTTTGCGTCGTAACCTCGACGGCTTTAGTGGTAGGTACTTTATGAAGAGGGAAGTCACGTCCAAGTCGGTCCAAGTCGGACCGAAACGTTGTCATAAGCTTCTTTCTCCTATGTGTGGGTTATTTGTTTTATTGTTCCAGTCATGTTATTTATTTTTTGTGATATGTTTAAAAGATTAGCCAAAAAGTTTTCTATGCTCCTCTTACATTTCTTTAAAACCCTTGTAAACAGTTCATCATGGCCTGGGGATTTGTCAGGTTTTAATTTCTCCGTTTGTCTGAGGATCATGTCACTAGTTACCCTAATCGTGCATAGTTTATTATCGTCCTGTTCTACATAATTTATTATTTTTGGAATTTCGCTAGTATCTTCCTGAGTAAAAACTGAGAGAAAATATGTGTTGAAAATTTCATACATTTCCTTATCACTGTCAGTGATCTGACCTGAGTTACTTTTAAGTGAGTATATCTTGTCCCTAATTTTACTTCTGTATACCTGAAAGAACCCATTTGGTTTAGTCTTCGAATCCTTGCTACTTTATCCTCATAATCCCTTTTTGCTTTTGTTATTCCTTTGTTTATTTCTGTCTTTAAAATTAAATATATTGATTTCTTAACTGCCCATTCCCTCTTTTAAATACGGCTATATATGCTTCTCTTTTGACCAATGAGATTTTTAATTTATTGTTTATCCATTTGGGATAAACATAACATAAATTGTCCGGGAAAGTTTAAAACTATTCTCTAAAAAAACATTGAGAACCTCTGGTCAATAGCGAAACAAAGTTTACTGGGAAAGGTTTATCAGTTCCATACCGTGGCTGGATGCTGCTCTACATGAGGCATGGAACAGTATACCTCCCCAAACCTTCAAGAATTTTGTGTGGCGAGTCTTCCTACATAGCTGAGAGATCAAGCATAAAGGATGCAGATAAAGTATTAAACCTCAGCAAGGGGTGCATATATTATATATTTATATATATATATATATTATATATATATATATATATATATAATATTATATATAATATATATATTAATCATACATATATAGTGTTTGTGTTTTGTGATTTGGGGAGGGGCGGCATAATGCCGTGACTAGCAATGTGCATTGCGTCTTGTTCAAGGGATGCAACAAGATATATCAAAAGGAGCTTTTTGGTTAGGAGTAAGAGAGGTTAATCTGGGATTAATGAGAGTTAGACAAGTTCCTGCTTGGGCCGGGCCCTTTCCCTAGATAAACTTAACAGTATCTCCACAGGGAGATTAGCAGAGCGACTTAAAGATTAATGTAAGATCATGTTCTCTTGAGAGCTACAAAGGGGAAATTTTTTTGTATACAGAAAAACACCCATGACTTCCCCCCTTAAACATCTCAGCACTTCGTATACCATTGCATCTCCTACACTCCTGCATCTCCTACATCCTGCACCTTCTACATCCTTACGCTTCCTACAGTCCTGCAACACTTACATTCCTGCACCTAATAAACTCTCTGCACAAAACTGCACCCCTGCTCCTCCTTTTCCCCTGCATCTTCTACCACCCGTGTACTCCTACACCCTTGAACGTTGTTCATCTTGTACATCGTCTGTGCCTCGTACATCTCCTTTGGATGTGCCGATTTGCAATGGCGGGTATCATGGCAGATGCAGCTCATTTATGTCTCTGTTACTGGGTGTTCACAGTGTATGAGACGTGCGCCAAACAAAACTACTATGTGTTAATTCAACTTTAACCACTGAAAGCACGATTAGGCAGAACACTCTAGCGATAAGTCGACCAACTTAAAACTGGTCTGCTTAACCAGATGCTGCGACCTTCTAACGTCTCAAGGGAGGGGCGGATACCCTGGGAAAGTTATTTTTCTCTAGGAACTTCTCGGACCATCAGCCCTTTAAAACGAGTGCCCAGTTCGTAAACACCACACCATGTTTACCAGCCTTTTATCATTGCTATAATCGAATTTGCTCTCATTTTTTTTCACTTTCATTAATACATACTGTTCACTGCTATGATTACTATTGTCAACAGCGCATAGATGCTCCGGTGATGTAAATATAAGTTTAACTCCCAAGTTATATTGAGTCTACTCTAATTCTTCATATGTAACTCAACTCTGCATTAAGTTGGTTTACAGAATAAGCTAGTACTAGAGGCCCATGTAAGTACTTGAAGTCGTACTTTCTTGGGCCTGTAGCACACTCCCTTCATTTCCTACACCCCTCTGTACTTACTATACCCCTTACACCTCCTACACCCTCGCATTTTCTTCATCCCTGTACTGCCTATTCCCTCTTTAGTTCTAAACCCCATGCACTCACTACACCTCTTACATCCCTGAAGGGCTCTTTGCCCTTACCACATCCTACATTTAACTAATGAAATGAAGTTGTCCCCCCGGGCCCGACAATGCCATATTTTGTATTTTCCCATAAGAACATAAGAAAGAAGGAACACTGCAACAGGCCTACTGACCCATGCGGAGCAGGTCCATGTCCCCCCAAAGATTAGATCAATGACCCCCCCCCCCGGATTAACCCAATGACCCCCCCAGTCTGGGCATCTCCACTCAAGGATGGAGCACTGCACCAGACCCAGCAGCACAAGCTAGTCAGGTCCAACTCACACTAAATCCACACCCACTCATGTATTCATCTAACCTATTCTTAAAACTACACAACGTTTTAGCCTCAATAACTGTACTCGGGAGTTTGTTCCACTCATCACAACTCTGTTAACCAAACCAGTGTTTCCTATATCCTTCCTGAATCTAAATTTTTTCCCAAACTTGAAACCATTGCTGCGAGTCCTGTCTTGGCTGGAAATTTTCAGCACGCTATTTACATCCCCTTTATTTATTCCTGTTGTCCATTTATACACCTCGATCATATTCACCCTAATTCTACGCCTTTTGAGAGAGTGCAGATTCAGGGCCCTCAGTCTATCCTCATAGGGAAGATTTCTGATACATGGGATCATCTTTGTCATCCTCCTCTGTACGTTTTCCAGAGCATTTATATCCATTCTGTAATACGGGGCCAGAACTGAGCGCATAGTCTAAATGAGGCCTAACCAAGGATATATAGAGTTGAAGAACAACCTGAGGATTCTATTATTTATACTTCTAGATATGGCCAAGAATTCTGTTAGCTTTATTGCGAACACTAATGCACTGTTGTCTTAGTTTTAGATTACTGCCAACCAGAACTCCTAAATCCTTTTCGCAATCAGTAGTATTAAGATCTACATTATATAGTTTATACGTGGCATGGTTATTTAAAATGTCCAACTTTTAGGAACTTTGCATTTGTTCAATATTAAACTGCATCTGCCACTTCTCCCACATTGCATCAGTCTATTCAAATCATCCTGGAGTGCTCTAGTGTCCTCATTAGAATGAATTGGACGGCCTGTTTTGGTGTCATCAGTAAATTTGCTTATGTCGCTATTTATTCCCTCATCTATGTCGTTTATGTAAATTGTGAACAACAACGCGCCCAACACTGACCCCTCAGGAACACTGCTTGTGACGTGCCCCCATTCTGATTTCTCCCCATTTTTGCAAACTCTCTGCTGTCTATTTGTCAGCCATGCCTCTACCCAGGAAACAAATTCTCCTCCTATTCCGAGTGCCTTAAGTTTCCTCAATAGCCTTTGGTGTGGAACTCTATCGAAAGCCTTATTAAAGTCCATATACACAATATCATATTCATTACCATGATCTGCCTCCTAAAACACCTTAGTGAAAAAAGTTAGTAAATTCGTAAGACAGGAACGCCCCTTTGTAAAACCGTGTTGAGATTCATTAATCAATCTGTGCCTGTCAAGACGGCTACGAATTGCTTCGGCAATTATTGATTCCATAAATTTTCCCACTATGGAGGTAAGGCTTATTGGTCTATAGTTCGAAGCCAAGGACCTGTCATCTGCCTTGTAAATAGGTATTACATTTGCCATTTTTCACTTATCAGGCACTATGCCGTTTGTAGTGATATGTTTAAAAAAATTAGCCAAAGGGATGCAAGTTCCTCTTTACATTCTTTTAACACCCTTGCAAACAGTTCAACAGGGCCTGGGGATTTGTTAGGTTCTAGCTTCTCTATTTGTCTGAGGACCATGTCACTAGTTACCGCAATTGTACATAGTTTATCATACTGTTCTTCATAATCTATTATTTCAGGAATATCGCTAGTATTTTCCTGGGTGAAAACTGAGAGGAAGTAGGTATTTAGAATTTCACACATATCCTTATCACTGTCAGTGATCTGACCAATCTTGTCCCTAATTTTACTTCTGTATACCAGGAAGAACCCTTTTGGGTTAGTCTTTGAATCCCTTGCGACCTTAGCCTCATAATCCATTTTTGCTTTTCTTATTCCTTTCTTTATTTCTCTCTTTAATTGAATATATTGATTTCTTAACTGCCCATCCCCTCTTTTGATACGCCTATATATGCTTCTTCTTTTGACCAATGAGATTTTTTTAATCTATTGTTTCATCATTTGGGGGTCATTTTTGTTAGATTTTAATTTCCCTACTCGGAACAAAGTTTTCTGGCAGCTAGAACTATGCTCTGAAAAACGTCATATTGGCAACCAAGATCACCTACCTGACCCATAGTCAGGACATCCCAATTTAGCCCCCCCAGGTAATTTTTCAGTCCCATGAAGTCGGCCAAGCGAAAATCTGGGGACAGAGATTGTGATTGCAGTTATCTGGGTAATTCCATGATATATTGAAACTAAGTGATTTTTTGATCACTTTTCCCCAAGCTCATGATTAACCTCAAGATTATTAATTAGTGAATCTTTGTTGGCAAACAAGTCAAGCAGATTGTTTTCTCTAGTTGGTTCTGTCACAACCTGTTCTAAAAAGCAATCCTGAACCGTATCAAAAGTCACTAGACTCAAGATTTCCTGTCATATTGTTCCAATCAATTTGTCTAAAGTTAAATCTCCCATTTTCACATTTTTATATCTAGATGCCTTATGAATTTCTTCCCATAACAGTTTACTGCCTCCCTATCAAGGTTTGGGGGCCTATAAATCACACCCAAAATTAATTTGTCACGTCGCTCGAGAAACTGTAGCCAAACAGATTCTGTGTTCGATGTTTCTAATCTTATATCATGTCTAAGACAACAATTTATATTTTCTCTGACATACATCGTCACACCACCACCCTTCCTGTTGACTCTATCAGTGTGGAATAGTTTATAACCCTGTATGTTGCATTCAGGAGTAATTTCTCTGTCTTTCAGGCTGAACCAGGTCTCTGTTATACCAATAATATCTATATTACCTACACTTGCAAGTAATCTTAGCTCATCTCTTTTATTTCTTAGACTCCTACTATTTGCATAGTAAACCTTAAGGGAGCTAGTCACTCGTTGCCCTCTACTATCTCTTTGTTTGTTGATCAATTGATTTGTCATTACTAGCAACTTTATTTTGAATATTGTCTTTTAAACATATCCCTGAGGTATCCTGGTAATAACTGCTGTTTTTAACCCTAATGCTGCAGCCTGTTTTTTTTTTCCACAAACACCCATACCTCTATAATCTCTCAGTTTAAATTCCTAGACAAGTCATCAATTACCCTCTCAATTGAATTGGTTAATGCAACCACCCCATCCCCAGAGAGATGAACCCCATCCCTTGCATACATATCACGTTTGCCAAAGAATAGGTCCCAGGTATCAATGAATAGGATTGCAAGTTCCTTGCAGTACCTGTCTAGCCAGCAATTTATACCAATTGCCCTAGACATCCATTCATTGCCCACTCCCTTTGTAGGCAAGATGCTACATAGGACTGGGATCCCTCCCTTAGACCTAACTACTTCTATGGCTGACCTGTACTTATCCAGCAGCTCCTCTCTCCTGCCCTTCCCAATGTCATTACCCCCAGCACTAAGACAGATAATGGGCTTGTTCCCATTAACTGCCATAATATTATCCAACCTGCTGACTATGTCACCAACACCAGCTCCAGGAAGACACACACTCTGTCTGACCTGTCTCTGTTACAAAACGCACAGTCCATGTATATTACCTGATAATCGCCTACTATTAAAATATTCTTACCTTGATTAGCAGGGGAATCAGTGGTACCTACAACCTCACTAACCACTGAAGTACACTCGTCTTGGAGAACAGATAATCGATTTCCTGCCTTCACATCTTCTCTGTTAACTCTCATCTTCCTTCTTCCTGAACTGTGAACTACTTGCCACTTAAAGCGGTTGCCACTATCACTGCTGGTGACCATTCCTTCTTTACCAGCTAAATCCTTTTTACACTCTCTCCCAAACTCATCTATGCGAAGCTTCAGCCTCCTATTTTCCTCCTGAAGAAGTAGAATCTCCTTCTTCAACACTTGAAGCCATGGTGCTTGGTAACAGCCCACGCTAACTCCCAAGGCAGGTATGACCAAAGGTGACCACTGACCTCAGCGTACTCGAGGTAGAGATCAGGAGTGGACTAAAAATTGGTATAAAACAGAAAACAAGGGAAATAAATTATATTTACAAGAAAAGAAAGGCTCAATTCTCTCAGTTAAAAATTTATGCTTCCACCACCTGTTATTTTAGTAAAGGTGACCCCGTGGCCTGGCTGGCAAAGTTTTCGCTTCACGCACGGAGGGCCCGGGTTCGATTCCCGGCGGGTAGAAGCATTTCGATATGTTTCCTTACACCTGTTGTCCTATTCACTTAGCGGCAATTAGGTACCTGGGTGTTAGTCGACTGGTGTGGGTCCCATCCTGGGGGACAAGATTGAGGACCCCAATGGAAATAAGACAGACAGTCCTTTATGATGCACTGACTTTCTTGGGTTATCCTGGGTGGCTAACCCTCCGGGGTTAAAAATCCGAACACAATCTTTTCTCATCTAGCGTCCAGTAATAAGTCACACCTTCCAAATAATCACCACTTAATGACCTCTCTTATAATCATTTAAATACTATGGACTTACTTTACAGGTTTCCAAGGAACTCTTCCTTAACAAACACTGATATACTTTAGCGCTTGTTTCGTCTTATAACGTATATGTCTACTTTCTGATCATACTAAGAGAAGGTGGACACATGATCTACAAACACTGGTACACATTTATCACCTTCATTAAAATGAACGTATCAGAAATAAGTTGCATGTAAGAATTACAAACATTTACTACCTTAATTAAAAATAAATAGATCTTACTGAGATAAGGTGAACACAATATATAAAAATAACAGACAATTCATGAAACACACACAAAAAATATAGGTTAGTATGAATATGATAAGAGGCAGAAAAAGAGAAGACACACAGACAAACAGTTCTTTAAATAAAAAAGAGAAAAATATGTGCAAATCTAGGTTAGGGCACTAGGCACAAATTAGCTACACAGAGAAATACAACAAAATGTAATAAGTATAACTCAGGGAAATCGATACAAAGTTTGGTTAATTCAATATACACATATAAAACTAGATAGAAAAATGAAACAGACACATAATAAGCATATATCAGAGAAATTAAGATACTTAGTATTAACTTGTAATATAGGTTAGATAGGTACGTGTAGGCTAGAAAAGAGTTAACACAGATAAAGTAATCTGAAGGTCAGATAATAAATTATCAGAAACAGTTTTACTTCACACCTCTGGCCAGTAATGTTATGAATCTAGTAGACAATGAGAGCAAAATAATTTAAAAATAGTTAGGTTAAAATAGACTAGTAGAGCGAAAGATAGGCTAGTATAAAATAGTCATATGGTTACATCTAAATATGTATTTATGCAAATTATTAGTAGTTACTTCTACTCTCACACAATATGAAAGTATTCTTTATACTATACTAGTACAAAGTACAAGGCACACACATATTTAATAAACATAACGTAGGGCGTCATAACCCTGCCAGGTGGAGGCTATTTCCCCCTGTGGTTATTTCACAAAAAAAATAAGTATATCAAAACATCATTTCCCCAGCACAATAAACCCTTACCAATTGTTACTAACGCACCTGTTCGCAGCAGGAATCTGTAACGTTACCTGGAAAAGGCTGCTCAATCGAGAACAAGCATGTTTACCCACTTGTTGGCCTCGTGTTCCCTCCACTGCTTTGAACTTACAATGTACTTTATCAACAACATCCTTGTAAAACACCCTAACACCCTGGCAATAATAATTATTATTAATTTATTGAAGTTATTTCGAGAAATGCAACATTCTAGTGCAATCATATTGGAACATCCTTTTCAAAAGAACATCAGCAAGTGTGAATCGTTTTATCTTAATATAATTCTTCAGTTAAATTGCGCCTCTGTCAGTAACAGAGATATTAGTAATTATTTACAGAAATTACCCTGTATATTTATTAATTATGACTTGATTATGTTTACAATTGTTCAGAGGTAAATGATGGAAACATTTCATTTCATCCGTAACATAAATAATGAGAATAACCACAATAATAACATAGATGGTAGGATTTCTGGTGACTTCTTTTTGTCTCGTAAACATGCAAGATTTCAGGTACGTCTTGATACTTCTGCTTACACTTAGGTCACACTACACATGTATATACAAGCATATATATACTGCTGAGAAATGGGATTACCAGCTAAGTTTAAATATAGGGAAACTTAACTTAGAAACAGCTCATCGCCTGCACAGCCGCCCCTGCAGACGAGGTCTTGAGAAGCTGTCGAAGTCATCTCTCAACGGGCTGTAATGAGTTATAATTTGTAAGATTATAAATTACCCCTAGGGGGTGTTATGTCAGCATATTTCATTCACTGATGGCTGACAAACTTACTTGTGTGGACTCAAAAGTCCGCATATCACCGGGGTTTATAAGTGACTAACTCACGATTTTATACTCAACTGCGCAGTAAATAGTAGTACATCACGAGTTAGAACACTTACCTGGGTATATGTATCTGACCCGTAATTACGCCCGGATATCCGTTGAATTGATTGAAGAATAGTGTTCTTTGAAGAATGTCGCACTACACTCTGTTGGATCGCAACACTCGTTGTTACACTGTTCATCAATAATTGTTCACACAATATCACTGAAGAAGCTGATCACATTTCTCTGTAAGTGTTTATTGTGTTTTGTGAGACACTTTGTTCACACTAATGCACAGATCGTTCTTTGTTGGTTATCCTGGCATCAGTGTCACTCTCAGTAGAGTCAAAAGTAATCTGAAGATGCCACAATGCCTCACGCCGTCACTGCCCCCAGCACCAAGGAAAGGTGAACTAGTACTTTTGCTTCCTTGCCACTTCCTCGATGAAGCAAAGCAGAATGTTTGATTCTTGCTGTCTTAAGCATAGACAACAATGTCCACTATCTTTACTATGGTAAAAAAGTGGGAGCAGGATTTTCCTTAATTGTCCTGCTAAGGTAAGAGAAGTACTGTCTCTTATTAAAATACACTCTGCAACACTGCAACGCTTGACCACGTCGCATACTCGTACTGCATCCGTGATCAATTACTCGCTGTAGCAGTAAACAAGATATTTGCCCCTCTGAGAGGGCTGGCCCCTCAGGGCTGAAAGGGGCTGAAGGGGGCTGATACCCCCCTCCTGGAGAAAATTTCTGCACATATACACACCCCTCTGGTTTTTTTTCAATTTTCTTACTAGTTCTTGTTCTTGTTTATTTCCTCTTATCTCCACGGGGAAGCAGAACAGAATTCTTCCTCCGTAAACCATGCATGTCGGAAGAGGCGACTAAAATGTCAGGAGCGAAGGGCTAGTAACCTCTTTCCTGTATACATTACTAAAGTTAAAAAGTGAAACTTTCGTTTTTCTTTTTGGGCCACCCTGCCACGGTGGGATACGGTTGGTTTGTTGAAAAAAAATAATAATAATATAAACAATAATAATATAAATGATAATGATAGTGACAATAACCACAATAATAATAATAATAAATAATAATATAAAAATTTAATAATAATAATAATAAATAATAATAATAATAATTCAGAAGCTTGTCCACTAAAAATTATACACCACATGTGACCAATTTAATTATTACACTACACCTCCTACACCTCCTACATCCCTGGCAATTCTTCCACCCCCTACATCTCCTTCACCACCTACACACCCCCAGTATCTTTTACACCCCTTGCGCCTCTAACACCCCGATCGCCCCTCCTACACCCCGGGAACCTTCTACACCCCTTCACCTCCTACATCCTCCTATAATCCTTGAACGTCCTACACATATTTCAACTCACTTCAGCACCTCCTACACCCCTACGCGTCTTACACCCACTGCAACTCTTTTACCCCTTAAATCTACTTCACCCCATTTCCTTGTATCTCCTACTCCCTTGAACCTCCTTCACCCCTCCATCAGAACTCTGCAGCCCTTGCACCTAATAACGTCCCTTGCACCACATGTACTCCAGTACCTCCTATGCACTCTGTACCCCTTACACATCCTGTACCTCTTACACATCCTGTACCTCTTACTCCTTTTATACCATCTCCATGTACACTCTTCAGCCACTTCACTCCATAAGCCCTTTATATCCCTTACAAGTCCTACACTTGTTGTACTTTCATACCCTGCATTTCTTTCATTTCTTATTCCCCCTGGCCTTCCTGTAGGCCCTGCTACTCCTACAACCCCTGCCCTTCCTATGTCCCCTGCACCTCCTACAAGGATGGAAATGAGTTAAAAATGTGAGAGGAGAAGCCGGACTGTGAAGTCAGGAGTGAAGGGGGTTTCTCAAGTAAGGGGATAGGTAAGGGGAGTAGTGGGTTTGTGAAGAAAATAATAGAAAATCTACTAGTAATCAGTGGCCATTGCTAGTGTAGCTTCTAAGCCATAGCTAGTGTAGCTTCTACGCCATTGCTATGTGTCTGATAGCTATCAGTGGTTTCTTTTTTTTAAAAAAGGAATGAAGATTTTTTTGTGGCTGTGAAGTGATAAAAAGAGTGAATATGGCTGACATTAGAGGGGTAGAGGCTGCCATATTTACATTTATGTTTCTCCTGGAATTCGCTGAAGGAAATCAGTCATGGGGACTGGAAATATCGAATGGGGTAATAGCACCTTGAACAGCGAAACCAATAGTTGCCATCCTACCTGAGAAGAATATGTCACTACAGCAGCAAGGTATGGCACCACCGCATACCCAAGCAAAAACAATGGTGCACAGCTCTCATAGTGGCGCTGTTAAGTGGCGATATCCAAACTAATCCAGGACCTCAAACTATTGTACAGGTGCAGAACAGGCAGATAAGCGACGGCGATAATGACAGTCCAGTAGATACTAGCACAATTCCAGAAATAATAAATTATGTAAAACAAGACGATAATAAACTATGCACGAGTGGGTAACTAGCGACGTGGTCCTCAGACAATAGAAAAAATAAAACCTACACAATCCGCAGGCCATGATGAACTGTTTGCAAGGGTTTTAAAGGAAGATAAAGAGGAACTTAGCAAACCTTTGGCTAATCTTTTCAATATACCACTACAAACTGGCATAGTGCCAGACAAGTGGAAAATGGGAAATGTAATACCTATTTATAAGGCAGGTAACAGGTCCTTAACTTCGAAGAACAGACCAATAAATCTTACCTCCATAGTGGGAAAATTTATAGAATCAATAATTGAGGAGGAAGTTCGTAGCCATCTTGAAAGGCATAAATTGATTAATGACTCTCAACACGGTTTTACAAAGGGGCGTTTCTGCCTAACGAATGTACGATCTCTTTTCACTAAGGTATTTGAGGAGGTAGATCATGGTAATGAATATGATATTGTGTATATGGACATCAGTAAGGATTTCGATAGAGTTCCACATCAGAGGCTATTTAGGAAACGTAAGGCACACGGAATAGGAGAATTTTTTTCCTGGGTAGAGGCAAGGTAGATAAATTGGCAAGAGAGAGGTTTGCATTAATGGGGAGAAATCAGAAAGGTGGCATGTAACAAGCGGTGTTCCACAGGGGTCAGTGTTGGGCGCTTTATTCAAAATTTCTATAAACGACATAGATGAGAGAATAAATAGCGACATAAGCAAATTTGCTGTTTACGCGAAAATAGGCCGTCCAATTTATTCTAATGAAGACATTAGAGCACTCCAAGAAGATTTGAATATACTGATGCAGAGGTAGGAGAAGTGGCAGCTGCAGTTTAATAAATGCAAAGTTCTAAATGTTGGACAGGATAATAACCATGTCACATATAAACTAAATAATGTAGATCTTAATATTACTGAGTCTGAGTGCGATAAGGATTTAGGAATTTTGGTTAGCAGTAATCTGAAACCAAGACTACAGTGCATAAGTGTTGGCAACAAAGCTAACAGAATCCTTGGCTTCATATCAAGAAGCATTAATAATAGAAGTCGTCAGGTTGTTCTTCAACTCTATATATGCTTGGTTAGGCCTCATTTAGATTATACTGTACAGTTCTGGTCACCCTATTGCACATTGGATCTAAATGCACTGGAAAACGTACAAAGGAGGATGAAAAGTTGATCCTATGTATCAGAAATCTTCCCCATGAGGACAGACTGAGGGCCCTGAATTTGCACTCTCTAGAAAGGCGTAGAATTAAGGGGGATATGACTGAGGTACATAAATGGAAAACAAGAAAAAAATAAAGTGGACGTAAATGGCGTGCTAAAAATATCCAGCCAAGACAGAACTCGCAGCAATGGTTTCAAGTTGGAAAAATTCAGATTCAGGAAGGACATCGGAAAGCACTGGTTTGGTAATAGAGTTGTGGATGAGTGGAACAAACTCCCGAGTACAGTTATTGAAGCTAAAACATTGTATATTTAAAAAAAATAGGTTAGATAAATACATGAGTGGGTGTGGGTCGATGTGAGTTGAACCTGACTAGCTTGTGCTAGTAGGTCTGATGCCCTGCTCCTTCCTTAAGTGGATGTGACCTGGACCTGACTAGGCTGGGTCAGTAGGCAACTTGGACCTGTCTCGCATGGGTCAGTAGGCCTACTGCAGTATTCCTTCTTATGTTCTTAGTAGCTAGGAATAATAATTTTAACTCTATATGTAATGCATACATAGGGCAATGTGAGACAATAGAACCATTCTTATTATCACAGATACCACCAGACATATGTATACACTGTACTAATGTTTGAAAGAACAGTAAATGTTCCTTATGTACAATGTGTAAGGAATGGGTGCATAATGGACGTGTGTTCCACTGTGGTAATAGTAGCAGATATCAGTTTGTTTGTAACAAATGCACTTTGGCACAGTTACCCTTTAGCAGTAATGACATTGATTTACCTAATTTTAATACAAACGATCCCTTGCCATATATTGATTATTATGATTGTTTTATGAAAACAGGCCTTCACTTATTCATGTCAAAGCAATATCACTTTTTGTACAAGGATGGTATACAATACCCACAAGATGAAACTAAGACACATGTGCAACATCTGGGTATCTTTATTGTAGACGTTTCGCCATCCAGTGGCTTTATCAATACAGATTCCAGGACATAACTTGAAGACAGTAGAACTATATACAGAAAATGAAGTAATCAGTCCTTCAGACATGA
Source organism: Cherax quadricarinatus (assembly GCF_026875155.1). NCBI lineage: Eukaryota > Metazoa > Arthropoda > Malacostraca > Decapoda > Parastacidae > Cherax > Cherax quadricarinatus. The sequence goes on along the minus strand of NC_069415.1, from coordinate 69,737,450 downwards.
TACTGAAGTGCTAAATGAATTCCAAAGAGTGAGGTGCAGAGGCTTATAAAAGGAGCAAAGGCAAGGCATTACTAGTCAAAAGTCGAAGAGTACAAGAATAACCCCAGAAAGCTCTGGCAGCAACTGGGTCTAACATAGTACTAAATATGGATAATGAGGTAAACCACGAAACCTAAAGTAGCAAATTGTTTTAATTCATACTACACAACTGTCGCATCAACACTAGCAAGCAAACTACCTGTTGCATCAAATGCCTTTAACACAGACTCTGATAAGTTTAAAACATACTATACAATTAAAGACGTAATCCCAAACAGTTGTCAGCTAGTAAGTGTAGGTTAAACCCAACTAAGAGCACCGGCCCAGATAGTATCCCGTCTAAGTTCTTGAAAGATGGTGCCTTAAATTGCCAATCCGCATTGTTCACATAATAAATTTGTCCATTATCACGAATATCGTACCGGAGGGGTTCAAGGAGGCCAGGGTTACTCCTATCTTCATGAAAAATAGCTGGTCTTATGTCAGCAACTATAGGCCTGTTAGTATACTCAGTATAATATCCAAAATTCTTTAGAGGGGGGTGTACCGTCATGTAGTTAAGTATGTTAATGACAAAATATTCCCCATAGTTACCAATCAGGCTTTAGATCTTATTCACCCGACACCTCTCTAATTAATCTGACGAATTACATGAGAACTGAAATGTCGATTGGGAATCTCATAGGAATGGTAACCTTAGACTTGCAAAAGGCCTTTGACACTGTAAATCACAATATATAATGTAAGTAACTTCAAGCTATCAGCATTGGTTCTGTAGAGTGGTTTAAGGCCTACCTTAGCAACAGGACACAAATTGTCAAAATCAACATAACAGACTCAGGACCCATGGCGATAGCATGTGGAGTTCCCCAAGGTAGTATTCTGGTTCCCCTATTATTCCTATGTTATGTAAACGGCATGACCATTAGTGTCAAGTGCAAACTCCTACTGTATGCAGATGACAGCGCTCTGTTAGTGTCAGGTAAAGACCCACAAGATATAGCTAATGTAATAACACTGGAACTCGAATCCTGTAGCAAATGGTTAGTAAACAACAAACAATCGTTACACCTCGGGAACACCTTTGGCACGAAACATAAACTGAGACTAGCAAAAAATTTTAATGTCTGGTGTAATGGGGAACTCATTACTTCAGTTTCCTCAGTAAAATATCTAGGAATCCCCTCTGACCCATGCATGTCAGGAGAATTGATAGGGAAAAGAGTAATAAAGAAAGCGAATGTCAGGCTGAAGTTCCTCTACAGACAAGCACGGTGTTTAGTTACTGAGGCTCGCTTACAATGGCATATAGACTACGCTTGTTCTTCATGGTACTCTGCCTTGACAAGGAGAGTGAAATGTGCTCGATTTTTAATAATTATTTTCTCTTAGTTTTCACATAGGAAGACACTAATAATATCTTAATAATTAATTTTTATAGTGGGCCTGAAGAAATTAAATTAAGTAATATCAAGTCACTAGCGATGTGGTTGTCAAACAAATAGACCAATTGAAGCAAAATAAATCAACGGGCCCTGATGAGCTTTTTTCGGGTTTTTTTTTAAGGAATGAAAACTGAAACTTTGTGAACTATTGAATAATAATTTTAATATATCTCTTTAGACAGGTGTAGTGTCTGATATGTGGAAGATGGCCAATGTAATTTCTATTTTTAAAGCAGGGGACAAGTCGTTACCGTCAAATTACCGGCCAATAAGCCTGATCTCAACTGCAGAAAAATTACTAGAGTCAATTATAGCTGATATTTGAAGTTATTCACCTTTGTATGGACTGATGAAGCCACTGTGGGGCGAAACGTTTCCTCAGTAAAGATACCCAAATGTTGCACATGTATCTAATTTATCACCTTAGAAACAGCATTCTACACAGCCTAGACCAAGACCACAGCACTCATTGGTCACAGCTCATCCAACAAGCAGACAAACAACACATCAGTACCTTCTGAAAATTCATGAAGAGAATCCAAGACACTACACTCACACACAAATTCAAACACATCACCCACAATAACACACTTATCACAAACCCACAGGTAGCAACAAACATCTTTAAACGCATTTGGGAGAACATCTTCCACCCTCACCCACCTTCATCATGCCTTACAGCACAAACAGTACATATAACACTGGAACACTACTCCCACATACACGAAACAACACCAGACTGATGCATTCACCTTGACTCACCTCCACACACCACTCACCAATACGGTCATTAAGATACACCTAAGACACTTTCCTCCCAATGCTCCTGATGCCTCTGATCTTAATCTTATAATTTTTAAACACCTATACTCCGACATCTATGCATATATTAACCTTCTAAATACCTCCCTCTCCTCTGAATGCTTTCCCTCTCTCTTCAAATCTGCCACTGGCATCCTCTTACCAAAACGCAACAAAGACCATTTTGATTCTTAGACCTGTCGCCCTACCAGTCTTTTGGAAACTCTTGGCAAACTCTTCGAAAAAGTCATCAATCATTGCCTTCTCAGACACCTTCAACACAATGCTCTATTCACTGACGGACAATTTGGCTTCAGAACACGCAGCTCTACATAAGACGCCATAAACATTATTCTCAGCTATATCCACATAAACACTAAACAAGACCACAATAGTTGCGAAAGACGTCGATAAAACTTTCGACCCTGTCTGGCACAACGTGCTGAAACGCAGACTTTGCTCTAATTTTCACCTTCATCTCACAACTCGTAAACTTCTATGTAACTTCCTAGATGGCCGCACTATGAGAATGAAACCCGAGGCCGCTACTCTGACTAGTTTCCACTTAATGCTGGAGTACCCCAGGGATCTGTTCTCTTCCTTATCCTCTGCATTCTATACACTAATGACAAAGCAACACCTCATTACCACAACACCGTCACTCAAGCCTATGCAGACGACATTACACAGCTCATCACACCCTCCAGAATCAATACACTCACACAAAAAATACAAGATGTGGTCGACAGGATGGTCTTCTGGGAACAAAAATAGAGAATCAAATTTAATGCATTATGCACTTCAATTACAAGAAAATAGATCTTCCATTACTTGTCAAACTCAGAACAGTTGACACCATTACCCACATCCCTATCACTAAGACTACCACTGTCCTCGAGGTCAATCTTGACCACCTTCTCACAATGCACAAGCACATCAAATCAAAACATGCTATAGCAAGTAGAGCCCTCCTAGGCCTCTACAAACTACGGCATGCCTCACCAGGCACCAAACTACACCTTTACAAAAAACTAATCAGACCTCTGATTACTTACTCTCCTCAAGCCCAACTCTCCTCAAGACAAACATCCTTTAACTGCAGTATATCTAGAACAAGGCTGTGGGATGGGTGTTTGATGCCAGCTGGGATGACTTCGTTTCAAGCGAGTCACTCCACGCCCAAGCAAACATCCTTTCGCAGAACTTGTTCTGGATGACGCTCAATGACAAACGGACTTACAAGCTTAAGACATTACACGACATTTGGACCTCACACACAGAAGAAAACATTCACAGACCTGCTAACACACACAGCCTATTCTACTCTCTGAATGCTCCTGCATCTAAACCTATCTATAAATAACTTCTGTTCTCGCTATCCTGTCTTAACATGTGTGGATCTTAACAGATGTACTGTTCTTAACCCTCCACCCCATATCTCTATGCTTTACAAGTGGATTTCTCACAGGTACCATGTGTATTTGTGTTTCGGCGTTCACCCAGTTCGTATGCCTTGTCAACCTTCTCAGCCGCGTCAGTTATCAGTTGTACAATTATCTAGCTGCTGGGTTAAGCCCAGGTTCTATTTCTACCACTATAATCTTCCTCTCACCAATCTGTTCTGCCCCTATGCATACTTCCCCGCCCACCCCGCGAGGGTCTTACCTAAATTCTCTTGTCTTGTCCCCTGCAACTCCCACACTCCATGCATCTTCTACACCCTCTACAGTCTATGCACCTTCAACACCCCCGCACGTCCTACATCCCCTACACCCCTTAGACTTACTTCATCCCCTGCGCCTACTACACCCCTTTCACCTCATACAGCTCCTGCACTCGTACCTCTCCTGCACCTTCTGAACCTTTGCAACTTCACCTTTGCACCTCCTACATCTCATGCTCCCCTTCGCTCTTACATCCCTACTCTACACGATCATCTACGCCACTTTTACACCCGACATTTCCTACACCCCAGCACCTCATGCACTCCCCCTTTCATTTTTTACACTCTTGTTTCTCCACTTGTACCTCCTTCATTTCCTGTTCCTCTTACACCCCGTCTCCTCTACAGCTCTGGCTCCTTCACCCTCCTTTCCTCCTACTTCCGAAGCTTATTTAAACTTCCTGTATCTGTCCAATCCCTGCTCCGTTTCCCTGCAACTCCTACACCCCACAAACTTCAGTCACCTAGTGCTGTTACTATTTTTATTGCACTTTTACACCTCCCGTACTTCCTGAACTTCCTGCATCTCTCACGTCCCCTACACCATCTTCACTTGTGACTCAGCTACTCTTGAATGTATTGCACCTTTTATGTTACTCCGGCCTGTTTTATAAATTGCTTAAAAGTCTTTAATGCAGGGCTAGATCAAAAGCCTTCTTGTAGTGTAGGAATATACAGTATCCATCTCTTCCTCGTTTAATTTCTGCAAAACTGTCGAAGAATTCTAATAGGTTTACAAGACAAAATTTTTCATTAGTACATCCCTGTTGTTCGTCGGTAATAATCGAGTTACTCGATGGTGGAACACTTGTTTCCTTCACATTGTTTCCCAAATTGTTCTCCACGTAATTATTAGAGTCACATTTATATGGTAGTGCTAACCTGGGTGATACAGCGTCTGGGAAATGGGTGTGACTAAATAAAAGGGAGGGTAAATGACTTCATAGAATCAATTGCCTTTCACGAGGATCAAGACCCCGTCCCATTTCCCATCAACCCCTAGTGAGGCGGTATCGCTTTGAAATTTAGTGCCTACTCATTGATCTTTTCTTTAAAATTCATATTATGCTTTGCTATTGTTCAGGGCTTTTTAAATTTTCTGTTGCTATTTTTTAAATAATTCTTTTTTGCCTTCAAAATGCTTAGAGCTGCTTGTCCTTCTTTCAGTATCCAAGGGGATGTTACATCCAGCTCCATTGCCTTTGATATGCCCAGCTTTCCTAACGTTCCTCTACTTCCTCGTTTATCATCAAACTTTACAAGTAATTATACATAGTTTCTCATCCTCTTTCCCAATTCTAGAATTTTGTCCGTTTTACAGTGAAAATTCTTTAATAGGCTCTGAGTTCCTTGCTGACAACAATGTCATTCTCTGTGAGTAGGTCACCTTCTCTCTTAAACTGAATAAAATTTCCTTGATCGTCATCTTGTATCTTATGTGGCAGTTGTCTCTTTAGCTGTGATATTAATTTTGAACTGTCTTACTGTTGCCCTCACCATCCTTTTATATGCTCCTTTCTTTTCCTCTTTTTTTTATCTCTAAGTTGAAATTTAATGTTTTCTGTAAAAATCCCACTCAATTTCTGTTTTAACTTCGCTTCGTTTTTACTACTGAATCGTTAGCTTTCCCTTTTTTCTGATTAGAAATAAATTTGTTAGCCTCATCGGGGTACACTTATGAGAAAAAACTACATTATCCTTGCGAATGCCTATTTTTTCTTTCTTGCTAATGTTTTCATCTCTGTGAGGTAATTAATAGTTAATATGCAATGATCTCCCACTTCTAATAGATTTCCAAAATTTATCCTCATTATGTTTCTCTAATTTTAGGGGAATGTAAGGCAAAGTCTACAGTACATGTCATATTGTCCCCTCTCATTATTGTACACTGTTAAACTTAAGTCAGAAACGTTTTCCATTAATGCAGTCAGAA
>NC_069415.1:69706140-69731009 GCF_026875155.1 Cherax quadricarinatus | reverse complement strand
AGGACATTTCCCTGAGGTCCGGAACTAATCTCGTTTCAAAGCTTTGCACTTTCTCTAATTTCTTGACGTGCTTGACCAAGTGTGGGTTACAAACTGGTGCTGCATACTCCAGTATGGGCCTGACGTACACAGTTTACAGTGTATTGAATGATTTCTTACTAAGGTGTCGGAACGCTATTCTCAGGTTTGCCAGGCGCCCATATGCTGCAGCAGTTATCTGGTTGATGTGTGCTTCCGGAGATGTGCTCGGTGTTATGGTCACCCCCAAGATCTTTCTCCTTGAGTGAGGTTTGCAGTCTTTGGCCACCTAGCCTATACTCTGTTTGCAGTCTTCTTTGCCATTCCCCAATCTTCATGACTTTGCATTTGGCGGGGTTGAATTCGAGAAGCCAGTTGCTGGACCACGTGTTCAGCCTGTCCAGGTCTCTTTGTAGTCCTGCCTGATCCTCATCGGATTTAATTCTCCTCATTAACTTCACATCATTTGCGAAAAGGGACACTTTTGAATCTATCCCTTCCATCATGTCATTTATATATACCAAAAATAGCACTCGTCCTAGGGCTGACCCCTGTGGGACCCCGCTCGTCACAGGCGCCCACTGAGATACCTCATCATGTACCATGACTCGTTGTTGCCTCCCTGTCAGGTATTCTCTGATCCATTGTAGCGCCCTTCCCGTTATACTCGCCTGATTCTCTAGTTTCTGCAGTAATCTCTTGTGAGGAACTGTGTCGAAGGCTTTCTTGCAGTCCAAGAAGATGCAATCAACCCACCTCTCTCTCTCGTCTCTTACTTCTTTTACTTTATCATAAAACTCCAGAAGGTTTGTGACACAGGATTTGTGTGTGTGTGTACTCACCTATTTGTACTCACCTATTTGTGGTTGCAGGGGTCGATTCACAGCTCCTGGCCCCGCCTCTTCGCTGATTGCTACTAGGTCCTCTCTCTCCCTGCCCCATGAGCTCTATCATACCTCGCCTTAAAACTATGTATGGTTCCCGCCTCCGCTACGTCACTTTCTAGGCTATTCCATGGCCTGACTACTCAATGACTGAAGAAATACTTCCTAACATCCCTTTGATTCATCTGAGTCTTCAACTTCCAATTGTGACCTCTTGTGTCTGTGTCCCTTCTCTGGAACATCCCGTCTTTGTCTACCTTTTCTATTCCGTGCAGTATTTTATATGTCGTTATCATGTCTCCCCTGACCCTGTCCTCCAGTGTCGTCAGGCCGATTTCCCTCAACCTTTCTTCGTAGGACAATCCCCGTAGCTCTGGGACTAGTCATGTTGCAAACATTTGCACTTTCTCTAATTTCTTGACGTGCTTGACTAGGTGTGGATTCCAAAATGGTGCTGCATACTCCAGTATGGGTGCCTGATGTAAATGGTATACAGAGTTTTAAACGAATCCTTACTGAGCTATCGGAACGCTATCCGTAGGTTTGCCAGGCGCCCGTATGCTGCAGCAGTTATCTGATTGATGTGCGCCTCAGGAGATATGCTCGGTGTTATACTCACCCCCAGATCTTTTTCCATGAGTGAGGTTTGCAGTCTTTGGCCATCTGAACTATATTGTGTCTGCGGTCTTCTTTGCCCTTCCCCAATCTTCATGACTTTGCATTTGGCAGGGTTAAATTCAAGGAGCCAGTTGCTGGACCAGGCTTGTAGCTCGTCACAGGCGCCCACTGAGATACCTCATGTACCATGACTCGTTGTTGCCTCCCTGTCAGGTATTCTCTGATCCATTGTAGCGCCCTTCCCGTTATACTCGCCTGATTCTCTAGTTTCTGCAGTAATCTCTTGTGAGGAACTGTGTCGAAGGCCTTCTTGCAGTCCAAAAATATGCAGTCGATCCACCCCTCTCTCTCTTGTCTTACTTCTGTCACCTTGTCATAAAACTCTAGTAGGTTTGTGACACAGGATTTTCCTTCCCTGAAACCGTGCTGGTTGTCAATTATACACTTGTTTCTTTCCAGGTGCCCCACCACTCTCCTCCTGATGATCTTCTCCATGACCTTGCATACTATACACGTTAGTGATACAGGTCTGTAGTTTAGTGCCTCATGCCTGTCTCCCTTTTTAAAAATTGGGACTCCATTTGCCATTTTCCATACCTCAGGGAGTTGCCCAGTTTCAAATGATGTGTTGAAGATCTTTGTTAATGGCTCACACAATATCTCTGCTCCCTCTTTAAGGACCCATGGAGAGATGCTGTCTGGTCCCACCGCCTTTGAAGTGTCAAGTTCGCATAGTAGCTTCTTCACCTCCTCCTTGGTTATATGTACCTCATCCAGCACTTGCATGTGTGCCCCCTGTTCTGATTTCCTGGAGTCCTACTGGTTTCCACTGTAAATACCTCTTTAAATCTTGTGTTGAGCTCCTGACATACCTCTTGGTCGTTTCTTGTGAATTCCCCATCACCCTTCCTCAGTCTGATTACCTGGTCCTTGACTGTTGTTTTCCTCCTGATGTGGCTGTGCAACAGCTTCGGGTCAGTCTTTACTTTTGATGCTATGTCATTTTCATATTGTCTCTGAGCCTCCCTTCTTATCTGTGCATATTCGTTTCTGGCTCTTCGGCTGATTTCTGTATTTTCCTGAGTTCTCTGTCTTCTGTACCTTTTCCATTCTCTAGTACACCTAGTTTTTGCCTCCGTACACCTTTGGGTGAACCAAGGACTCGTTCTGTTCTTCCCATTATTTCTGTTTCCCTTGGGAACAAACCTCTCCTCTGCCTCCTTGCATTTTGTTGCCATATAGTCCATCATTTCTTGTACTGGTTTTCCTGTCAGTTCCCTCTCCCACTGAATGTCTTGAAGGAAGTTCCTCATGCCTGAGTAGTTCCCCCTTTTGTAGTTTGGTTTTTCCCAGCCTATTCCTGCTGCTCTCTCCACTTGGAGCTCAACTATGTATTCGAAGCACAGAACCACATGATCACTAGCTCCCAGGGGCCTTTCATACATGATACCCTCGATGTCCGAACTACTCAAGGTGAATACAAGGTCCAGTCTTGCTGGTTCATCCTTTCCTCTCTCTCTGGTAGTGTCTCTAACATGTTGATGCATGAGGGTTTCCAGTACCACATCCATCATCTTGGCTCTCCATGTTTCGGGACCCCCATGGGGCTCCAGGTTTTCCCAGTCAATCTCCTTGTGATTGAAATAACCCATAACTAGTAACTTTGCTCCCCCCATGTGTGCTCTCCTGGCCACCTCGGCTAGTGTGTCGATCATTGCTCTGTTGCTCTCATCGTATTCTTCTCTTTACCTCCTGCAGTTCTGTGGTGGGTTGTACATTACTGCAATTATCACCTTATGTCCCTCAGACTGGATTGTTCCTACTAAGTAGTCCCTTTCGCCCGTGCCATCCATTCCTTCCATTTTCTCAAAACCCCACTGGTTTTTAATGAGCAGTGCAACTCCTCCTCCCCCTCTCCTCCCTCTGTCTTTCCTGAGGATTTGATATCCTGATGGAAAGATTGAATCTGTTATTTTTCTGGTGAGTTTTGTTTCTGTGAGTGCTATTATGTCTGGGGATGTCTCCTTGATTCTTACGTGCCACTCCTCATACTTGTTTGTTATTCCATCTGCATTTGTATACAACACCTTCAACTTCTTTTCTAAGACTGTGGTCTGGGAGGTATATTGGGGTTGGGGAAGTGGGAGACCTGGTAAGGAACTATGGGTTGTTGCTGTGGGGGTGGAGTTTGTAATGTAGTGGGTGGGGGCATTGGATGTGGCATGGGTGTTTTGATTTAGAGTGTTTGGTTGCACTGGGGTTGACCTGGTTGGGAGGCTTCTATAAGAAGTTGTGAGGGAGGCTGTATTTGATCTTCCTGAGCCTGGGATCTCCTGTCTGTCTTCTCCATCCCCTCTCTTTCCTCCTTTCGCCTTTGTACCATCTCTCTCAGTTTCTGCCTTTCTTCCTGTGCTCTGTCGCGGTCGAGATACACCTTCCTGTATGCCGGGATGTCCCTTAATCGTGCTTTCTCCTGCAGGATCCTGGTCCGAGTCGCTTCTGCCTTGAAGGTCACTTTCACTGGCCGGGTTCTTTTTTTTACAAACCCCCATATTCTCCGAAAATTTTCCAGCTGCGTCATGTCGTCTTCTCCTATTGCTTTCATGATGCTTTCAATTGCTTTTTTTTCCCCATGTTTTCTTGCTTCATATGTTTCCCCTTCAACTTCCTGGAGCTCATACACAAAGACTGACCTCACCCTTTCATTCTCCCACTGCATATCCCTGTGTATCCCCTCATTTAATTTCGTTTCCTCCACTGCAGCTTTCCTTTCATCAGTTTCACTGGCTAATGTACTTGGGCTCAGTGGCCTGTCATTTTCCCTTCTCGGCTTTCCTTGGGCTCTGTTGTTGTCTGTTAGGGCCTCCACATAAAGCTTAGCTCTTTCATTTACTACAGTCTTCTCTGATAGAGAGAGAGAGTGTGTGTGTGTGTGTGTGTGTGTGTGTGTGTGTGTGTGTGTGTGTGTGTGTGTGTGTGTGTGTGTGTGTGTGTGTGTGTGTCTATGTCTATCTGTCTGTCTTTGAGAAGGGGAGAGCCACTTTTAATACTGTAGGCTACACAGTTTTTTAGAATTTTATAGAATTGTCTTTCACTCTATTCCTAATTAATATATACTAACATTTACTATTATAATACTTACTGGTGCACATGATATATTTAAAAGAAAACACTTAGCATTATCCATGTAGTTGAAAATTAGTCACTGTTTATAACATGCCAGGCTACTCCACTTTTTGAAGTTTTTACAACTCTCTCACTCTGTTCCTGAACTTATATATCAATAATTATTTTATCATTTACTGATGCACAAGAGAAATTTTAAAAAACGCAACATAGGTGTTTTTGAAAGTTAATCACTGTTTATATTATGCTAAGCTGCTGCTCAACTTTACTGAAGTGTTTTTAAATTTTTCTTTCGCTCTATTACAAATTATATATGCTAACACTCTTTATTATGGAGCTAACTAGTGCACATAAGATAATTTTTAAAGACACCATAGATACACTAATCGCTGCCCATGTAGTTGAAAATTAGTCCCGATTATTTAGTTATCTTAATGACTTACTAAATATTGTGTTAGGACTGCCCCTACTGATCTCCTGGTGCTTATAGGTAGGGAGAGAGTGATCAGCTGGGTGAGACACAAAAATCAGACACCCACCAGCTTGCTCCCACATATAGATGAAAATTCGGCATTTGCAGTCACAGTGTAGTTGAAATCCTTGTGGTGGCTTTTGGTAATATCGTTCGATGTCTATATTACTTATTTTATTGAGTTTTTCTTATCATACATTGTAGTTTTTGTCACTGACCCAGTCCCATCGATAGAGGATTGGATTCAGTAACCTGGTCATAACCTGGACCTTATGATATTATTTGCATTCACAGCTCACTTCTGGCAACACCAACTGCCGGAGAATTGACTCTCTATATTGTTTTATCTTTCTTTTTTCAAATAACTCAATGACCTTATCACTGCACTACGGCCATTACTGAAAAGATATTTACACTTTTACCTAATTAAGGTCACAACCTTGACCTTTGTAAGTAACTATTTGTTGTGACCACTTTCGTCAACACTGCCGCCAGCAGCACTAACCAGCTGTCGCTGCCCCTCACTCATCTTTCAGTAAAAAAACGCCAAAATTCATATTTAAATTGCAAATGTTTTTGACCTTGCACTTTTCAGACACTGTAAACCGTGTTATACTCTATCAGCACAAAAAACGCTGACAATATCCCATATAGCAACTAGAACGCTAAATGATCTGAGCACTGAATAACAAAACTGTCTCATGTGTAAGTGCGTGTGTGCATGTGTGCTCACTTTTTTGTGGTTGCCGGGGTCGATTCATAGCTCCTGGCCCCGCCTCTTCACTGACCGCTACTAGGTCCTCTCTCTACCTGCTCCATGAGCTTCTTCAAATCTCGTCTTAAAACTATGTATGGTTCCTGCCTCCACTACATCACTTACCAGACTATTCTACTTCCTGACAACTCTGACTCGCCTGAATCTTCAACTTCCAATTGTGACCCCCTAGTTCCTCGCTGTATTTTATATGTCGTTATCATGTCTCTCCTAACCCTCCTGTCCACCAGTGTCGTCAGGCCGATTTCCCTTAACCTTTGTTATTAAAACATTTCCCTTAGCTCTGGGACTAGACTTGTTGGAAATCTTTTCATTTTCTCTAATTTCTTGATGTGGTTGACTAGGTGTGGGTTCCAAACTGCTGCTGCATACTCAAATATAGGCCTGACGTACGCGGTGTAGAGAGTCTTGAACGATTCCATAGAGACGGATCAGGACGCTATTCTTAGATTTGCCAGGCACTCATATCCTGCAGCAATTATCTGGTTGATGTGCGCCCCAAGATCCTTTTCCTTGAGTGAGGTTTGCAGTCTTTGGCCACCTAGCCTATACTCTGCGGTCTTCTATGCCCTTCCCCGATCTTCATGACTTTGCATTTGGCTGGGTTAAATTCGAGGAGCCAGTTGGTGGCCCAGGCTTGCAGCCTGTTCAGGTCTCTTTGCAGTCCTGCCTAATCATCATCCGAGTTAATTCTCCTCATTAACTTCACATCACCCGCAAACAGACACGTCTGAGTCTATCCCTTCCGTCAAGTCATTCACATATACCAAGAAACAGCACTGGTCCTAGGACTGATCCCTGTGGAAACCCGCTCGTCACAAGCACCCATCCTGACACCGCGTCACGTACCATGACTCGTTGTTGCCTCCCCGTCACGTATTCTCTGATCCATTGCAGTGCTTTTCCTGATATGCGTGATGATCCTCTAACTTTTGCTTTAATCTCTTGTGAGGAACTGTGTCGATGGCTTTCTTACAGTCCAAGAAAATGCAATCTTCCCACCCCTCTATCTCTCGTGTATTACTTTCTTTACCTTGTCATAAAACTCCAGTTGGTTTGTGACACAGGATTTCTCTTCCCCGAAACTGTGCTGGTTGTCGTTTATAAGCTTGTTCCTTTCTAGGTGCTCCACCACTCTCCTACTGATAATCTTCTCCAAGGCTTTGTATACTATACACGACAGTGACACTGGTATGTAGTTTAATGCCTCTTGTCTGTCTCCTTTCTATAAAATTGGGACTACATTTGCCGTTTTCCATATCTCAGGTAGTTGCCCAATTTCAATGGATGTCATGAAGATTGTCGTTAGTGGCACACACAGCGTCTCTGCTCCCTCTTCAAGGACTCACAGGGAGAAGTTGTCTGGTCCCACTGCCTTTGAGGTATTAAGTTCACTTAGCAGGCTCTTCACCTCCTCCTTGGTTGCGTGTATTACATCCAGCACTTGTTGGTATATCACTTGTTGGTGTACCCCCCTATTCTGACATCCCAGAGTCTTTTTTGGCTCCACTGTAAATACTTTCTTAAATCTCATGTTGAGTTCTTCATATTTCTTGGTCGTTTCTTGTAAGCTCCCCTACCTTCCTTCCTCAACCTGAGTACCTGGTCCTTGACTGTTTTCCTCTTGATGTGGCTATACAACAGCTTCGTGTCGGACTTGACTTTCGATGCTATGTCGTTTTCGTATTGTCATTGGCCCTCCCTCCTTATTTGTGCATACTCATTTCTGGCTCTTCGACTAATCTCTTCATTTTCCTAGGTCCTTTTTCTTCTGTATTTTTTCATTCTCTAGTGCACTTAGTTTTGGCCTCCCTACACCTTTGGGTGAACTAAGGGCTCGTTCGGGTATTCCCATTATTTCTGTTTCCCTTGGAAACAATCCTCACCTCTGCCTCCTTGCATTTTGTTGTCACATAGTCCATCATTTGGTTTACTGATTTTCCTGTCTATTCTCTTTCCCACTGAACATCTTGCAGAAAGTTCACTATGCCTGTGTACTACCCCGCTCCCTTTTGTAATTTGTCTTTTCCCATCCTACTACTGTGAAATTCTCCATTTGTAACTGTACTCTCGTATTCAAAACTTAGAACCACGTGATCACTAGCTCCGAGGGGTCTTTTGTATGTTATGCCCTCAGTGTCTGAACTGCTCAAGGTGAATACGAAGTCCAGTCTTGCTGGTTCATCATATTGCCTCTCCTTGTTTCGTGACACACATTTGGCTCCAGATTTCCTTAGTCAATCTCCATGTGACTGAAATCACCCATGTGTGTCCACCATTGCTCTGTTGCTCTCTTCATATTCTTCTCTTGGTCTCCTGCAGTTCTGTGGCAGGTTGTACATCACTGCAATTACCACCTTAGGGCCCCCCACACTGAACTGTTCCTACTATGTAGGCCCTTTCCCCTATTCCATCCATTCCTTCCTCAACTCCCCACCGATTTTTAGTGAGCAATTCAACTCTTCCTTTCCCTCTGCTCCCTCTGTCTTTCCTCAGGATCTGATATTCTGGTGGGAAGATTGCGTCTGTTAGCATGCTGGTAAGTTTCATTTCAGTGAGTGCTATAATGTCTTGGGACGTTCATGCTCCTCCTCACATGATTCACCGGTATATTCGCCTGGCCCGGGTCTTTTCCAAGAGGTGGCCCGGCCTTGTCTCCCTGTCGAGGGAGTGTCTCAGAGCAATGTCTACCATGGGAGAAGGTACAAGTACCTCCTTATCTTCTGGGACCAGCTGTCCCCAGGCCTAGCCCCATTACCCAGCCCCACGGGGCTCAGAGGGAGAAACTAGGCACCTTGGGCTGCCACAAACCCCGCCGACACTGGGCTCGAAGGGTGTGGCAGCTACATAGCAGCAGACGATGTCAGGAGGTGCAAAGGCAGTAAGCAGTACAGGATCATTTTGGAGTCACACCCCAGTTTTGGGCATTAAGCCCGAGCACTGAAGAAGCTCAAGAATCCCTCTTGCTGTGTGTGCTGATGCTACTACTACTGTACTTGTCCATTGCACTCTTCCTCTCCTGTCTGGTATGCCAGTATGTCCATTAGCCTTGCTTTCTCCTGCTGGATCCTGTTTCGAGCCGATTCTGCCTTGAAAATCACTTTGACTGGCTATTTTTTTTCCTCTTGAAAACCCCCCAATTCTCAGAAAATTTGTCAGCTGGGTCATGTCGTCCTCTTCTATTGCTTTCACAATACTTTCAATTGCTTTATTATCCTCCTGTCGTGTTGCTTCATAAGTTTCCCCTTCAACTTCCTAGAGCACATAAACAAAGACTGACCTCTTCCTTTCATTCTCCCACTGCATTTCACTTTGCTTTCCTTTCTTCAATCTTTTCTCTATCTGATGTCCCTGTGCCCAGTGGTCTGTCATTTTCCCTTCCCAGCTTTTCCTGGGCACCCTCGCATGTTCCTGATGTGCTCCTTGTCTTTTCCTGGGCTCCATGGTGGTCTGATAGGGCCTATGTATACAGTTTAACTCCTTTGTTCCCTACAGTCCCTTCATTTGTGACTGATATTGAAGTTCCATTGGGTTTTTAAACTGTTTCAGATTTTTCAATTCCTCTTCTAGGCTGCGTATCTTAGCCTCTGCTGCTGTGGCTTCTAGCTTCCATTTCCCGATGTCTGAAGCTATCCTCTCTTCTGTTTTCTTGCTAAGCTCTTTTAGCTTCCTTCCCCATTCTTGTTCCCATTTCCTGAGCACTACCACCCAATCTTCCCTCCTGGATTCATCCTCCAATCCCCTGGTTTTCCATCCTGCTCTCTGGCAACCCATTTTTCTTGTCACAGAATGAAAAATGTGTTTTTGTGCCATCGTTTGTGATGTGTGTTTGTGATGTGTGTTTGTGATGTGTGTTTGTGTGTGTGTGTGTGTGTGTGTGTGTGTGTGTGTGTGCTTGTCTATGTGTGTTTGTGTTTGTGTTTGTGCGTGTTTGTGTTTGTGCGTGTATGTACTCACCTATTTGTGGTTGCAGGGGTCGAATCATAGCTCCTGGCCCTGCCTCTTCACTGATTGCTACTAGGTCCTCTCTCTCCCTGCTACATGAGCTTTATCAAACTTCGTCTTAAAACTATGTATGGTTCCCGCCTCCACTACGTCACTTTCTAGGCTATTCCACTGCCTGACAACTCTATGACTGAAGAAATACACTTCCTAACATCCCTTTGATTTATCTGAGTCTTCAACTTCCAATTGTGACCTCTTGTTTCTGTGTCCCATCTCTGGAACATCCTGTCTTTGTCCACCTTGTCTATTCCACACAGTATTTTACATGTCGTTATGTCTCCCCTGACGCTCCTGTCCTCCAGTGTCGTCTGGCCGATTTCCCTTAACCTTTCTTTATAGGACAATCCCCTAAGCTATGGGACTAGTCATGTTGCCAACCTTTGCACTTTCTCTAATTTCTTGACGTGCTTGACTAAGTGTGGATTCCAAACTGGTGCTGCATACTCCAGTATGGGCCTGACGTAAATGGCGTACAGAGTCTTGAACGATTCTTTACTGAGGTATCAGAACGCTATCCTTAGGTTTGCCAGACGCCCATACACTGCAGCAGTTATCTGATTAATGTGTGCCTCAGGAGATGAGCTCGGTGTTATACTCACCCCAACATCTTTTTCTTTGAGTGAGGTTTGCAGTCTTCTTTGCCCTTCCCCAATCATCATGACTTTGCATTTGGCCGGGTTAAATTCAAGGAGCCAGTTGCTGGACCAGGCTTGTACCCTGTCCAGGTCTCTTTGTAGTCCTGTCTGATCCTCATCCGATTTGATTCTCCTCATTAACTTCACATCATCTGCAAACAAGGACACTTCTGAGTCTGTCCCTACCGTTATGTCATTCACATATATCAAAAGCAGCAGAGGTCCTAGGACTGACCCCTGTGGAACCCCGCTTGTCACAGGCGCCCACTCTGACACCTCGTCACATACCATGACTCGTTGTTGCCTCACTGTCAGATATTCTCTGATCCACTGCAATGCCTTTCGTGTTATGTATGCCTGATCCTCTAGCAGTAACCTCTTTTGAGGAACTGTGTCGAAGGCCTTCTTGCAGTCCAAGAAAATGCAGTCTATCCACCCCTCTCTCTCTTCTCTTACTTCTGTTACCTTGTCATTAAACTCCAGTAGGTTTGTGATACAGAATTTTCCTTCCCTGAAACCGTGCTGGTTGTCGATTATACAATTCTTTCCAGGTGGTCCACCACTCTCCTCCTGATGATCTTTTCCATGACTTTGCATACTATACACGTTAGTGGCACAGGTCTGCAGTTTAATTCCTCATGTCTGTCTCCTTTTTTAAAAATTGGGACTACATTTGCCATCTTCCATACCCCAGGGAGTTGCTCATTTTCAATGGATGCGTTGAAGATCATTGTTAGTGGCACACACAGCATCTCTGCTCCCTCTCTAAGGACCCACGGAGAGATGTTTTGTCAAGTTCACATAGCAGCTTCTTCACCTCCTCCTTTGTTATGTGTACGTCATCCAGCACTTTTTGGTGTACCTTCCTGTTCTGATTTCCTGGAGTCCAACCAGTTTGCACCGTAAATACTTCTTTAAATCTCGTGTTGAGCTCCTCACATACCTCTAAGTCATTTCGTGTCCACTCCCCATGATCCTTCCTCAGTCTGATTACTTGGTCCTTGACTGTTGTTTTGCTCTTGATGTGGCTATACAACAGCTTTGGGTCAGATGTGTGTGTGTGTGTGTGTGTGTGTGTGTGTGTGTGTGAGGGAGAGGGAGAGAGAGAGGGGGGTATGGGGGGAGGGGGAGACAGTATAAGCATATATAAATACATAATGATAGAAAAAGAAATACAAGAAATTGTGTGATCTCTCAGTCACAATCTCATGGACTAGTAAATATAATAAATCAAAGGGATTGTTAGTCGGTTAATACTGTATAAAGCCTACTGACTAAACTTTTTAAGGCTGCATGTCATCTCTTAACTTGCATTCAAGAAAACTTCAACCCTAAGAGACGAAAGTAAATTCTAAGGATATATACATTCAGAGGCGTATACCTCATCGTGCATATATCCTGTTGCAAACTATGTCTTATAAAGAAGATATATACTATATTCAGTAACACCTTACATGTGATCTATGCTTTCCCGCTCACCACCGTAATAAAAAATCATCACATTCTAAAAAGTGGAAAGCAATATATAACACGTACAAGTGTTTTTATTACTTTTGAGGCTTAATTACTTTTCACCAATAATATACAAAAAAATCAAGAAACTGGATCTTAACTTCTAATCGCAGTTTAGTGAGCGAGAACGCTCGTGCGCGCTCACACACACATGCACACACACACATGCACACACACACATGCACACACACATGCACACACACACACACACACACACACACACACACACACACACACACACACACACACACACACACACACACACACACACACACACGCATGAACATACAACAGGCCTAGTGTCTAATCGACATGTGCCTAGGACCAAATGGTAACTAACAGTGAAGAAGCGGGGCCAGGAGCTAGGACTCGACCCCTGCAACCTCAACTAGGTGAGTACACACACGCCTGAACCATACAAAGTAATGCTTACAACCATTTCATATACGTTCAAATTACCAGTCATATCACCCTGTAATCTGAGCTATGTTGCAGGCGCTGTTTTGTATCAGCTCACAACACTTCCAATACCGTTGCTCAAAACATATCCACTTTTATAATTTAGGAAATATTTTCTGAACCCTAAGGTAGGAATCACGTATCTCCGCTCTGGAACCTATGCACAACTTGATCTGATCATCATTTTCAATTATTTTCTGTTCTTTGCACTAAACTGAAAAAGTAACTGGTTATAAATGTCTTAGTATATACGTGTCTTTCTTATATTCCTGTTCGTGTTAATGATCATTTATCTCAGAGAGAATGAGAAAGAATGTTAAATAATCCGAGAATCATGCTATCATCCTTCTATAATTATCAGTTTGTATATTTAACCACAACATAGTACATGCTGAAATCGACAACTGAGCTACCAGACAACGCGTCTGTTACGACGCTGATTGTGTTAACGCATATATTCGTTCATAATGGTGTTTACTATGTCAATGAGTTACTACAAGTCTTCATTGACCCTGATTCGTCTCATCTTCCGTGACGCCAACTTACTGGTAAGTCGCCACATGTTTTGCGACGTGTTGGCGCTGACAACACGTCAAGAGTTAGAGATACCTAAAAGGAGACCTGTTTCCCCGAGCGAACTTTTAAGGATGAGACATGTAAATTTATTGAAATTCCTCTTTCCATTTTAAGTCGTATTGAACATTCAGCCATTTCTTGATCTGGCTCTTTTGCCTTATCTTTCCTTCAACAGGTTAAACTTTTGAGGGTAATTCGTTGCTGTCACTGGTGACATTACGCTGACTAAGAAGTTACTCCACTGTTTGTTGTAAATCATGTGACCAGAAACTTTTCGAGTCTGCTCACTTTTTTTTTATATTCTATTTAAACCACCTTATAGTGGACTAATATTATTAAATAAGTGCCCTGGTACTACTACTGCTTTTCAGAGAGGTAATACCTCTCTGATAAATTAGACACATTCTTTTCAAGACTGATGGACTGATTGCATTGACTCAAGGCTGAGGGACTGATTACCTCAAACTCCTCCTGTTCTTCACGATTCTACTTTGTATGGACTGATGAAACCACTGTGTGGTCACACGTTTCCTCATTAAAGATACCCAAGTGTTGCACATGTGTCCAATTTATCAAACAATTTACATCTTGAACCCGGAAGCATACGTTTAAATGGGCGTTTCTTCTGAGTAGTCATGTCACGTAACAAAGACATAATGTATAACAACGATTACTCTTAGAAATAATATATTCTGAGAATTATAACGTCATGAATATTATATTTGATCATTAATTTGTCACATGTATTATTTAACAATTAGAAAAATGCATGCCAGTAATGCAGTACTTTGTATCACGGACTGAGACGACAAATTTGATGGTTCTTTCCCACTATGCAGGATCATTTCATCACATATTACAAAAATATGAATATTATGCATGGAAAACATGAATTTTTCCACAAGACTGCTGAGAGATGCTCACGCTCTGGCCCACGGATTTGGAAACCTAGACACGAACTATCAACAAGCAGGAGACATGCTTGCAGCCTCATTATAAAATTGAGATTCATAACTTTGTTCAACTCAGTTCTTCCAGTCACAATTTATCCGAGATAAAACACCTTAGAATAAAACAGGAAGATATACTTGAGACATTGTGTAACAGTATATTACAGGCAGATTTTCTACTTAGAAATATATTCAGGGGAAGCTGTAGTTTAGGACAATAGAATGAGTCTCCAATAGATATCACAAAGGACATTCTTCCCGTGTCGAATTTAGACAGGAACTACAGGATATAATAAAACTTTCTTCTATGTCTTCTGATATTCAGAGTCACAAGACTAACTGCCCGTCTATGGTATAAAGGAAAATATTTGTACCAAAACGAAGATTAAAATTCCCTCAAATAAAACACATATTGATTCACATCCCGCAATGGAATTTCTGGACAAAGTGAGTGTTGCAGGAGTGAAAGGGATCAGCCGAATCACTTAAGAATGTGTACCCCAAATGTGATCCCTTGTAATCTGCACAAGGGGTCACATCTGGTTAGGTAATGTGCGATTTAAATGACTTGGCCTGAGATAGTACGAGTTGATGAACTCAACCGTTGTACTGAATGTCTTGGTAAACACCCTAAAAAGGAATATAAAACACAGCTCAAACAATGATAGCTCTTTAAAAGAGTTCACCATGTATGGAGGGACATAACTGATGCCTTACTGCCTGTTGCCCGAAGTTAGGCTACAGAGCAGTCCAAGAATCAAAAAAACATTGGTTAAGCATTCATGTCTAATGGGATTAAAGGTCACCACAATTAGACCTATTTATATGAAACTTGCAGATTTTTTGACCTACTCAAGTGCCTTAAGGTGCGACACATTACATTTTCAGTTGGTTAAATGCTTATTCTTCTATCATTAGGGGAATGACAAATAAGGATGGTGTGTCTCTACTTAAGACGCATGGGGGCCATATAATATATGGGAAAATACCCCAGGATAGAGGCATCTAAATAAATTCCGTCAAGTAACAATTCCTAAATCTTAAAGCATAAGTATCTCCCAAATATATAAAAAAAAAATCTCATTGAGAGCTCTAAGGATTTCTTTCATAAGTCATAGGTTTAGATCCTTTATGCACCACCATCAATGTAGGTAACTTTTGAGGATGTGAACTATGGATATGGACACTACTAGAAGAGGTTTCTGTGGAAACTGAGCAAGCCTTAATTGCCTACAAATTATAGAGTCGCTTATGGTTAAGTGAAGACTCATATCTACAGTAGCTATAAGCAATCAGTAAAACGTTAGAGAATAATTGCACTGAAGATGTTTCCCCTGGGTGAGCTTAATTTTTAGGACACTACGTACCGCAACACGGAGTCAAAGAGAACTAAAACTACGCCTGCAAGAATAGGCTTTAGTTGCACTGCAAAGATTAGTAATGGTGTCCCGTGTCTAAAACAATGTCTAATGAGAGGATCTTTCCTAATTGAGAAGCTGGTAAATGTTCTACTAAATTTTAGGGCACGTTATAGCGTAACGTGCTGTGTTACAGGAGGCAGATTGGGACTACACCAACTTCTCTAGCCGTCTGATTCCTGTGATCGTAATAATCCTGTTATGTTGCATATATTTAGACATTTTCTATTTCGGGCTACCACAGATGTCCACCTGTTTATATTTCGACCTTTTCTGCTTCAGGCCACCATAGATGTCCACCTGCACAATTCTAGGAATCTTTGCAAAGAAAGCAATAGACAAATCTACTGTAACAGACAATTTCGCAAGGATAGCGCAATCTGAATCCTTATGGTAACATGCCTTTTAGGAAACGGAATTCGTATTCCTCAAAATTAAATTAGTGAACATCGAAGATTTTTCTAGCCGTCAAATTACAACATTCCGCAAAACATTAGGAATCATTTCGAGCACAGAGACGGATACATTACTATTAAAGCCTCTTTTGAGATTCGTCTTTTCGATCAACATTATGGGAAAATAGCTGATGCAAGTTGACGTGGGATCCACCTTAAACTGGAGACATTAAACCAAGATGGGAAGACAGCGTCAGATGATGCCCAGGTATCCAAAATAAAATTACGAAACAAGGTGACACAGCTACCAGGGCATTTATGCAAAACGTAAAATTCATAGACACTTGCTTCTAAAAATAAGATAGCTTCTCTTAAAGAACGAACGTTGCAGCACTGAACGTCGGAATGTAACTTATGTATATGCGCAGCATCTCATTGTCCATACAAAATAATAGGACGACAATATGAACCTAGGGTTAAGTGCTCGTTACTGGATCTGCCATAAAAATAGCACAAGACTGCTTGTAAATAAGTCAAAAATTCTTTAGTGGCTCACAGCACATAATACAATAAACCACATCCCAAGCGAAGAAAATCCTGCCGACTTGCAATGAGATAACACTAAATAAGTCAAAAGGTAAACCAGAGTGGTTTAATGGTTTAAGGACCCGAGTTGGTTTGCAAATGAAAATGTCATTATACTCCATAATTGAAAATGAGGGTATTTCCTCTATGCACAAGACAATGAATGTGTATTCATTATCAGTTTCCACATCTGTAAGGATACAGATGAAAGAGGGATCGTAATCAGAGGTACATTCAGCAACAAAGGTTATGTTTTAATTAACATAGTTTACACCTAGCGGATGGGATTATTAGAAAGGGCAGGTTTATTTCTCTACATAATCTTATAATAAAGGTGCAGGATGCATTATGTAATATAAGTCGTACTTGTTTGGATCCCTCAGGGAAGTCAATGTATAAAAGTATGCACCCAGTATTGCATCGTGTCACAAATATCGAGTGCAATATTTGTTGAATGGTTGAGTAGATTACAGCCTTCCAGCTGTATTGACCGCAATGCTTGATCACATTTCATGAAGTTGTATGTATACAACTTCATGAGCCACACACCTGGAAATTACCAAGCATTTAACAGCATTTTAACAGCATTTTAACAGCATAAATGCTCGTAGAGTTGTTCTGCAGATTTTCTATAAGATGCTTCTGTTCGGGAACACTCATTTTTGACATATAAAAATTTTTTGCAAGTTCGAAATACATCGAGATCTGCCAAAACCAAGATCTGAGGAACGTTCTGACATGCCGTGAGTGAACTTGGAAAAATAAAATCCCTACACTATTCATGCAACGAGAGTTCTATGAGAAGCTTAGATATACTACTAAACACTGCCTCAGGAAAACTGTACACCAACAAAAGGTGTAACCAGAATCAACAACCAGTCTCCGTTGTACTTAAACAAGACAGTGAATCTGGATGTCCTGACTATCTAATCTGATAACAGGACGTTGACTAGAACTGGTCTATATTTAGAGCAACACCTGATAAGGATATCGATTACAACGATAAAGAGAATATTACTCGTAAGTTTAACCAGCTTACCAAGTCCTCAAATGATTATTCAAATTTTGGAATAATAGGTATCCTGTGTCTTTTCATAAAAAAAAAATACTATGGTTCATGTGAACTTAGAAACAGCTATTTTTATTTTCCCTGATAACACTGTACTAAATGGTAACGAATGTGGAAAATATTGTATATTTTCCGAGAATACAGTGTATTTTGTATGTAAATTGATGGAATATATTGTAGGTAATAAAAATTAATTTGTAAATAAATAAAGAACCAGCAAAATTGGTGAGCGTCGCTGGGGAAGGAGAGACACCATTGTTTTGAACTGGCAAAAGGCACGCTTGTGAAATATGCATAAATTTCATCACTCTGGAGGTTAAATTGTGATTGAAACCTCTCAAATAGGAGCCGAAATTGTTTTGCAGTCCTGTGTAACGTGAGCATTAGGCAAGTGGACAGGACAGTCAAGGAACCCCAGCTAAGTCATGTCTATTTATGTTGGAATTCTGGCCAGTTTTTTCTTCATATTTAGACAGGGGTTTGTGTATGATACACTAAGTAATCTCCAGACAAATTGGCGAGTCTTATTATTATAAATTTTCCTTCAATGTATATGTATTTATTTTTTTAAATTTAATATACAGTACACATTTATATTAATGTTTAGCAGAATTCCTGGTAATGTATATTTCATTTGGAATTAATATAGGTCCAGAGTGACTTGTGGGGATATGACAGTAGGTATCGAAGGGGGACATTTTGCGACCTAGGTGTCCTAAAATTCCTACATGTCTCTGTACCCTTGATAAAGAATAATTATCTTTGTTACTTTTAAAAAATTACTGGTATGTATCTAATGAGATTCATCCAAGTAAATTTAATTTTCCACAACGAATGTCACAAAACATATTTGTTCTTGTGCAAAATTATAGGAGAATATACTGATCAGCAAGTGATAGTGACAACTACTAAAGTGTTAAATAGGAGAAACATGAGCTTGAGAACGATTATCCACTAGAAATCAGCAGGTATGAGTGGAGTGACAATCTCTCTCACTTGGGAGATAATTTCTTAGTAAGCCATCAGCATTGTTTTGAAGAGGATCCAGCACAAGATCCAGAAAAACAAGAGGAAGTATATCAAGAAATACGGAATAAAGCCTCTCAAGAAACGTGTCCAGCTCAACAAAGACGGTGGACAAGGCAAAAAGCTCAATGATCCAAACACTGGAGAAACCTCATACAAGAAGGAATTTTCTAATCAACGTCTTTGATTACCCAGCTGGCCCCTAGTGGGGAAATATCCATTTCTGACTCTGTATTATGCATTATGCAGTTAGGAAGAAATAAGGAGCTCAAATATCATCTTTCATCATATATGTTTCATATGCTTCAGTAAGTCACACAAATCCTTTACTTTTCGAATAAATTACCTATTAAATGTCATATTCGTAACTGGATCTTAAATTCATGAATTCCTATCCTATGCAATAACAGAACCGATCAAAGGACCTTGACATTATATTAATAAAAACGACTTAAAAACTTTCATTGAAGAGTCTGAAAATTAATAAATGATAGGAAATGAAAATTGTATTGGTTACCTGTCTTCTGATATCGTCGCTAATCATCAGCTAATTTATAATTAATTTAAATTTACATAATGATGGATAGTTTTTAAACTTATAGTTGCTATGCTAAATTTCATAAAAGAAATTTACACCTCTATGGTAGATATAAGCAAAGGTTACTCAGGGTAGCATTACAGAGCGCTGAGTGGAACTGCACTACATATCAACGGTCGTTTGATGCCTATAATCCTGTAAACCCTGTTAAGGTGTGTACGCTTTAGAACGTTATGTTTGGCGCTACCTCAAGTTTATTTCAGCTTCAGACTGTCATTCAGATTCGCTTCCACAATTTTAGGAATTCATGCAAAGAATGTATGAGTAGACAATTCTACTTAGAGTGTTTCCTAGGGGTAGCACAGACTAAATTGGAACCAGAATTAGCATAATACTCTAAACCAAATAAATTTATACAGAAACCAATATGCCTTTGAGGGAGTGAAAGAGTAGCTCCCAAAATCTGAAGCTGATTGTGAAATACACTACATTCAGTAGTGACTTTTCAGATTGTGAAAGTCACTACATTCAGTAATGTATTTGTCTTAAGTTTGAATACAGATATAAAAAAAAATACTTTAAAATTGCTATTAAACACTCAACTGAAGTTTCCAAATGTACTGATCTGTTAGGACTGTCTCACTGGTGACCATAAAGGGTCAGCTACTAGTGTAGGTGAGGAAATTCAAAATGGTATGTGATTAACATTTAATTAATTGGCATCAAGCAAAGATCTGGAAAAGCAGCCCGGTTACATTCATTTTCCACGCAAAGGAGTTATATAAGGCATAACAAATATCTGATACATTTTTTATAAGGCATCCACTCATACATATGAGCTGTAGCGTATTTATAAAAGTCTCGAATCATTCTAATTATTAACATCCAAAGTTATGGCTGCTCATACTAAACTAACGGTGTATTTACGCAACATCACAGAGATAAGAACAAAATTTGTTGGGCACTTTAGTCACCCCAGTGAATATATAACAAAAGCAGCAAAAAAGTAAACACAGAGAATCAAGTTGTAGAAATAAACCAAATCCAGAACAAATTCCTTAGTGACTGACAGCATTTCAAATACTTTCAATATACTCTAGCTTTTTACAGTCTTACTGACCTGTTGTTTAGATAAATAACACTAAATAAATTATAAGGTAAACTAGCGTGTTTTAATTAAGGGACCGAGTTGGTTAGCGGATGTAATCAAATGACCTGAACGAGAGGATGATACAGCAGCTGCAGCACTTGAAGATGATGCCGATGTTAATCGCTTTAAATCTCTGCAGAAAAATTACTAACATAACAAGAATATTATGTAAATTCCTTAACAGAACTGGCATCAGTTACAATTTTCCACATAATCTTAATTACTAGGTTCAAATTATTATTATATGTAGTGGGAAACGCTAAATCTCTATGAGTCATACAGTGCCTTGGGAAGTGGGTGCCAATCAGATTACTGTACATCCTTAAATAAATGGTCTTTTAATTTAATTCTACCTAGAGGAGGAGGTTATTAGAAGTAGGGATATGTTGCATATCATTTCTTTAAATGAAGCACCCTGTACTTCTGCCCAAATTTCCTTCTATGAGTTCATTTAAATGTTATGCACACAGGAGTGCACAATGCATCACATCTCATTATATAAGCTTTGAGGATTCCTCAGGGACATAAATGTGTTCTTAAGTTCTAATGACCAGAGCTTTGGTAAGATGGGTAAGGAAGAAGGATGGGTAAGGATGGAAATGTTGGAAAAGGGTTGGAGGGGGGGGAGAGGTAGGATATAAAAGGTAAGTGGCCCAACCACTTTGGTGTAAGTTAAAAAGTGTATGTAAATTGATAATATATTCTTTAAGGGATATAATACTAACCCATCAGAGTCACATAGATATAATAGGTATATAAGTACATGACTCTGAATTGGTAGTAGTTATACAAGTTGCAATTGCTTTTTTTTTTTTTTTTTTCGCGATTGCAAAACGGATATTTATACAACAAGAAAGGCAATAATTTTCTGGCCGGTTTATAAGCTCGTGACAATAGCTTCTTAATGGTGGTGTCCAACAATAGTCAATAGCATAATTTTACATTAGAAAGTTATTTAAGATGTCTCCCTAATTGGGGGCGATGATTTTCTCAGTATACATAGAAGGGTTCTGGTGGTATCCAATCTTCTTCGTCAGGTAAGTTACTCAAAATCATGGGTCGAGGGTAATCATCTTTATGAATAAAACGACGAACCCTCTGTGGGAGAGTCATTCTTTGAGTCCTGTGAGGCGGAGTATTGATGGTGTAATCGGTGGTATTTATCACTTGTATAGGATGTTCTCTATCTGGCATGTATAGTTCTTGCATTGTATAAAGTTGTTTCTCTTTTAGAGTGTCAAGGCGTACATTTATGGCAGTAATATCTTGTTGTGTGTGTAAATCTGCCATTTTAACTCTGTCTCTCCTCCTGGTATCGGTAATAAAGCGAAGAGCTCTATTCTGGACCCTTTGTAACCGTAGCATATTGGTCTTTGTTGTTAATGACATTGGGACACAAGGGTATTCAAGTATAGGTCTTATTATCATTTTATACAGATGTTTTTTGACATGTTGAGGGGCTTGATTGAATCGAAAGAGTCTGCTAAGACCAGCTTTGGCTGTGTTGATTTTTTTAGTTACATGAGATGTTGAGTGGAG
Source organism: Cherax quadricarinatus (assembly GCF_026875155.1). NCBI lineage: Eukaryota > Metazoa > Arthropoda > Malacostraca > Decapoda > Parastacidae > Cherax > Cherax quadricarinatus. The sequence continues at coordinate 69,709,259 of NC_069415.1, read as the reverse complement.
CAACCTGTCTATTTCATATCCCAAGATCTTGTTGGGGTTTCTAATGGCTACAGGTGTACCTCTGATGGAGATACCCCCTTTATCTTCGATGGTTGATGCAAAACATCCTATCGTGCTAACAAGGACTTTGTCAGGATTAGTCGTAATTCTCCATTTCTTCTCCCAATTAGATGTTCGACGAAGTTCAATATTCATTTTTTCTATGACTCTCTCATACTTGTATTTTCCTGTTACTGGAGTTGATGAGACGACATGAATAACATCATCTGCAAACTGTGTCACAATTGTGTCATTAAACTCTGGTTGAGGGAGGTCATTCACATAAATGTTAAACAGAAGTGGACTGAGACAAGAACCTTGTGGGACACCAGCCGTCGGTATAAAAGGTTCTGTCGACTTGCCATGAAAGGTGGGAATGATTTTTCTTTGAGTTAAGAAATTATAAATCACTCTGAGAAAAGTCCAGTTATGGTCTGGTAGGTCAATGAGTTTGTATATAAGGCCATCATGCCATAAGCTATCAAAAGCTTTATGAACATCTCTGGTGGCAATTAAGGCAAGATTGCCCTGCTGTTTTAGACTTGCTACAGTGTCAAAAATGACATAAATGTGTAAAAGGGCATATCCGTGCATGCATTGCCTGTCTTCGATTATACGTAAAGACATGGGTATCTTGGACCATCGCCGTTACCAGCGAAGTGGCTGCAAGTACTGCAACTCTGAAGTTACAGAAGTGACTTACAAGGCTCCAACAGTCTGAACGGGAATGTCAGATCACACTCCAATAAAGATGTTCTCGTGTTTCTTTACTTGCACAAGCACAGGAGCCTTACACTAGGAAGACCACCGATTTAACAGCAAAAACATCTCTAAGACTGTTCCTTAGGTTTTGTGACTGACATTCATATCCTAAAAGGTTTATCTCAGGCAGCAGAACTAAATTTGTGGTGTGTTCCAGTAATATATTAGAATTATATCAACATCATGAGAACAGATTTTACTTACCTTCCAGGAAAATATCTAGAAATTCATGACCCCCAGGGAACCCTAGAAGGTAGAATTCTATAACTCCATAGTGATGTGTTGATCGACAAGGAATGTCACAGAATATGGCAGAATAAGGCAGCCAAGATGCTGGATAGTTTATATATAATCAGTAACTTATTCCCTGAGAGATATGCAGCAGAGAGAAAGAATAGGTAGTGAAACTCTCGTTTCCACTGGGAATAATTCATTGATAGATGAACGGAACTATAAAGAAGAAAAAATAGAACAATTATCTTAAGAATCAGCTCAATTATTGTTATAATCAAAAAGAAGCGCTAAACGTACAAGGGTCAAACAGCGCAGCAGGGTAGGGAAGGGTGCAGGGGTATTGGGTAGCAAGAGGGAGAGGAATTATTAGGTCTTGCAGTGCGGAGGGGCAGAGGATAGTGCTAGGGTAGAGGGGAGCAAGAGGGAGAGGTAGAAAGGGTTGTGAGGAGTGATAGGGGCATCATCATCAAAGTTTGTGCAGCAAAGCAGTTGCTGTCAAAAAGTCAACAAGAGTTAAAGGAGGGTCCATCAGCAAGAAGGGAAGGTAAAGTAAGGGTAGTAGAGCAGTGGCGAAGTTGGAGGTAAATTCTGTGTGATCGTTGATAGAGTGGGCAGTCCAACAGAATATGACTAACAGAAAATGGAACCTGGAAGACGGGAGAGTAGTAGTCTCCCAGCCTCAACACTGATGACGAGAAGACGGCCAGAAACCTATACTTGATTTAATAGAATGCAATTTATGTAGTAGATCAGACCAATGTTGTTGCCAACGGGTGTGAATGTGAGTAGCAGTTACAGCAAAATAGACAGTAAATGGAATACCTCTATGTAAAACTGGGAGGTCATGTACTGATGATCGCACAGCAGTGTCTTTGTGCGTCAACATGACCAGAGACCCAACAAAAAACAATATATATGTGCTTGCTAGAGATGCGGCATAACCAAAGTTGGATACAAAGAAGCAGAGGATGAGGTGTATCAAATTTTCTTATAGCCTGTAAAGCACTAAAGGAGTCTGAAACTACCACAAATGGTGACACAGGCATAGCTATAATACTGATAAGTGCTACGAGGATGACATACAATTTAGCCATAAAAATGGTAGCCGAGGATAATAAATGCCTTTGAACGATGCTGTCTGGAAAAAATGCTGCGAATCCGATGCCATCAGAAGACATAGAACCATCAACGTACACTGCGATGGCATGACAATAAGATCATAAGTGGTTCAGAAAAAGAGAGCGAGAAGCCACCATAGGCAGTTGGGCTTTTGTGCATGACAGTGAGGAAGAACAGACACAAAGTGTCGGAACTTTCCAAGGGGGTAGGGAAAAGTTAGATGTTACATGAACATAGAAAGGTGCTAACTGAAAAGAAGACAAGAGCGAATGTAGGTGAAGAGAAAAGGGGCATAGTAAACAGGGGCAACGAACAAATAAAGAACTTCTACTAACATCCGTTACTATTCTATACAGTGGAACCCTGGATTTCGTAATTAATGCATTCCAGACGGTCGTTCTAAATCCGAAAAGTGCGAAAACCGAAGTAATGTTTCCCATAAGAAATAATGTAAATACAATTAATCCGTTTCAGACACCCAGACACTGTTAATGCTATACTTTATCGCTAGCTGGAGCTATAGCTTTATCGACTGCTTTAGTATCGTACAGATCGTAGAAATGTCTCGGGTGAATGTTTACTCAACCAGTGAAAGAGTCAGACTGAAGCAGCATCCCGGCGGGTGGACACGTTTGATACGTGCGATTCCTGGGAGAAGGTCCGAAATTCGAAGCAAAATTTCGCACAAAATAGTGTCTGAAATCTGAAAAGTCTGATACCCAGTGTGTGCAGAATCCAGGGTTGCACTGTATATGGAAAGATTGGGGAGGTCATGAGTGCAAACATAATAGCAAAAGCAATGAGCATCACGGTGATCAGTCAAGGATGGAATATTCGCCTCTGCACAGAGGTTCTCAACAGGTGAAGAGCGAAAAACACCTAGGCATAAATGTAATCCCTGGTGATGGATGAGAACAAGGCTAGAAAAGTTGCAAGAGAGGCTGCTGAACATATCTGGTTGCCAT
>NC_069415.1:69678522-69705640 GCF_026875155.1 Cherax quadricarinatus | reverse complement strand
AACACTGTATCAACATCCGGGGTCCCAGACTTTTCAACATCTTACTAGAAGATATCAGAAACACTGCTGGAACAAGTGTTGAAGCCTTCAAGAGGAAACTAGACAAGTATCTTCACCAGGTGCCAGATCAACCAGGCTGTGATGGATATGTGGGGCAGCGGGCCTCCAGCAGCAACAGCCTGGTTGACCAGGCGAGCACCAGACGAGCCTGGCCCATGGCCGAGCTCAGAGAGTAGATATATTCTCGAAATTCTTCTAAGGTATATCGAAGGTAAGGTATACCCCTCTATCCCCACACCCAGAGAAAAGGACACAAGTGCAACTAATGTGACATCTTATTGTGGCAAAGTTTCGGTCTCCAGGAGCTTTTTCAAGCTGTTGCAAACAATACATGGACACAGAGGGTATATATAGGCTATATATGTCCTCTGTGTCCATGTAATGTTTGTAACAGCTTGACAAAGCTCCTGGAGAGCGAAATGTTGCCACAATAAAAGGTCACATTAGTTTCACTTGTGTCCTTTTACCTAACATACTGTCGGTAAATCTAGCAACATTAATACAGACTACAGGGAGATTAGGAGCAAGTTTCAGTGCGTTTCTCTGTACTTTCTCCAGTTTCCTAACATGCTTTTTTCGGGTATGGTATAAATGGCCTTGACATTCCTGAAAGCTACACTAGGATTTGCCTGTGTGTGTGTGTGTGTGTGCGCACGGCGCATCTCGGCCAGTTAGTTAAGTCTAGGCCTCAAACATGGCAAGATGTGTGTGACTGGGCAGGGAGAGACTGTTCTTCAGTAAACCATAATTGACCATGTATATTATGTCTTGTCTTGCTACCCAGTATCACTCATCCAAGCCCATCTTAAGAAATGGTGTGCAGTGTGGGCGTAATCGACATCGATTATGGCGATTAAGAGTGATAGAAAGTGGAGAGTTTGTATTAGGGTGCAGCGCGACACCACGACGCCACGGGGCTCAGACTGTTCCCTCTCACCACAACTGCATATAATCTACCATCCTGCACACGTCTCCCTGGATTGTTGCACTTTTGCAGCTGGCTTTTCGTGAGGGTTACGGAATGCAGACCCAAACTTTCATGCAATTAAGCCAAGCCAGGTATTGTCACTCTAGTGTTGCGATTGTTCAGTTATAATTATTTGTTTCATTGTTTTGCATTATTCTTTTGCACCTTAGTGTTAATTCTTGAGAGTGTTCCACCTTATTTAATTTTCATTGTTACATTATTATTAATATTATCAAAACTCAATGCAAAACCTATAAGGGTCATAGAGCGGTAGTAGCTTACCTAAGGTATGGCACGTGCCCCGGTCGCCACTTGAAGGACACGCACCACTGAGCCGTTTCTATTAAGGTCGGATAAGGCATCCTTGGATAGTTATAAAAAAATTTCTTCATATGTACTGTCTGTCTTTGATTGTCATGGGTGAGAAGCTCTACGATGGCTAGATTGTTAAACCACTTATATAAATTATTTGGTAAAAATACAGTGCTGGGAGCTACATGACCACATACCTCACAATGCTACTGCTCATTGCCAACTGGCAGTAAGACCATTCTCCTGCATAAGCTATGGAGGTAGTCAAGCATTTTACCCAAAATCTGTGAAATTTAGTGTTCTTATTAAAAGTGCTATTTCTTTATTACAGAGCATTGTGTAAGGGGACCATGAAATATTTCTTGGCGAAGACGGAAAGTAGAACCGAAGGACGCAAGAGACGAAAATTGGTGGTGGAGGAAGCCAAAAAGTCAAGTAAGTTTCTCATGCCCTTCTTTTAAAAGCCCGGAACATGTTGTTCGACATGTTCCGTGGAGTAGCCTGCACCTGCTACAGGTTTGTTAGAATCCAAAGGTTGATACAGTACAACTGCATCAGAAGCCGAGGAGGAAATCGAATCAGATAAATCTTGAGTATGACGAGATTAAGAGTGAGGCTGCCTGTGCATGACAGGAGGGAAAGACGATGGTGGTGGTGGTGATGTTGGGTTTATTAACGAGATTTCACCTGAAGAGAGTGAATCTGACGACAATGAACCTAGTGAACTGCATGGAGTCGAAGATCCTCGAACTGTCATACAAAAAGTGATTGAACAGCATGACACTGGACTCCGAAGTTCGACAAGGATACTGGAGAAACAGTTCTGCCTGACATGTTGAGAACAAAGAGTTAAACTGGGTTAAAAGTATTTTCAGAACAGGGAGGGGCCTATCCTACCAACAAATAACCGCACAGTGAACAAAACTTGGTTCAAGAGGAAATTGAGAAATGGTCGTGATGAGGAAGGAACTCGCTCATGGCCTGTTTCTATAAAGTCTGCATTTAGTATCTATTGCCCTCTCTATTCCATCAATCCCCATTGGAGCAGATAAGTGGATTCAACCAGTGAAAATAATAAGAATCGTCGGTAGTGTTTCACACAGTGGAAAGAGATGGAGTCACTTGAGCTGGACGATGATTTCAATGTGTGAAATTTCCTTGGCTTGCTGAAACTTCTGGCCATCTTTGACCCTGTAATGAAAGAACACCTCACTTGTGTGGAAATTAATCCTTGATCCACAGGATGTCTAGAACTAGTTCATTCACATGATGGCATCTACTGTTTGTTAGAGTTTAATGAGGAGCATTTACAAAGCCAAGTACTATTCTCTCATTTTCGACTCTACTCCTCATCAGGCACACGGAAGCAGTGAGGTAAGTAGAAGTTGATTTTGAGAGGAAAACAGTCAATGTTAGACAGTCCTTCCTTGGTTTTATCCAGTTAAGCCATAAGGATGCTCAGAACTTGGTTGACGAAGTGGAGCTACAAGATTGTCGGTCACAGCATTACGCAAATCAAGAAGTTTCTCAGCGGTTCTATTGTACCGGTACCTGCCCCATGCAGCTCGTTTCAACTACTGCACAGCACAACAGGAACCCCCAAGGGAAAATGCACTTCTAGAATGCCTGCCTGGGGTTTTGGGGTATAGAATAAACTGCGGTAAAACTGACGTCGAGAAGAGGTGTGGGAGCTCAAATGGAGAGAAAAAGGGAAACCCACTAAAAAGCAGTGGGGTTGATAAAGACCCAAATTTTTGCCCGATAAAATTGCCAGCGAGGGTACGAAGGTGGTGAATAAAAGGGAAAGAAGAATGATTGGGAAAAGATCGCTGTCTGTAATCCGTAGAACAACCGGGTGAAGCAGTCGGTGGGGGAAAGCAACGAAGATCGAGCAAAAAGAGTAAGTACAGGACAAAATGGGGGGGATACCCGTTTTTAAAAAACATGGAGGGGTGAGGGGCAGAAAACTCCAACGGATGCCACGTGATCACAAAGACCCCCCCCCCCCCCAAAGGAAATGGGGGGCTTTAAAAAACCCAAAGTAATAGAAGGGGTGGGGGAAAGGGATGAAACAAAAAGGCAAAGTGGGGGATAGAAAATGCCGAAAAGGAGAGAGATAAAAGAACATATTTAAACCACTTACAAGTGGAACGGGCTGCAGGGAAGCAGCGGGGTAGGGACAAGTAGGGACAGTACGGAATATCTTTGCGTAGAAGAAGGGCCTTTCATTAAAGGTCCCATCTGAGAAAGATCCAAAGAATACAAAAAAATTTAGCCTGGATAGTTGGAAAACAGCCGATGAATTTTGGTTCTTGAAACAACACCAACAGGGGAAAACCGGAAACAAATTGAAGCTCCCCCCCCCGATTACCCCTAGGCCAGGATATTCCACTTAAATACCATGTTTGGTATACAACCTAGGTTTCAAATGGCCTTTTATCCCGGTTAAAGGGGAAACAAAAAACACATAAAAAAAGTTTAAACTTAAATTATCCTTCACCAAAATTTTAGAACAGCAATATGACCTTGTACAGTAAAAATATATGACTCCACGGTAACAAGGCAAAATAGAAGCCACAAGATACAGACCGTGCTTCAACCACCTAGGGGGAATGACAAGGGGCAGACAGGAAGCGGTATCCACATAACCTCTGCATTGTCAATCCCACCTTTTTATTGGCTAGAACCCTGTCATAGTTGAACGAGGGGGCCCCATCAAACTCTTACAACCGGGTTTCGCTGGTTGGGGGAGATAGCCTTAAATGAGGGTGGTCCATGGCGCCAAAAAAGGTTTATACTCTTTGATGCCACACCCCCACCCCCGAAAGGCCAGGATTAGGCCCCCCTCCCGTGGTAACCGGTGCCGCCATGCCCCAAAAAAAAAGGGACCGCCTATCCTCTCCACCACCCAAACTCTTTAGAGCTCCTTTCCTAGTGCCAAAAAAGCAAACCCAAACCAAGTGAGACAGCAGAAGATGGGCCAACAAGGCCAAGATACAAAGCGGGACGGTACCCCGTATCCCTCACAAAAAAAACCCCCCAAATCGGGGGATAAAAAAAAGAGCTTGAAAGGGGGTTACACAAAACATCCCTAACCAAAATAAAAAATTAAACTAGACTCTTGACAAGAGTCTGCCAAAACTTTTTTTTGCCGGCAATAAATTTTTTTTTAATTTTTATGGGGCTGCAGGCCCGAGCTCCAACGCATAAGTCTTTTTTTGCGATTTTTCAGGCTTGGAATAGACAAAGGGGTTTTGTGTCCGTAGACGTGACCCCCATGTCGGCCCACATAAACATCGAAAGCCCAAAGCCATTACCAGCGCGGGGGGCTTTTTTTTTTTCAAGGGTAGAGTAAGCTCTCTGAGGGGCCGGGAACTTAGCTGAAAAGTAGCGAGGGCTGCAGCCCTTGTTCCCGATTTTGAAAAAGTACCGCCCCAACCCCAACTCACAAGCCTCAACCTTAATAAAAAAGGGTTTTGGAGAAGTCTGGAACAGGAAAAGGGTGCGAGCAAAATAATTTTTTTTGCTTTTTAAAAAGCAGTTTTAAAAATCTGACGTCCAATTAAAGGGAACTTATAAATGTAAAGAGGAAAAGGGGGGCACAATATCTGAAAATTCTTACAGAATCTTCTGAAAAATCCTATCCCCTGGGAAAGGGAAGAGTTTTCCTATCAAGGAACTGGATTTTCTTTAATCGAAAGAATTTTAGCAAATTTAGGTGCAACTTTCCCAACTACCACTTCAGGCCAGAAAAGTGACAGGGGCCTGGCCAAAGGGAAGATTTAAAAATTAACTTTTAAATTTTGGGAATTTTTAAAAGGTCTCAAACAGAGCTTTAAGTCTAAGTAGGTTTTTATCCCAAGTATCAGACACCACAACAATATCATCTAGGTATCTCCCGTGCCTTCAACCCTTTAATACCGATGGACGAGTTTCTGGAATGAAGGGGGGGAAATTTTTCATTCCGAAGGGGTAACTGATACTGAAATGACCTCCTGGAATCACAAAGCAAGGAATTCCTTCCCCTTATCTGCAAGGTACCTGATAGAAACCTTTAAGGAATCAAATTTGGACACAAAAGTACCCTTTAACCCAAAAAGTCAATTACGTCATCCAGACGGGGAAAGGGGGAACATCTGAAATTTGTGACCCGTTCATTTTTAGGTAGTCTGTGCACAACAACCCCCATCACCTTTTTTAACTGGGATGCACGGAAAACCCATGGACTAATGACTCTCCACAAACCATGTTCAACAAGAATCTCTTCCTGCTGAATACCTTGCTTTTCGGGTTTAGCTCTTTTGGGGGAGATTTTAAATTGGTTTAGTTTCCCCCACATCACATCAGGGGTAACCAACGTACTTTTTTTCGGCACACCCAAAAAATATTAGGTATGACTGTAGAAGCCTCATTAAATTGGGTTCTTGTATCTCAATAATCCATCCATAAGGGGCTAATCCTTGAGGAGCAAATTTAAAAGTTTAGTATTAATTTCAGAGATAGAGTGCAAAGAGTCAGAGTCGTCCTCAGAGGAGGGACAGGTATTACGGGACTTTATCTGGTGTATGAAAGGTTTTTATTTTTTTTGGGGTAAGTTTTTGTTTTGAGGTCTTATCAAGGGGACTACCACAAAATTTTAAATCAAAATCTACTTATTTCTGCAAGGTCCCAAAAACTAGCTTTCAAGGGGGGCCAGTATGGGTTTTTCCTCACCAACACCTTGTCTCCGGGAGGGGGAGCGGAATTGTGCACTTCTTCAACCTCTGTTTCACTTACTTTGAGCGTCTTAGGTTAGCCGGGTAACTCACTCCCCTCAACCTTGAAAACGGGTTTAGAGTGCGACCTTTCGTCTTCTCCCATCCATCCTTTTTTGAGCACCCGAAAGGGGCCCGTACATTTTCCCAAAGATCAGCTAAACACTATAAAACCCGTAGACTCTTTTCAAACCCCCCGTACTGGAAAACAACAAAGGTAGAGATTCTCCCAATCTTGGAAAATGCATGCAAAAACTTCTCATCTTGTTTTTAATGTTTGGGGGAATCTTTTTCCCAAAGGCGCCCCTTGGGGCTGAGGTGAAGGGATGGGTAAGTTTGAATTATCCCAACCTAGTTAATACTTTCCCCAAAGCTTTGGAGGGAAATTAGTACCTTTATCACTTTTTATAGTTTTTGGAATGCCAAAACAAGAAATGAATTTTGTTAAAGCTTTGAGAATCTTTAGATTTATACACCATTTGGGGTCGCTTCAGGGTACGGTTACTTTTTCCATAATTGTAAAAAATACTGATTTCCAACTTTGACTTAGGGATGGACCTCACAATCTATAAAAAAATCTCAAAAGGTTTTTCCATCAGCAGGATGGGTTAGAGGGCGGTTTTAAGAATGTCCAGGTTTTCCAACTTCTGCATTTTCCCCAACCCTAATATGATTCTTCACAAACTTTCTTTAAAGTTGCCATAAAAATTTTTTTGTGATTCTATACAGGTTTTTGTAATTCCAAGTGCCTCCTGATGAGTATTTTTAACAATTAATACTGAGCTATACTTGTTGGAACCACTAACCTGTCCATAATTGCCGGCCCTCTTCTCCTTTCCCTCCCAGTGCAAACCAAATAATCATTTTTTTAAATTCATACTTTACTGGTGACCCCAAAAGGATTTTCCCATGGCTCCCAAAAGCGAATTTTAAGAAGGGCCTTTCTTTTTTTCCTCCCGGGGGACAGTCCCTCGGCAGGAAACAAGACATCGGCAATCCTGCAACCTGGGAAAAGGGAAAGGGTTGATCGGGTCTGTCACTTATCTCGAGGCCTGGGCCCTTTTCCTCGTAAAACAAAGTGGGGTATTCCGAATCGGGGTCGTCCAAGGGTAGTCAACTTCTCTCCAACAACCTTGGGAAAGTTGCCCGAGTTAGGCCCAAACCGGAGAAAATTAATCTTAAGGTTCAGGGCACGAACTAACAGTAGAATGTTTTTTACCCAGTAATAAAGGGATTTTTCATGGAAATCCTTTTGAGATCCACAGTCAATACCCAGTGTAAATTTGCACTGTACATAAATTTTATGCAAAGAACTGAATAATAGCTCCTCCATGGCTCCAAAAAAACTGAGGAAACAAGAATATTCCCCTTTAAAAGGGGAATATTCCTTTTCCCGACAATGAGCAATATGCTCCAGTATTTTAAAGGTATTTACTTTTGTTGGTTCATTTTTCCCAAGGGAAATAAACTTTCGCAATAAAAAGGGGCCATACCTTTTTTTACTTCTCTAGGGGGCTGTTTACAGGGATATTAAGGGTTTTCCCGATGGGTTGAGGTTTTTTGGGGGCATTTTAAAGAGTACCTACTTTTTTTGCACCGAACAACACAGGCTTGCCCTTTACTCCCTGATGACGTTGCAAGTGGGGCGTTCTGGCTGGCCTCCTGATATTTTTGTCGAGATGCCCATAATATTTGCCTCCCACAGGGGGCCTATTTAAACGTGGCTCACCAGGGGACTTGGTTGGAAAAAAATAACCTCTCCCTCCGCTGGCACTTCATTTCCAATTTTTCGATCTCTCCACGCCAGACTTTGAAAAAGGGGGACGGACCGCCGGACAAGGAGCGGTTCGTTTTGAAGGTACCCGCCAACCGGCCGCTCCAAAAACATGGGTTTAAATCACATCCTGCGAAAGACACGAACCCTGGGCCCAAGACCCAGAGGTTATCAATCAAAAAAAGCGCACCACTCCCAAATTTTGAGACACCACCGCTTTATACCAGCTGTAAAAGCTTGTTCTGTCCCAAAATCCACCAGGGGTTACCCAATGCCGCCTTTCAATTTGAAGGTCTTACGAATTTAGCTGGGAACATGTATAGTCCCAACACTGTGGTCCCTTCCCTACTTGATAACAGAGAATTCACGTCAGTTAATCCCACGTAAATTCCCCGTGCCTTAACCCAAATGCTGTAGAACCAACGCTGCCCGTGCGTTCCGCCACCCAAGGCTCGACCTGATTTTCGAAGCTTTCAAAAATTTCTCTGGGTTTGGCCTCATTGAAGCGGGGAACAATACTGCTTTTTTTAAACAAAATCGTTTTTCAGAAAAGCGAAAAAAATCCTCCTTTCCCCTTTTCCCCTACAAAAACTTTTCCCTTTCAATGCTCTCTGTCCCAGTTTGCTCCAGCGGATTTTTTCCAGCTCAATTTCCAACGACGCTGATTTACCCCGAGACAACCCAGCTGCACATACTGACCATTTTTTCCCGTAGGTGTATCATCTTCCAAAACATAAATTTTTCCTTTGGGGCCCCTTTAGGGAGGAGTTTTTAGGGCCCTCCTTCTTCAATAATATGTCAGCAATAATGAACCCGCTGCGCAGCGAAGAGGCGTTTATAGGGAAATTCCCAAAGGGAAAGACAATTTGCCCAACAACGCTGTAGGGGCAATTTAGGTAGGTTAGCAAAGTATATGCCCACACCAGCTTTTACTCGTCAGGGGCAAATTAAACCTAGACAAACGAATACCCCCCAAATAACACGTTAATTTTCAGAACACCTTTGCTATGCACAGTAGATTGCAGAAACGCATACAACAAAGCCGACTGCACACAAGATTTTACCGTACGAAGCGGCACACTGAACAAACTGAGGAGCTGTTAACGATCCACAATAGCAAGGCTGATCTAAAACTGACACGCAAAATTTGTAAAGCGAAAACGAAAAAAGCAAGCACCAATGTTCCTGCTCAAGCTTTACCCTAACTCAACCGTTTCTCTAAGTCCACCTCGGGCAGGGGACCCATTTAAAAAACCCAGATTTTAAAAGGCCGTTTTCCCGGGGTAAAGGGGGCAAAAAAAAACAGTAGAAAAAGTTTAGACTTATATTATCCTTCACCAAATTTAGAACAGCAATATGTACACTATGTACAGTGATAAATATAGTGCACTCCACGGTAAGCAAGGCAGAAATAGAAGCCACAAGATAGCAGACCGTGCTTCAACCAGCTCTAGAGTGGGAATGACAAGGGCAGACAGGAGAGCGGTATCCACATAACCTCTGCGATTGTCAATCCCACCTTCTTATTGGCTAGAACCTGGTCACTAGTTGAACGATGGGGCCCCATCATCAACTCTTAGCAACCTGGTTCGCTGGTTGGGGGAGATAGCCTGTAAATGAGGGTGTGTCCATGCGCCGAATAAAGGTTACGTACTCTTTGCATGCCACAATTGGCGATGAAGAAAATACCAGGAATCTGTAGGTAAAGGCACCTACGGACTAGAGGGGTTAGAAAAGTCAACGTGTGGTGGCACTGGAAGACGTTCAAGCAGCGAAGGAACGGAGCATTGCGAAGAATGGGGTTGTGAAGATGGAGGAGAGGGAAGAGAAGGAACAGGAAGTGAATCATTGAAGGTTTAGTCTCTGCAATATATTCTGAAATGGCTTCAAGTGTTTCTGAATTCAAAGACGTATGGGAGACCATATTGGAGATAGAAGGAGGAGGGTGAGTAAAGATTGGGACAGTAATGGACTGTACCAAAGTAGAGGGGGAGGGAAGAGTGTAAAGGACTGGAGATGAAGTGTAGGGGGGGACAGAAGAGGCAGAAACCTGGGAGGTGGCAGAAGAGGGAGAAACTTGGGAGGGGATGGGGGTGGAAGGCACAGTACGAGGAGGAGGGTGAATCTCCACACTTGTAATAGAGCCAGAGAGAGGGGAAGAACTAGGTACAGAGACTGGAAAGGTAAAGTGTGGAGGTGGAAGAAGGGAAGGAAGGGGCAAAGAAGATTTGAACAATGTGGAGTTTTTGGACTTCTCAGAAGTAGGGGGGCGATTGGTATTAGGTGTCGTACGAGGTTTTGTCGATACTGGGGCTTGTGAGGAAGGACACGAAGATGTGAGAACAGACTGAGTTGTAGTCGGGACGTCAGAGCCAAGGACAGCAAAAGGATTAGATGACGAAGTGGCTATGGGAGGGGTAACAACAGAGGAGGCTGCAGAAGATGGGACCCCAGAAGTGGGGGGATGTTTGGAAACACGAGAATAAGAAATACGGGGTAGTCTCCCTTGGGGGCGGAGATGAGTAACTGCCATAGCATAAGGGAGACCTTCTGCCTCTTTGAGGCAACGGATTTCACATTCATTTAAGTAGACCTGGCAACGGCGGGAGTACGAAGGGTGAGCTTCATTACAATTAAGGCAAGATGGAGGTTGACTGCAAGATGTATTAGAATGGTCGTCGGCACCACAGACTGGGCATTCGGCCATAGATCTGCAATATTTTGCTGGGTGACCAAAACGCCAGCAATTTCTACACTGTTGCGGTGTAGGCATCACCTTTCGAACTTGTAACCGATGTCCCGCGACATATACAGAGGACGGGATTTTCTCGCGCTGTAAAAAGTTAAACGAGCCACATTGCACGGGTAACGTCTCTGCCCCCGTGCAGGAAGGACATAAGTGTCTACTTTGAGGATTGGGAGATCCTGGAGTTCCAGCTGTTCAAGAATGTCATTGCCACATGACTGGAAATTCTGTTGGACTATGGTATGGGGCAGAATGACAGTACCACTACAAGAATTGAGAGAAAGATGTTTTTCAATAGTGATAGGAGTTAGTATCGATATTCGAAAGGAGAGAAAGATCATGAGCTTGGGTAGCATTCTGGACAGTGACGATGCGCGTACCACTCTTGAGAGCATGAAATGAAATATCTCTACCAACATGATGCAGGAGCGCTTTGCCAATACTATGGTCAGAAAGGTAGGCAGAAGAAGAAGTCGGTCTTAAAGTAAAGAATTTAGTCCATTGTGTGGTCCGAAACTGAGCATGGAGAGGGAGTGCTTGACATGGCGGTCTTTTCCGAGTAGAATGGGAAGGTAACGAAAGAGCATCATCAGGAGATTGACGCTGGCGTTTAGAAGTAGGACCGGAGTTGGTCCGGCGTGAAATGGGCGGGCGATTCAAAAATTGCCGTACTGTAGAGGGAGAAGCCGGAAGCATAGTCAAAGGAGAGCGGAGTTCACACAAATTGAAGGAGTCAGTCGAAGTCCCGGTACCTGAAGCGGGTGAGGAAACAGCACCAGCAAGAGGTACAGGGGCATCAGGAGTGTCCGAAGAGTGGTCTAAACACAAGGCAGGGTCAGAATGGGGTGCAGTATCAAGAAGGGGCCCGGGGGTAGTGGGTTCATGGATTGGGTTCTCCATGGTTAGGTTACTCCTTTGCTTTTTGTTTTTAAGAAAAAAAAAAGAAGAAAAGAAAATAAAAATAAAAAAAAGAATAAAAAAAAGGGGGGAGCGGGGAGGAATAGTTCCCAGGAGGAATGAAAGGGCCGGAAATCTCCCTCCACACCCAAGAGGACCTCAGCACCGCTAGTAGCGCAGATGCAGCATGGACCAATTATGTAAGTGTATTTATGTAAGTGCGTTTGTATGTGTATGTTTGGGGGTCTGAAATGGACTAATCTACTTCACAATATTTCTTATGGGAACAAATTCGGTCAGTACTGGCACCTGAACATACTTCTGGAGTGAAAAAATATCGTTAACCGGGGGTCCACTGTATGTACACTATATACACTATGTACAACAATAGGTATTAGTACACTCCACGGTAAGCAAGGCAGAATAGAAGCCACTAGAAAGCAGACCGTGCTTCAACCAGCTCTAGAATGGGAATGACAAGGGCAGACTGGCGAGTGGTACCCACATCACCTCTGCGATTGCCAAACCATCTTCTCATTGGCTGGAACCTGGGTACTGATTGAACGACGGGGCCCCATCATTAACCCTTAGTACCTGGTTCGCTGGTTGAGAGAGATAGCCTTTTAATGAGGGTGTGTACATGCGCTGAATAAAGATTATGTACTCTTTGCATGCCACACAGGTAGTACGATATAAGAGATATCGTACTACCGATGCTGCCCGGGATCTGAAAGCCCTCCGAGATCATTCTGATAATGAAAGAGAATTGTTGTTCAGTGAGCCATTCGAAGAAAGACTTTGAAGGTGAAAGACGTCAGAGACAAACAAACCGAATGGCTGATGAAAACTCGAAAGACACTGAGTTAACAGCCATGGAGGGAATGGAAAGGAACATTCGACGATCTTCACAGAGAAATGAATGAAATATTTACTCGTTTGCACGACAATGACGCCTAGTTTGGGTTTCTTCTCTATGTCGAGGGACCGTGTTATGGCGCCAACAGTAACGACCTAAAGAACTGAAAAAATGTGGGTGAATTAACCAAAGTTGTATTCGAGGAACTAGGGGATGAGGTGAATTAATTTTTTTGATATCTTGCAAAACGCTAAAGAAGTCTGAAACTACCAAGAATATTGAGGTAGGCCTGGACGCAATACGTATAATCCTTTGAGAATTGCATACAGTTCAGCTGAGAAAATGCTAGCTGTATCTAATGAATGACCTAGCTCAGCACTGTCCGGGAACACTGCTGAACACCCGATACCGTCAGAGGATTTAGAACCATTATTGTATACTGTAATGACATGAGAATGAGATTGTAAGTGGTGAAGAAAAAGGGAGTGAGAAGCAACCATAGGATTTTTGGGTTTCGTGCATGGCACTGGGGAAGAATAGACTCGAACTGTCTGAATCTCCCAAGGGGTAAGGGAAAAGTTAGATTCTAGATGAACATATAAAAGGGGCATTGAAGAGAAGCCAAGAGCGAGTGAAGGTGAAGAGACAGGGGACGGAGTATATGGGCGGCAAACAAATAATGAACCTCTACTAACGTCCATTACCATCCTGTATGTCAAAGGATCGTGAAGGTCATGAAACAGACAAAATATCGGAGGCAATGGGCATAACGCCGATCGTCCAAGGATAGAACATTCGCCTCTGCATATAGGCTCTCGACGGGGGAGGAACGAAAAGCACCTAGATAGAAACGTAATCCCTGATGAACATTAAAATGGTATAAAATACCGACAGATTGTTAGGTAAGACACATATGCAACAGTTAGGTATCTTTATTTCGAAACGTTTCGCCTACACAGTAGGCTTCTTCAGTCGAGTACAGAAAAGTTGATAGAAGCAGAAGATACTTGAAGACGATGTAATCAGTCCATCACCCTTAAAGTTTTGAGGTGGTCAGTCCCTCAGTCTGGAGAAGAGGGACTGACCACCTCAAAACTTTAAGGGTGATGGACTGATTACATCGTCTTCAAGTATCTTCTGCTTCTATCAACTTTTCTGTACTCGACTGAAGAAGCCTACTGTGTAGGCGAAACGTTTCGAAATAAAGATACCTAACTGTTGCATATGTGTCTTACCTAGTAATCCCTGATGATGAATTTGATCAAGTTTAGAAAGAATTGTGCGAGGGACCGAATAATATATTTGGTCTCCATAATCTAGTCTCGATAAAATTAGGGCTGAGTGAAGTCGAAGGAAAGTTCGATTATCCGAACCCCATGAAAGATGTGCGAGGGTTTTAAGGAGGTTCAGCCGGTTATGGCAAGTTGCTTTGAGTGAGGCAATGTGAGGTTTCAGTGACTGCCGGCGATCAAACAGAAGACAGAGAAATCTGACTATATCACGTTTAGGGATTCGGGAGCCATACAGGTATAGCAAAGTATTAGAGACAACAGAACGTCCATGTAAAAGTAATCTGATGTATTTTAGTTCCAGAAAATTTAAACCCATGAGTAGCGGCCCAATGGGAAGCATGGTCGATGGCATTCTGGAAAGAGGCTGCTAGTAGGTGGCAGTTAGTGCATTAAGTGATGACCAGATACTAGATGGGAGAACAGAGGCCAGATCATTAAGAACTAGTAGAAAAGAGCAGTGCTAAGGACATATCCCTGAGGGACACCTTCAGCTTCGATATAGTCAGGGGAAAGAGATTATCAACCTGGACATAGAAATGTCTCTGAAACAAGAAGCTTTTGAGGAAAAGTGGTAGGCTGTCTCGGTGGCCTAAGAAATGAGCTTGGGCAAAGATGCTATATCTCTAAGTAGCATCATATGCTTATTCAAGGTTAAAAACACTGCGTTAACTGAGTGGTTACTAGCAAAGACATTGGGAACATAGGTATCTAATCAGAGTAAGGGTTTGATAATAGCCCAGCCCTTACAAATGCCAAATTGACTAGTGGAAAGTCTATTTTGTGTTTCTAAATGCCACACACCAAACGTCTATTTACTAGACGTTCCATCAAATTGCAAACTGCACTGGTATTAGCAATGGGTCGATATTGGGAGGCATGTTGGCGTCAAGTACCTTGTTTAGGAAAAGGCAGAACAATGGCAGTTTTCCATGGACTGGGAAGAACCCCCTGCGATCAAACAAGAGTAACAAGATGTAAGAGAACTACGAGGACTGACGGATATGAATACTGCAGTGTACAAATATGAATGCCATCAGGTCCAGCTGCCGACGGTCGCCAAGTGGAAAATGTTGACTCAAGTTCTGGAGGCGTAACAGGCACATTATAAGACTCTTCTCTGCTTGAAGACATGTCTCAAGGCGGCAACTCTCTGGCAGATTTGGAGGAAGGAAACGAGGAAGATAGATGAGCTCCTAAGAGATACGGACAAGATGAATTCGGATTGCTGCGGCAACTTCAATAGGATTTGTAATGCTGACACCGCAACCGTAAGAACTTGAACAGAGGCTGGAGAATACCTGCTATTCAGTTTCCGTACTTTTTTTTCCAAACTGCACTCATAGCGGAAGTGAAAGCAGCGGTAGAAACATAATCCCGCCAACAAGTACGTTTTGCTTCACAGATCACACGTCGGGCAACCACCCACATATGTTTAAAAAATCAATGAGCTGCTCAGTGGTTCTATTGTAATGATTTCAACCTGAAGCAGCACATTTTAATTACACTGTGCGAGCATAAGTAGGAGACCACCAAGGCACGCATTTCACAGAGTGCCTACTAGAGGTTTAAGGGATTGAATGTAAAGCAGTGGTTAAAACCAAGGTTTTAGGCGAGTAAAGGGTCCAATCTGCCATTTCAACTGCCATGGTGTTTTTCTTTGCGGAAGGAAAGAATACGAATGGGATGACCCAGATTCCACTGCAAACAAGGACGAACAACGACACCCTTTCTCCAACCTAGGAGCTAGAATTTCAGATGGGATGGAAGGAGGATAGGAAAATGACCACTGTCAAAGTAGGTATGAAAGGCAGAGTAATGCAGCGAAGTATGAACAAAGATGTGAGATTGTGGTATACTAGTGTGTATGAGAAGTGTACTTTCATTAAAAATCCATCAGGAAAACGATCTAATGATTGCAATAAGATATAGCCCGAGATGGGATGGATAACAGTGAAGCGCAATTTAGGTTCTTGTAGGTAGACATAAATAGGGAAAAATTGGGAGGGCAACACCTGATCACTCCGATTACCCCTGTGACCTCGAATATTTCACTGTAAGTCATGATTTCAGAGGAGAAGTATACCGGTAATATGAAGCAGGAGTCGTCTATGGACTAGCATTAGTAAAGTCTTCATGTGGACGGAGCGGAAAATGTAAGCAGCGAAGGACTGGACTGCTCTGAAGAAAGGAGAGTGTATAAATGCTAGTAAGGTGTGAAATAGTGAGAGGAGGTGGATCGGAGACGAAGATTCAAGGACAGTGGGAGTTGACGAGGCTGGTACCTTGTAGCCCAGGGCTGCAAAAGAATTAGATACAGAGATGACTGTGGAAGTTGTGACTACAGAGATTGTGGAAGCCGGTACCACCGAGGTTTGGGTTTGCCTAGTGGAAGTCTTCCTTGGAGGCGGAGATGGGAGACTGCTATGAAATAAGAGAGTCAGTACAATTAAGGCAAGAGGGAGGTTGCAGGATGTATTAAGGTCAGCAGCACACCAAACCGGGTATTCTGCCACGGACCTGCAATATTTCGCTGAGTGCCCGAAGCTCCATCAATTTCTGCATTTTTGTGAAGTAGGAATCAATTTTCGTACTTGTAAACGTTGTCCTGCAATGTATACAGTAGTGCAGATGTAGTGTGAAACCCATGCCCTACCGTACCCTACTCACCGATAAACCGGCAAGGCTGGGCAGCAACCTCAGATCCACTGAGCCACCTCAGTGGACAAAAGAGAGGGCGGGCGATCGGAAGCCCTTCACAAAGCATACATCCTTTGGACATCACTCCAGAGATACACCTGTCATCCTTCGAACACCTATCCCCCAGAACACCAGGGATGATCGTGATATCCCTAGATGACCCAGATTCCACTGCAAACAACACTATCACCAAGGACCTTAATGGAAAAGACGAACAACTACACCCTTTCCCCAACCTAGGAGCTAGAATTTCGGAGAGAAGATCCCCATAGGCCAAAAGCAGGAAAGATAGAAGAGGGGAGGGATAGAGAAAGGAGGAGGGATGGAAAAGGAGGGAATGGAAGGATGGGGTAGTGAAGGGAGGTATTTGAGTTCGGTCGGAGGAAGAAGGCCGAAAAGTACATTTCCTCAGATCAAAAGCCCCTTTGCCACGTCAAGGAGCATTCCCCTTTGAAGAGGCTTCCTTGTTACAGTGTCCTTGTGTAGAAATATTTTCATTGTATTGTGTTTTGTCCTATATTTCATTTTTGTGTAATTTTCCCTGATGCCAAGCATTATATATGTTGCGTATATCTGTGTTTTGACTATATTTTTACAGATTATATTGCAATTTCTCTGCTGTGGCAGCAATACTTACTTACTGTTGTTAATTAGCCTTGTTCTTCTGCTGTACTTTAAGTGTGTAAATTACCTTTCTTTTGTGTATCGTGATAATTTTCTCATTAATACGCTTTTTATTTTGAGCAAG
The DNA here is from genome assembly GCF_026875155.1 of Cherax quadricarinatus. Taxonomy (NCBI): domain Eukaryota; kingdom Metazoa; phylum Arthropoda; class Malacostraca; order Decapoda; family Parastacidae; genus Cherax; species Cherax quadricarinatus. The sequence goes on along the minus strand of NC_069415.1, from coordinate 69,688,537 downwards.
TTTACTCCTTCATTTTTGTCTAATTTTCACGATGTGCTTGTTAATACCTACATTGTTTTATTTTTTTCATTTTCTACTTATATTCTTACATACATTTTTTTTGCTGTAAATTTTCTTGGATTATTTGTGATAATTCTGTAAATTTTCACTCTGTGTAACTTATATCTGTTCTATAGTGATTACATTTTTTATTCTTAATATTGGCACATTCTTCATTTTTTATGTTTTTGTAAATTACTTTGGTTTAATTAACTTCAACTCATACTTTAGTAATGGACAAATAATTTTATTTGTATATGAGAATATCTGGAATTTCGCTGCAATAATTTCATTTACAGTTTTTTTTTTCATTCTTAAGTATAATTCTTATTTTATTTATTTTTTTTATTTTTTTTTATTTGCCGGTACTCTCCCGGCCCGGGTCTTTTCCAATAGTGGTGACCCGGCCTTGACTCCCTGACTGGGGAGTATCTCGAGACCTAAGTCTCCCATGGGAGGAGGTACAAGTGCGCCCTCATCTTCGGGACCAAGTGTCCCCAGGCCCAGCCACAGTCCCCGCCCTCACAGGGCTCGTAGGGAGAAGCTAGGCCTCTGGTCTACCATCTGCCCCGCCCCAAAGGAGCTCGTGGGGATGGCAGTCTTGTGAGCTGCAGGTGGTAGCAACCTCAGGCCTTTCCTTATTATTTTATTGATATTTTAAATTTCTCATACAATTCCAAATTCCATATCTGCACATTTTACATCTTTGTATGTTTCTCTTTCAGAAAAAAATATTTACATTTTTAGCATATTATCTCTCCAGTGTCCTCAATAATTCACCTCAACACTGAAACTAATTAAATTAAAAGTAATTACATTCCGCATTATTGCACAATTTATCTTAATTATTTAAGCTGTGTTCGGTGAGTTTTCTCACTCTCATTCATTGTCTCAATAAGTTTATATATACAGTAAGTCCAGCTTCATTTGTTTTTTCTTTTAAGCAATTTCTTCTGTACTGGCGCATTTTCACATTCCTTGTTCTTGTTTTCCCTATCACTGAAACAATGTCCGAATCACCTGTGCTAAGTGCTAACTATGGTGTAAATAACATATCTCACAATGCCCATGAACCGTGTCAGAACCCTATTGGTTCCTTGCCTTCTGACAGACAATAGCTCACAGACCTTATTTCTATTCGCGTGAACCACTTGGCACCGTTCCTATGTTTGATGGCAATTCAGGCAATCTTAAAGCTTTGTTCACTGCCATTCGCAATGTTGCGAATAATACCTCTGGTGATTAAGCCTCAGAGTATTATAAAATTTGATCACTTGACATGTTAGTCAAGAGTGAAGCTGATTTTTGCAAATTAATATTTTTCTATCAACTGCCTCTTATCCTTAATAGTTATTGGATGAATTAATACTTGCAGCACCTTTTGAAGGCGAATTTCTCGGTCAGTTTTCTACCCATCTATCCAAACTGTTTAACAGAACCGCCAGTAGAGCTCCATCTCCACAGTCGGGAGGTTGGCTGAATACATTTGCAAAGCATAAACGGTAACAACTACTTAATGGCACAGTAGGCAGTGAATTACCCAATGTCAAGGGCAAACTCTTTACAGCTTGGACGTACAAATGTTGAGATTTCAAATGACTCTTTAAAAGCATTAAAGTTGCAGTCGGTTGCTGAACTAGGTTCATTACCTTCCTTGAATATACTCTGTAGTTCTGCTGCTCCTACTGTGCAACCTGTTGTCTGTGTTGCAATTCAAAATCAGTCCTATGTCCAGTCACGTCCCTCGTCTAGGGCTAGTGCAGCTTGTAATCGCTCTTTCCGCAGTGCAATAAAACACAAATAGCAATTACAGCACCAGGACTTGTTACAGTTGCGGAAAATGGACACATTGCATCAAAATGTTCAGCTGTTCAGGTCAAGAAGTTCCGTACTCAAGGAAGTCCTCAAAGCAGTTAACAGTATTGTATTGTTACGACTTTGATGTCGTAACTTAAATAAAAATGTTCCTGGCTCCTAAAGGCTTCTCACACTGCTGTCTAGGGGTTATAAAAGTTCTCTGAAAAACACAGCAAACCTTGGGACCAGCATGTACTCATATATGAAACAATATTAATTATTATTAGGAAGGACAAAACTCACCTATATAAAAATATATCTATGTTAATAGTAACTTATATACAACTACAAAAAACTACCACACACTATTTCACATTAGTTCACTAACACACTGCTACTAATGAGCTAAACAAAAGAAATGAACATTTATGAACAGGGAGGCTCCATAACACCCACATTTCTGCAGGCTACTTAGCCTACAGTGGAAACGTTAAATACTCTCCAAAACACAGGCCCCTGCATACTACCGCTTTATAAATAAGCATGAGAGCACTTAAACACAAACACCTATGGTATGTACTAAAAAACTTACCAAAATTACCTACTCAAACTAACACCAACCCATGACTACTTCACACAGCCGCGTTCCTGAGATGGTTATTCGTTCAAGTAGTAGTTCCTCCTCAGGGGACGCCTTGTCGGAAAGCGGCTACTTGAAACAAGTTATGCCATCTCATGTTGATATCACCGGCCGTCTACGCAAAGACATCTCCGTTGCGGCCAGTGTTCTCACTAGAGTATCAGCTGTTGTCCCTCATGTTCCATATGGTGACACTATAGTATCTGGAAGTGACTCTTGTTAGATGAAAGGTTTGTTTGTCGAACAGTTCTTACATGTTGTAGGAGATAATAAGATGCATCTCTTCCTTGGTAATACTTTTGGTTAGAGTGTTCGCCTCAGAGCGAACACCACACTCGTTGACCTTCTTCAGTATCTGTATCCCGTTTGGTTAGAGGTCAAGTTGTCACCAGATCAGTGGGTTGGTGCTATGTCACCCATGACGAGTCTGTCTGCCCCACAAGTAGAGGAAAAAACACTTAGTTTCTACAGTCTTCCCATATAAAGTCATGAGTTTTTGTACACGTTGAACAACCATTCTAGAGCCGTAGCATTACCAGATGAGAAGATGGGTTTAACGAACTTATTATCGTGTCGTATTTCACTTGAACCTGGTACGAGATCTATTTATGTGCCTGCCTACAGAATGCCTCATTCACAAGTTGTTGCCGCAGAAGAGTTAGTCAACCAGATACTTGACGATAGAGTTATCGCTCATAGCAATTCACCTTGGAATGCACCAGTGATCTTAGTACCTAAGAAAAACGGTACTTAGCGTCTGGTGATTGACGTTAAGAAGTTGATGCTATAACGATACCAGATCGTTTCCTACTTTCTGTAGTTAGTGACTTACTATGCAACAGACTTGTTCCAAGGGGCTTTGGCAAGTCCCTCTTCATGAGGACAGCCAAGAGCTAACAACGTTTAAAACTCCAACAAGTCATTATCACTTCCTCAGACTGTCCTTCGGCTAAAGCTCATGACGAAGCTCATGGCGAACATATTTCAAAGCCTTATAAGTAACACTCTAATGGTGTACTTAGACGATGTGATCGTTATGTCCGAAGACATGGAAACGCATTTAAAAAGAGTAAATTTGGTCCTTGGTAAGCTTGAAAAAGACAATTTAAAGATAAACCTATCCAAATGTCAGTAAAAGCTGCTGTCCAAAACTTTTCATTTCCAACAACTGCTAAACTGTAAGATCCTTTATGAGCTTAACAGATTTTTAATTAACGATCCTTTATTGCAAATTTTTCTTCTGTTACTGCTCCTCTGAATTTCATAAGAAGGATTCTCCTTCCAGATGAATCTTCCTTCAAGAAAGAGCATTTTAGACACTAAAAAACAAGCTAACTTTTCCTGTTTTAAAATTCACAGATTTTTAAAGCGTTTTTATCTGATAACAGACGCTAGTTCCATCAGCATAGGTGCTATCCTACCCAGTTTTATTTGCTAGTCGTGTCCTCACTAAGGCTGCACATAACAATACAGAAAGTGAAAAAAGCATTAGCTATAATTTGGTCTTTAAAACACTTCCGAGACATCATCTACCAGTATACTGTACATGTCTTGACAGATCATGCTCCATTGACTCAGCTACTCTAGAACAATGAGCCTACTGGACGATTAGCCAGATGGTCCTTGACCATACAAGAGTTCAACCTCACTTTTGCTCCCTTGCCAGGAATGACAAATGTAGTCGTAGATGCCCTATCTCAACATATTGGTAAAATCATAGGTGATCTTCTATTCGGTGCAAAGGACAAAAAGAATGCCCAAAGAATGGATCCAGCTTGGTCTGGTGTAATTCGATTCCTGATGAAGAAAGCTCGAACTCTGTGAAACCGCCAACTCCCATCAAGGACTTTCTTATGAACCAGAAATTACTCTACTAAATGGCCGATCTTAGTACCACTAACTGAAGCGTACATCAACTAGTAATTTCCAAGTCACTAGTGAAGGTAGCCCTGCAGCTAGTTCACGATGTACCAGGTGTTGCACACCCTGGTATGGATCGTTGAATTAAGCAAGCTAGGGTGCAATACTCTTGGACTCATATGTCACCAGACATATCAGAGTATATGAAAAAGTGCAATGTTTCCATGCAAAATAAAAGCAATGTTGGTGGACCAAATCCTATTCAGGTTTATGCCACAACCAGTGAACCTCGAGAAAGCGTATCGCTAGATTTATTGACTAATTTCCAGCGTTCCTTCAAGAGCATTAAACATCTGCGTGTCGGAGAAAAAACTGCTGAGACAGTAGCCAGTAATGTGTGTGTGTGTACTCACCTAGTTGTACTCACCTAGTTGAGGTTGCGGGGGTCGAGTCCGAGCTCCTGGCCCCGCCTCTTCACTGATCGCTACTAGGTCACTCTCCCTGAGCCGTGAGCTTTATCATACCTCTGCTTAAAGCTATGTATGGATCCTGCCTCCACTACATCGCTTCCCAAACTATTCCACTTACTGACTACTCTGTGGCTGTGTGTGTGTGTGTGTGTGTGTGTGTGTGTGTGTGTGTGTGTGTGTGTGGTGTGTGTGTGTGTGTGTGTACTCACCTAGTTGTACTCACTTAGTTGAGGTTGCAGGGGTCGAGTTCAAGCTCCTGGCCCCGCCTCTTCACTGGTCGCTACTAGGTCACTCTCCCTGTACTGTGAGCTTTATCATACCTCTGCTTAAAGCTATGTATGGATCCTGCCTCCACTACTTCGCTTCCCAAACTATTCCACTTCTTGACTACTCTGTGGCTGAAGAAATACTTCCTAACATCCCTGTGATTCATCTGTGTCTTCAACTTCCAACTGTGTCCCCTTGTTACTGTGTCCAATCCCTGGAACATCCTGTCTTTGTCCACCTTGCCAATTCCTCTCAGTATTTTGTATGTCGTTATCATGTCCCCCCTATCTCTCCTGTCCTCCAGTGTCGTCAGGTTGATTTCCCTTAACCTCTCCTCGTAGGACATACCTCTTAGCTCTGGGACTAGTCTTGTTGCAAACTTTTGCACTTTCTCTAGTTTCTTCACGTGCTTGGCTAGGTGTGGGTTCCAAACTGGTGCCTCATACTCCAATATGGGCCTAACGTACACAGTGTACAGGGTCCTGAACGATTCTTTATTAAGATGTCGGAATGCTGTTCTGAGGTTTGCTAGGCGCCCATATGCTGCAGCAGTTATTTGGTTGATGTGCGCTTCAGGAGATGTGCCTGGTGTTATACTCACCCCAAGATCTTTTTCCTTGAGTGAAGTTTGTAGTCTCTGGCCCCCTAGACTGTACTCCGTCTGCGGTCTTCTTTGCCCTTTCCCAATCTTCATGGCTTTGCGCTTGGTGGGATTGAACTCCAGGAGCCAATTGCTGGACCAGGTCTGCAGCCTGTCCAGATCCCTTTGTAGTTCTGCCTGGTCTTCGATCGAATGAATTCTTCTCATTAACTTCACGTCATCTGCAAATCGTTCACAAATACCAGAAACAGCACTGGTCCTAGGACTGACCCCTGTGTACTCACCTAGTTGTACTCACCTAGTTGAGGTTGCGGGGGTCGAGTCCGAGCTCCTGGCCCCGCCTCTTCACTGATCGCTACTAGGTCACTCTCCCTGAGCCGTGAGCTTTATCATACCTCTGCTTAAAGCTATGTATGGATCCTGCCTGTGTGTGTGTGTGTGTTGTGTGTGTGTGTGTGGTGTGTGTGTGTGTGTGTGTGTGTGTGTGTGTTTAAAACATTATTTAATCCTTCCTAAAATAGATGGTTTTCCTAATAAAAATATTTTGAAGATTCTGTTGAGTAATGATTCGCTTCAAAAAAAAAATCTGAATAAATATTATATATTCACAAACTTTGTTAAATTTTTTACGATCCATCACAAATGAATGTCTAAAAATATTATATATTAAATTTTTTTTTTAATAAAAAAGCTAGAATTTACCTCAATATATTTAACAAGAGCATCTGAATTTCCATTATTAACTTATGACCCAAGAACTAGACTTTAGCTGAACTTGTAATGCATTTGGACATTAGAGCTTATTAATAAATACTAAATGACTAAGTATAAATAATGGATTTCAGAGTTAGACGAAACAAGAGATTGTGTTCGGAGATTCAAAATAATTTTTTAGCGCAAATGTTTGTAATTAAAGCCTATTTGATATAAATTTAATGACTACTCTTATTTATATGTACAAGGCAGTTAAATAAATATAATTGCACATTTTCATTTTCATAGTTTCGATGTCTTTGAAGGACAAAACAAGTTTTAAAACACAGAGAAAAATTCTATATTCAAACTCTCTGTATGTTAAATAAAGTTTTAAAAAAAAATATTTAAGCTGAATTCTGTATTCGCCTAAAATAAATATCAGTTTGTGATTTAGTTTAACAAAGGAACATTAATGCTTTGGAAATTCTATTATAAAACTACAGATTAGGTACACCTGGCAACCATGGAATCAAACATTTTGGAGGAGGAAGGAGACGAATTGCTACGTGATTTGCTGGGTGATTTGTGAAGATGGGGGCGTGGGGTGATTTGTGGATCAGCGGGTGCATATTAAGGGTAAGAATGATTTGTGGATCAGCGGATGGAGGATTCCGGGAAAGAATGATTTGTGGGTCAGCGGATGGAGGATTCCGGGAAAGAATGATTTGTGGGTCTATGGATGGATATGACCCAGGAACTATGGTGACTAAGTGGATTGTTTATTATTTCATGTTCACGCAAGAGACCGTAGATGGAGGGGAGGTTAATATGAGGAAGGTTTGGGCTTAAGTCTAGACTATGGAGGTGTATATTTTTGTTAGAATATACCAACAAAATATTAGGTTTATAGCAAGTTCCTTAAAGAAAGAGATGGCATTCCTTGTGAACGAAACGTGCCAATAAAATGTCATAAATGGCATATCGAGTCTTATTAATATGTGGAGGGGACGTATGTGTTTCGGAAATGTTCCTCGTGGAGTGAAGATAGGAGAGGGATATTTAATTTACAGTTATTAGGACATGTTCTAAAATGTCGCAATGAACTAATATAAAGAAATGGAGTGATCAGGATTCGAGTCAGATGTCTGAAACTGCCAGTACTTCATCTTAGCATCTGGAGTTTAGTGCGATGGTAATCACAGATAGTAGATTCGAAATACGACTGGAACAATATATTCTGCAGACGATTATCACTGCAATGGAAAAAATGACAACTGCAAATATGGAAAGCTGTAGCCTGAAGAAGCAGTAGGTGAAGCAAATGATAAATAGGAAGAAAGAGGAGGGCAAATAGGAAGAAAGGGGAGGGCAAATTGGAAGAAAGATGTGGGCTGAAGCCAAAGCAGCCGCACTGCAGAATGTGGATAGGTTTTGGAAGGGAGAAAGGGAAGGAGAGAGGGCTTAAGAGAAGATGGAGGAAAGCGAGGGAGGGAAGGAAGAAAATAGTATGGTGAAAAGGGAGGGAAGGAGCGAGAAGGGTGGTAAGATAGAATGGAAAACATTCAGTTTAGTCAGCTTTAGATCATATGCAAGGGCCGATAATTGAGTAGTCCCTTGGCTTAGAGAGTTTCACAGAAGCGAAGTACAGTGGAATCTCTGACCAAATCGGTTCATGACCAAAAAAATCGTCAGTTATTTTTGCATCTGATCACGAACACATAATTGGGTGCCGAACAAACACAGCCAAGCCAATGTTTGCATTCCGCGCCATTTTTTTTTTTTTTTTTTTGCATGCGCCAATTTTCCCCACTTCCTGTATACCCCGACTTTTAGTCGGTCTCGGTCAGACGTGTGTTTATTCGCTGAGAACTCCTTGTGTTGTATTTCGTATGTTTTGAATTCATTTTGCAATTAACCATGGCCTCTAAGCAAGTGAAGAGTGGTGATGTGGGTAAAAAGAAGGGTTTGTAGAAAATTTAAATAGATGAGAAGAAGAAAATTATTGAAAAGTATGAGCATGGTGTGCGTGTTACCAAACTGCTGCGGAGTTCAGGAAGCCGAAGTCTACGATCTCGACTATTCTGAAGCAGAGAGCTACTGTTAAAGCAGAAATGTTGCCAAGGGAGTTACGATGTTAACCAAGTAGAGGCCTCAAGTGCTGGAAGAGGTGGAGAAACTGATGCTTGTGTGGTTGAACGAGAAGCAACTTGCAGGTGATAGCGTAAGCATTCATTGTGTGGTAAGGCATGGAGAGGCTGCTAGTTCTGAAACGGACACGCGCAATGTTAGTTTTCTCTGTTGTTCAAGATTTTCTCATTGATAGTCAAGATTTTTACATCTAGTTTGCTATTACACTGTGCATTGTATGGTATAATAAGATATTTTTGTGCTTAAAAATCTTAAAAAAAATATTTACATACAGTTCGTAGGGGTCTGCAATGGATTATTTGTATTTACATACAATCCAGTGGGAAAATTAGGTTCGGGTCACAACCAAATCGGGTCGTGATCAGAGTTTTGGAACGAATTATGGCCGTGACCAGAGGTTCAACTGTATATGTAATTCATGGCCAATTTTGTGATGAAAAGTTGGGACTAGTTTTGTTTCATCGTAATCTATACGTAGATGAATAACTTTTATAATGTCCATCTTCGGTGTGTGGCATATTCTATTATTGACCGCGAACAAATTTTATAAAATCTTTTATTGACCAATTTTAATTTCTAAAATTTCTCAGAAATTTTTAATATTTATAGTATTAAACCTCATACGAACATTTCTTGAAAATGTTGAGCCTATATAAACAGAATCTATCAAAATGATGTTTTGATTTAAGTTGCTAAATTTGATTCTGTACTAAGGATAAACTTTAGATTGTAATTGTATAGCGTCCTTTAATAGGTCACTAATGGTGATCAACACCATCTTTGCTGAAGTCATCGTCACTGTCAAAGTCTGTTAAAAACTGGAACAGTGTGAGGACCATTATTATAGACTTCACTCACACATAGTTGTATAAGACAGGATTTTTGCTAAACATTTGTATGGTGCTCTGCATCAGTGCTTCACACACGGCCATCTCACTAGCTTCAGAATGGAATCTGTAGACAACGGAGACTATTCTGTTCTTTATTTTCCATCCATGTCCAATGGGTGATGGAACTGTTGGCTGTGGTTTGTCATCTTGGCTCCTGATCATGACCTGGTAGTTGACCCTCTTCTTTTTCTGGTACGAAAACACCTTTTATAGGTGGTAACTTTTCCCAGCTCAGCTGTGTCTCAGAGAGCATATGCCAGTACAACTCTGCAAGTTTAGTTACACCGATTCTGGGCTGATAGACTTTGCCAGTGAATGCTTCCAGTTGATCTAGCACAAGTTCAGAATTTGTTATTGTTTTTTTATTGAATTAAGAACCAAAATGGTATCTTTAGTCTCTGTATTGAAAGCTTTCCAGCATTTGAAATTTGAGCTTTTCCTGACGAAGTGCTTCTACAATCTGATACAGACAAGGTGTGAGATGCAGGCTGTGAAGGAGCCTTTAAGGACTCTACTGAAAGAAATATCTCTGTAATTTGATGCTATGGCTTTAGAAATAAGTAGAAGTTTTGGATCCTTCTAAAGCAAAATCAAAAAATTTATTTAA
>NC_069415.1:69647148-69678022 GCF_026875155.1 Cherax quadricarinatus | reverse complement strand
CAATTCCCCCTTTTTTGGGGGAAACTGTGTCAAACGCCTTCTTACAGTCCAAGAAAATGCAATCCACCCCTCTCTCTCTTGTCTTACTGCTGTCACCATGTCATAGAACTCCAGTAGGTTTGTTACACAGGATTTCCCGTCCCTGAAACCATGTGTGTGTGTGTGTGTGTGTGTGTGTGTGTGTGTGTGTGTGTGTGTGTGTGTGTGTGTGTGTTTATAGTCCTTTGTTTATCCGCGTATATCAGTATACATGTTCTAACAACCTACTAATAATAGTATTAATAGTACTACCCCTAACAATAGTAATACCGATAATACTAATATCAATGTACTAATAATACTAACAGTCAGCTTCTACATGCCTGAACACATGTAAGTGTGTATGTGTGTTCACGAGTCTTTCGTATGCCCACGTATGTATTACATTTGTACTACATGTGTACCCAATAACTTGGTTCGTTGATTGCACTGTCTTCATGTGCTTAAATCTTATCTCTTAAAATTGGTGTCAGGTCTGTAGTCCTATTGGCCTGCACTTCTGCGCAAGCAGGCCTCCTACTAAGGTCATCTATTCCTTGCTCCTACCAGTTTTATCTTTCTACTAAATGCTACGTGCTATATGTATGATAATCACTCCGGAGCAGGGTTTGTGACAACCAGCTACCAGTGACTGCAGGGCCGGGTCTAACTCTCAACATCCCCTTTTACCACAAAAAGAGGTGATTTGTACATTATACCTGCAGAGGTGCCGTCCATCCCGATGCTTACTGTACGATAACTCTCCTGCTCCTTTCCCTGGTTCCACCTTTGTCCTTCTCTTTAATTATTCTAGTCTCCTTACCCATCTGAGCCCTTATTTACCACACTTAACACTTATATATTGATGCTTTTGGTAAATTACACTTCTTATTTGTATTGACACACAACAACTTGCTATGGCGGCACTACTTCCTGGAGGCCTACTGCCTCCCACCTTCTCTGGTTATATATACTTTTTCTTCCTTTTCTTGTAAACTTTTTCACACTCACTATATGTTTCCACACAGTTGGCTTGTTAACCAGCCTCTCTTAATTTTTGACCTGACTTTCGTCACTTGCTTTGTACTTCCTATATTTGTAACTGTGTGGCAACAGGTGCCTACTAGGCCTCAAACGATTTGGCACTTTCAAATTTTGTTGTATAATATCAGGCTTCCTCTCACCTATTTTTAGCTAATAACTTTGGTTATCACTTGTAGGGTTGTTCACTGATGATGTCACTACCGCCGGTTGCTGCTAGCAGCTAATGCACGCCCTAAAAACAGTAAGATTCTTGGAGCATTGTGACCCACTTCACTTTACCGCCGTGTGTGTGTGTGTGTGTGTGTGTTTCTATGTGCATGTCTGTGACTATGTGCATATATATTTTTAGCTAATAACTTTGGTTATCACTTGTAGGGTTGTTCACTGATAATGTCACTACCGCCGGTTGCTGCTAGCAGCTAATGCACGCCCTAAAAACAGTAAGATTCTTGGAGCATTGTGACCCACTTCACTTTACCGCCGTGTGTGTATGTGTGTGTGTGTGTGTTTCTATGTGCATGTCTGTGAATATGTGCATATATATTATATATATATATTTTATATATTTATATTATATATATATATATATATATATTTATATATATGTATATATATAAAATGTCGTGCCGAATAGGCAGAACTTGCGATCTTGGGTTAAATAGCAACGCTTATCTTGCCATATAGGACAAGCGAAAATTTGTGTATGCAATAATCTCGCCGAAATCATTCTGAACCTAACGAGAAAAAATATATTTCACTGTGTTTGTTTAGTATTAAATTATTGCAAGCAAATCTAAAATATATTTAGTTGGGTTATAATAAGGTTAGGTAAGTTTTCTAAGATTCTTTTGGAGCAAAATTAAAATTTTTTCATTAAAATTAATGAAAAAAATATATCTTTAAACGTATAAGAGAAATTTTTAGAAAGGACTTATTTTTAAATGAGTTCTTGCTAATTGACCAGTTTTACATATTCGGCACGACATATATATATCTATATATATATATATATGTCGTGCCGAATATGTAAAACTGGTCAATTAGCAAGAACTCATTTAAAATTAAGTCCTTTCTAAAATTTTCTCTTATACGTTTAAAGATATATTTTTTCCGTTAATGTTGATGTAAAAATTTTTAATTTTGCACCAAAAGGAACTTAGAAAACTTACCTAACCTTATTATATCAAGCGCAATTTATTTTAGTCTAACCCAACTAAATATATTTTAGATTTGTTTACAATAATTTAATACTAAACAAGCACAGTGAAATATATTTTTTTCGTTAGGTTCAGAATGATTTTGGCGAAATTATTGCATACACAAATTTTCACTTGTCCTATATGGCAAGATGAGCGTTGCTATTTAAGCTAAGATCGCAAGTTCTGCCTATTCAGCACGACACATATATATATATATATATATATATATATATATATTATATATATATATATATATATATATATATATATATTTATGGGTCTATGAAAGATGAGGTGAATCATAGAATTGATGAGGGGAAAAGGGTGAATGGTGCACTTAGGAGTCTGTGGAGACAAAGAAACTTTGTCCTTGGAGGCAAAGAGGGGAATGTATGAGAGTATAGTTTTACCAACGCTCTTATATGGGTGTGAAGCATGGGTGATGAATGTTGCAGCGAGGAGAAGGCTGGAGGCAGTGGAGATGTCATGTCTGAGAGCAATGTGTGGTGTGAATATAATGCAGAGAATTCGTAGTTTGGAAGTTAGGAGGAGGTGCGGGATTACCAAAACTGTTGTCCAGAGGGCTGAGGAAGGGTTGTTGAGGTGGTTCGGACATGTGGAGAGAATGGAGCGAAACAGAATAACTTCAAGAGTGTATCAGTCTGTAGTGGAAGGAAGGCGGGGTAGGGGTCGGCCTAGAAAGGTTGGAGGAGGGGGTAAAGGAGGTTTTGTGTGCGAGGGGCTTGGACTTCCAGCTGGCATGCGTGAGCGTGTTTGATAGGAGTGAATGGAGACAAATGGTTTTTAATACTTGACGTGCTGTTGGAGTGTGAGCAAAGTAACATTTATGAAGGGGTTCAGGGAAACCGACAGGCCTGACTTGAGTCCTGGAGATGGGAAGTACAGTACCTGCACTCTGAAGGAGGGGTGTTAATGTTGCAGTTTAAAAAACTGTAGTGTAAAGCACCCTTCTGGCAAGACAGTGATGGAGTAAATTATGGTTGAAAGTTTTTCTTTTTCGGGCCACCCTGCCCTTTGGGGGGAATCGGCCAGTGTGATAATAAAAAAAAATATATATGTATATTTGTATATAAAATAATATATATATATATATTTATAATATATATATTTATATATATATATATATATATATATATATATATATATAATATTTATATATTATATATATAATATATAATTTATATATATATATATATATATATATATATATATATATATATATATATATATATATTCGTGCCGAATAGGCAGAACTTGCGATCTTGGCTTAAATAGGAACGCTCATCTTGCCATATAGGACAAGTGAAAATTTGTGTATGCAATAATTTCGCCAAAATCATCTCTTAAAAAATAAAGAAATGTACGAATGCTGAAGGACAGGCTAATTAAACATTTAAAATGATGCATGGAAGCAGTGGGGTCTTTGTTGCAGTGAGATTTCACCGGAGAGCAAGCATTTTATCAGTGGAACAATCACTGGATGCTACTTTGCATTAAGTTTACATAATTACTGACGGTATTCTCTCATGCAGAAATGAGCGCTTAGAAGGAAACTGATCCTGCAATGTGGGAGGACTCTGAAAACGGAAAGTGAATGGTGACAATATATACGCTTTTTGTCTATGTTCTTGGAGCCGTTGGAGATCAAAACAGAGTTTTCAAGGTTAATGAAGGTTTGTACGCATAATATAACTCTAAAGAGCACTTGCTCACTGTTATTTTTACATGGGCAGTACTTGACCATATATCTGAAGAGACATCAAGCGTTGCAGCTGTACCAGAGCAAGAAGCATAACAAAAATATCCTTAAACCTGGTTTAGAAAGACACGTAAGCAAACACTATAACATATTTATTAGAAAACGTTTCGGTCCTGGGACCTTGATCACTTCTAACATACAGAGGTAGAAAGACTATATATATATATAGGCAGAGAGTGAGGTGTGAGTGATGCATGGTGACTTGAAGAATGTCATGTTGGGATGAGGACGGGTAGACGATGAAATCATGTGACTCCTGTGTTGTTGGGTTGGTGGTGATTAAGTATCCTGTATGCCAATGTTTTTGAAATTTTGTAGTTTCCAGTGTTACGCTCTATAGTGTCGGTGACGGCGATTACTGAGGCTTCTAGGCACCGTCGGCGTCTGAGGTCTGGTTCGGTGAGAACGAGTTGTGCCTCATTCCAGTTCATCAAATGCCCCGTGGAGTCTCTGTGTAGGACACAGGCGTACCTCTAACAGAGACGATGTAAGGCATCATCTAAACCAACTTGTCGGTATTTATTACCAAGGTTTATACCACCATTAAACCTGTAATGAAGCAGTATACAAGAAGGTTATTGCCATGAACATCTTGCGAATAAAATATGAATTGACTTGAAATTCATGTTTCAATCAAGACAGTTTTTAGTGAAAGTATTAAAAAGTTGTTAAGTAAAAGGACACAAGTACAACTAATGTGACATTTTTATTGTGGCAACGTTTCGCTCTCCAGGAGCTTTGCCAAGCCGTTACAAACAGTACATGAACTAACGAGCGAACAAGTTCACGTAAGATCCTATTGTGATGAGCGTGGAAGACGGGACAGACGAAGAATAGCGCTGGAGAGGAGTGTTTTTAGTCGTAGAAATAGAGTAAGGGCTTAACCCAGCAGCTAAGGCGATCGTGGGACAGACAGTGAGAACAGACGTAGTAAGCTCTTCTGATGCGACTCCGACGGGGTGAGCGGGGAGGACGGGACAGACGAAGATTAGCGCTAGAGAGGAATGTAAATTGAGCCTTGGCTTAAGCCAGCAGCTAATGCGAACTTGGGTCAGAGGTACCATTAAGAGAATCCAAAGGTTATTTGTAGATAGGGTTGGGAGCAGGATCATACAAGGAGTAGAAAAGGTTGTGTCGGTTTGTGGGTCTGCGAATGTCTTCGTCAAGGAGAGAGGTCCATTAGTCATGTCGTGTCTCATGTTTGTCTATCTGTCTGTCACTGAGCGTCTTCCAGTACAGATTCAGCGCAGGGATGTCTAATTGGGCATGGAGAGACTCGCTTGTGGCGAAGTCTTCCCATCAGGCATCAAGCACCCAGCGCAGCGCCTTGTTCTGGACACGCTGCAGTTTAAGTTTGTTTTAGCTGCAAGAGAGAGAGCTAGAGGAGAGTAAGTTATCAAAGGATGTATTAGGGATTTGTAGAGGTGTAATTTGGTGCGTTGGGAGGCATGTTGCAGATTGTAGAGGCCCGCAAGGGCCTTACTAGCTATTGCATGCCTTGAGTGAATGTGTCCGTGTAGGCGAAGAAGGTAGTCAAGGACAGTGACGGATTGTGTGATAGGGATGTAAGTGCGGGTGTCAGCTGTTCTGAACTCGACAGGTAATGGAAGATCACGTTTCCTGTAGTTAAAATATGTAATGCTGGATTTAGCTACATTGGATTTGATCCTCCATTTTTGTTCCCAGAAGGCTATCCTGTCGACTTCATTTTGTGTTTTGTGTGTGAGTGTATCTATATTGGCCTTGAATTATCACTAATCGCTGTTTCGAATACAATTAAACAAAACAAAGGCAGCTTCACCATCTCTGAAGTCTTAGCAAGAATCCTCCTGAAAACAGTAAACCCTGCCATCACATAGTCTCTCCTGTAAATCTTGCACAAAGCACATTACAGAGAATGAACATTGAAACAGACCTTCTCTATCCAGTCTCCAATAGAAATATTTATCTAACATATTTTTATGTTACCCAAGTAATAGCTTTTATATCCCTTTACTTATGTGCGAGTTAATTGTTCTGCAATATTGTATTACTACTACTATTACTACAACTAATATCGCTACTACTACCACTAGTATTGCACCTCACTCTGAGCCTATATATACCCTCTGTGTCCATGTACTGTTTGTAACGGCTTGATAAAGCTCCTGGAGAGCGAAACGTTGCCACAATAAAAATGTTACATTAGTTGCACTTGTATCCTTTTACTTTACATATTGTCGGTAATTCTACCAACATTATTACATTAATAAAGTTGTTGGTCATCTGATTGCTCTTGGCATTAAATTACATGATAAATATGATGCATAGGCAACACATGGGGAAATTTATTTTGATATTTCACCAGCCAGTTGCTTTAACAATTTATTACAGAGGTTATTTGAAGGTACTGAAAATAGAGACAGAAGATGAGAAAATCCGTCCCTTAGCCAAAATGAAGATGTTTACTACCGTCATTGATGAATCTGGTTCATCAATACTATGGTGGTGAACACCTTTATCAACGTTGAGGGGAACGATTACCTCGCCATCTACTGTCTCAGGTTACAAAAACTACAAATAACCTCTGTATTGAACTGATAATGCAACTGTCTGGCGAAACGTTTTGAGTTCCAAATACAGAGATTTATCTTTGAATCTAACATAATGGATTTATGGGTTCCTGTCAAGAAGAAGAATCTAAATTTGTGGTCATGCGCCAAGAAGAAAATGATAATGAATGTGGCTGGTATTGTAAAAGTCTTAAGAGAACACAGGTTGTTATTTGCGGACTACTTTTAAGTAGATAATAGCGTGAAGTAAATTTATGTTACACATTACGGTTTATCGAATTTATTACTTTACCATGATCACTGTTTTATGACGGTTTAACCATTGTCAACATAAAAGTAAACTCATGGAAAAATACCGAAGTTGATTCTACCATTGCCACCACAACCAAGCAGCAGACACTAGTAAACAAACACTTCCAACGACAGAAATCATCAGTACTAGATAGGAAAGAACCTTGGTTACAATTGTCACATATAGGTGAGCACAAATAGAAAACATATCTGACTCTCATCAGACGCAGGATAAGCCTCTCCCATATCTTGCGCTCAATTACCTATATGGGTTTATTGCTTAATATAATTTATTTATTAATTTATCTGGATGGGTCAAAAAATATCCAAGCAAGCAGTTTTCAAGTTGAGGTATTCACCAAAAAATTCAAACGAGGTACTGTTATTTTAATGAAACACAGTGTTTGGCACAAAACCAAGAATGATGAGGCATATGATGATCCAAGGTATTGTGCCAACCCACTATAATAACATGGATAACATAAACATGCATAGCTAATGTTACTAGAAATAATCTTTCACACATTAGCACCAAAGATGAATTAATTGTCTATCAAGCTCAAAAAGTGCTTCAGCATCTACAAGTGACCAAAAATGACAATGTAGTGGGGGGGGGGAACAGAAATTGCCGCCTCAGATTATTCTTTGAACTGTTTTCATAGGATACAAGAAGAAGGGTACACGAAGACCATTCCTTAGCCATCAATGCCACAGGAAGTAGAGCAATAAAGCTCTATATATTTGCGCAGGATACACATGTTTTGATTCTTGCTTTAAGAAGGTATCCAAAACTTCTACTTATTTCTAAAGCCATAGCATCAAATTACAGAGATATTTCTTTCAGTAGAGTCCTTAAAGGCTCCTTCACAGCCTGCATCTCACACCTTGTCTGTATCAGATTGTAGAAGCACTTCGTCAGGAAAAGCTCAAATTTCAAATGCTGGAAAGCTTTCAATACAGAGACTAAAGATACCATTTTGGTTCTTAATTCAATAAAAAAACAATAACAAATTCTGAACTTGTGCTAGATCAACTGGAAGCATTCACTGGCAAAGTCTATCAGCCCAGAATCGGTGTAACTAAACTTGCAGAGTTGTACTGGCATATGCTCTCTGAGACACAGCTGAGCTGGGAAAAGTTACCACCTATAAGAGGTGCTTTCGTACCAGAAAAAGAAGAGGGTCACCTACCAGGTCATGATCAGGAACCAAGATGACAAACCACAGCCAACAGTTCCATCACCCATTGGACATGGATGGAAAATAAAGAACAGAATAGTCTCCGTTGTCTACAGATTCCATTCTGAAGCTAGTGAGATGGCCGTGTGTGAAGCAGTGATGCAGTGCACCATATAAATGTTTAGCAAAAATCCTGTCTTGTACAACTATGTGTGAATGAAGTCTATAATAATGGTCCTCACACTGTTCCAGTTTTTAACAGACTAAGACAGTGACGATGACTTCAGCAAAGATGGTGTTGATCACCATTAGTGACCTATTAAAGGACGCTATACAATTACAATCTAAAGATTATCTTTAGTACAGAATCAAATTTCACAACTTGAATCAAAACATCATTTTGATAGATTCTGTTTATATAGGCTCAACATTTTCAAGAAATGTTCGTATGAGGTTTAATACTATAAATATTAAAAATTTCTGAGAAATTTTGGAAATTAAAATTGGTCAATAAAAGATTTTATAAAATTTGTTCGCGGTCAATAATAGAATATGCCACACACCAAAGATGGACATTATAAAAGTTATTCATCTATCTATAGATTATGATGAAACAAAACCAGTCCCAACTTTTCATCACAAAATTGGCCATGAATTACATATACAGTTGAATCTCTGGTCACGGCCATAATTCGTTCCAAAACTCTGGTCACGACCCGATTTGGTTGTGACCCGAACCTAATTTTCCCACTGGATTGTATGTAAATACAATTAATCCATTGCAGACCCCTACGAACTGTACGTAAATATTTTTTTTTAAGATTTTTAAGCACAAAAATATCTTATACCAAACAGTGCACAGTGTAATAGCAAACTAAATGTAAAAATCTTGACTATAACTGAGAAAATCTTGAACAACAGAGAAAACTAACATTGCGCGTGTCCGTTTCAGAACTAGCAGCCTCTCCATGCCTTACCACACTATGAATGCTTACGCTATCACCTGCAAGTTGCTTCTCGTTCAACCACACAAGCATCAGTTTCTCCACCTCTTCCAGCACTTGAGGCCTCTGCTTGGTTAACATCGCAACTCCCTTAGCAACATTTCTGCTTTAACAGCAGCTCTCTGCTTCAGAATAGTCGAGATCGTAGACTTCGGTTTCCTGAACTCCGCAGCAGTTTGGTAACACGCACACCATGCTCATACTTTTCAATAATTTCCTTCTTCACATCTATTTAAATTTCCTACAAACCCTTCTTTTTACCCACATCATCACTCTTCACTTGCTTAGAGGCCATGGTTAATTGCAAAATGAATTCAAAACATACGAAATACAACACAAGGAGTTCTCAGCGAATGAACACACGTATGGCCGAGACCGACTAAAAGTCGGGGTATACAGGAAGTGGGAAAAATTGGCGCCTGCAAAAAAAAAAAAAAATGGCGCGGAATGCGAACATTGGCTTGGCTGTGTTTGTTCGGCACCCAATTATGTGTTCGTGACCAGATGCAAAAAAAACTGACGATTTTTTTGGTCATGAACCGATTTGTTCAGAGGTTCCACTGTACTTCGCTTCTGTGAAACTCTCTAAGCCAAGGGACTACTCAGTTATCGGCCCTTGCATATGATCTAAAACTGACTAAACTGAATGTCTTCCATTCTTTCTATCTTACCAACCTTCTCGCTCCTTCCCTCCCTTTTCACCATCCTATCTTCCTTCCCTCCCTCGCTTTCCTCCATCTTCTCTTAATCTCTCTCTCCTTCCCTCCCTCCCTTCCAAAACCTATCCACATTCTGCAGTGCGGCTGCTTTGGCTTCAGCCCACATCTTTCTTCCAATTTGCCCTCCCCTTTCTTCCTATTTATCATTTGCTTCACCTACTGCTTCTTCACGCTACAGCTTTCCATATTTGCAGTTGTCATTTTTTCCATTGCAGTGATAATCGTTTTTTTGAACTATAGTTCCTCGTCTGCAGAATATATTGTTCCAGTCGTATTTCGAATCTACTATCTGTGATTACCATCGCACTAAACTCCAGATGCTAAGCTGAAGTACTGGCAGTTTCAGACATCTGACTCGAATTCTGATCACTCCATTTCTTTATATTAGTTCATTGCGACATTTTAGAACATGTCCTAATAACTGTAAATTAAATATCCCTCTCCTATCTTCACTACACAAGGAACATTTCCGAAACACATACGTCCCCTCCACATATTAATAAGACTCGATATGCCATTTATGACATTTTATTGGCACGTTTCGTTCACAAGGAATGCCACCTATTCTTTAAGGAACTTGCTATAAACCTAATATTTGGTTGGTATATTCTAACAAAAATATACACCTCCATAGTCTAGACTTAAGCCCAAAACCCATTCCTCATATTAACCTCCCTCCATCTACGGTCTCTTGCGTGAACATGAAATAATAAACAATCCACTTAGTCACCATAGTTCCTGGGTCATATCCATCCATAGACCCACAAATCATTCTTTCCCGGAATCCTCCATCCGCTGACCCACAAATCATTCTTTCCCGGAATCCTCCATCCGCTGATCCACAAATCATTCTTACCCTTAATATGCACCCGCTGATCCACAAATCACCCCACGCCCCCATCTTCACAAATCACCCAGCAAATCACGTAGCAATTCGTCTCCTTCCTCCTCCAAAATGTTTGATTCCATGGTTGCCAGGTGTACCTAAGCTGTAGTTTTATAATAGAATTTCCAAAGCATTAATGTTCCTTTGTTAAACTAAATCACAAACTGATATTTATTTTAGGCGAATACAGAATTCAGCTTAAATATTTTTTTTTAAAACTTTATTAACATACAGAGAGTTTGAATATAGAATTTTTCTCTGTGTTTTAAAACTTGTTTTGTCCTTCAAAGACATCGAAACTATGAAAATGAAAATGTGCAATTATATTCATTTAACTGCCTTGTACATATAAATAAGAGTAGTCATTAAATTTATATCAAATAGGCTTTAATTACAAACATTTGCGCTAAAAAATTATTTTGAATCTCCGAACACAATCTCTTGTTTCGTCTAACTCTGAAATCCATTATTTATACTTAGTCATTTAGTACTTATTAATAAGCTCTAATGTCCAAATGCATTACAAGTTCAGCTAAAGTCTAGTTCTTGGGTCATAAGTTAATAATGGAAATTCAGATGCTCTTGTTAAATATATTGAGGTAAATTCTAGCTTTTTTATTAAAAAAAAAATTTAATATATAATATTTTTAGACATTCATTTGTGATGGATCGTAAAAAATTTAACAAAGTTTGTGAATATATAATATTTATTCAGATTTTTTTTTTGAAGCGAATCATTACTCAACAGAATCTTCAAAATATTTTTATTAGGAAAACCATCTATTTTTGGAAGGATTTAAAAAATGTTTTAAACCCCCCCACAAAACACAAACTAAAAAAAAAAAGGCAATATATTCTTTAACGAGGTAAAAAAAATAGGTCAAAATATTATACATCAAAACCCGGGGGGCTGGACTCGACCCCCGCCCTCAATTTGGTATAAACTGGGTATCCCAAATAGTCTAGGAAACCAGTGCTGTTTTGGTATTTTAAGATTTCAGATGCGAATTAATGAGAAAATTTCCTTTTTATAAAAAAAAAAAATAAAAATTTTGACATTCAGATGGTCAAATTTCCGGGTTTAATAAAAAAAATAAGTTTTTTAAAAGGGCAAAAAACCCAACAAATACATTTAGGGGGAAATAAAAATTAAAGGAAAAAATTTTTGAAAACACACACACCCAACCAACACAACCAAAAACCCACACCCACAAACCCAAAAAAACACCACCAAAAAAGAACTTTTAAACCCTTGACATGTTTTTCTTGGATTTGGGAAAGTAGAGGGAAGTTTGGAACCCACACCAGCCAGCAGGAAAAATAGGAAGGGTTAAAAAGTTTGAACAAGAAGCCCAAGAAAAGGAGCCTGAGAGGGAAAGGGAAAAAGCCCGCATGGAGGACGAAGTTGGGGGCAGAAAAACTACAAAAACTGAGAGGAATTGGAAGGTACAAAAAAGGTGCCGGGGTTTGGGGACACAAACGGGGGACACATTGGATTAAAAAAGTTTTAACACAGGGAGTTAGGAATATTTTTTTAGCCACAATAGCCAAGGGGGAAAGGGGGAACGAAGATAGGCAGGTTCCAACAAGCTTTAAGCAAGGGGTATGTAAAGAAGTAAGGGGAAAAACCTAGTAGGCCCGGGAAGGGGGGGCCAGGATTAACCGATCAAAAAATAAGGTTTTAAAAGGGGGAACAAAACAACCAAGACACAACAAAACACAAAACAACAAAAACAAAAAACCAGCCACAGAGTGTCAGAAGTGAATAGTTTGGGAAGCAGTTGGAGGCAGGATCCAAAATGTTTTAAGCAAGGTATAAAAAAACCCGTCAGGGAGATGACCTATAGCGACGTAAAGGGGGGGCCCAGGGCTGGATCGCCCCCCGAAACCTCAATGGTGAGTAAACTGGTGAGTAACACACACACATACTGGCTACTGTCCAGCATTTTTCCCACAGCAGATGTTTTAAGCCTTGAAGGGAACGGGGAAATTAGTCAAAAAATTTGGTAGTTTTTCTCGGGGTTCAGGGTTGGCATAAACCCGAATAGGTTTGTCCACCAACTTTGCTTTTATTTTGCAGGGAAAACATTCACTTTTTCTAACTCTGATTGTCGGGGACTATGAGCCAAGAGTTTTCCCCCTACTTGTTTAAATTCAACGACCCTACCGGGTGTGCAACACGTACACGTAACTAGCTGCAGGGAAACCTTCACTGTTTTGGGAAAATTACTAGTTGAGTACGCTTCGTTAGGGGTACAAAGATCGGCCATTTAGTAGGTAATTTTTTTCATGAAGTCCTTGATGGGGTTGGCGGTTTCCAGATTTCGAGCTTTCTTCATCGGGAAATCAATTACACCAGACAAGGGACCCTTTTTTTTTGGGGGCATTTTTTTTTGCCCTTTTGACCGAAAGAGTCACCTATGATTTTCCCCAATTTGTTGAGATAGGGCATCTACGAACATTTGTCATTCCGGGCAAGGGAGCAAAAGTGAGGTTGAATCTTGTATGTAAAGGCCCATCGGGCAATCGCCCAGTAGCTCATTGTTTGAGTAGCTGATAAAGGACAGATCTGTAAGACAGTACAGATAGGGTAGATGAGTTGGGAAAGTGTTTAAAAGCCCAAAATTTAAAAGCTAATCTTTTTTCACTTTCGATTGTTTGTGCAGCCTTAGTGAGGACACGACGAAATAAAATGGGTGGGATAGCACCTTGCTGATGGAACGGGTTTCTTTTATCAGATAAAAACGTTTTAAAAAATCGTGAATTTTAAAACGGGAAAAAGTTAGCTTGTTTTTTGTGCTAAAATGTTTTTTGAAGGAAATTCTTTGAAGGAGAATCCTTTTATAATTCAGAGGACATAACAGAAAAAAAATTTTGAAAATAAGGATCGTTAATTAAAAATCTTTTAAGCTCATAAAGGATCTTACGTTTAGCAGTTGTTGAAATAAAAAGTTTTGGACAGCAGTTTTACGACATTTGGAAATAGGTTTTATTTTTTAAATTGTCTTTTTCAAGTTCCCAAGGCCCAAATTTACTCTTTTTAAAGCGTTTCCATGTCTTCGGACATAACGATCACTCGTCAAAGTACCCCCTTAAGGTGTTACTTATAGGCTTTGAAATATGTTCCCCAAGAGCTTCGTCATGAGTTTTTGGGAAGGCAGTCTGGGGAAAGGAAATGACTTGTTGGATTTTTAAACGTTTTTGCTTTTGGGCGTCCTCGAAGGGGGGATTTCCCAAAAGCCTTGGGAAAATTGTTGATAGTAAGTCACTAACTACAAAAGTAGGAAACGATTGGTTCGTTATAGCATCAACTTTTAACGTCAATCACCAACCTAAGTCCCGTTTTTCTTAGGTACTAAGATCAGGTGCTTCCAAGGTAATTGCTATGAGCGAAACTCTATCGTCAAGTATCGGGTTGACAAACTTTTCTGCGGCAACAACTTAAATGAGGCATTTGAAAGGCAGCACATAAATAGATCTCGTCCCAGGTTAAAGTGAAATACACACGTAAAAGTTCGTTAAACCCTCTTTCATTGGAAAGCTACGGTCTAGAATGTTGTTCAACGTGTAAAAAAATCAGACTTTATTGGGAAAAACTGTGAAACAAGTGTTTTTCCTCTACTTGTGGGAGACGATCGTCAGGGGTTTACATGCCCCAACCCCCTGTTTGGTGACAACTTGACCTCAAAACCAAAGGGGGTTCAGATATGAAAAAGGTAACGAGTGTGGTGTTCGCTCTGAGGCGAACACTCAAACCCAAAAAGATTCCCAAAGGGAAAGAGATGTCTTATTATCTCCACAATGTAAGAATTTCGAAAAAAAAACCCTTTTATTAACAAAGTCATTTCAGATACTATAGTGTCCCCATATGGACATGAGGGAAACGTGATACTTTTGTGAGAACACGGGCCGCAACGGAGTGTCTTTGCGTAGAGGGCCCCGGTGAATAAACAGAGATGGCATAACTTGTTTCAAGTAGCCGCTTTCCGACAAGGCGTCCCCTGGGAGGAATACTACTTGAACGAAAAACCATCTCGAACGCGGTGGGGGAAAGTAGTCAGGGGTTTGGTTTTAGTTTGAGTAGGTAATTTTGGAATTTTTTTTTAGTACATCCCATAGGGTTTGTTTTTAAATGCTCTCTTTTTATTTAAAAGCGGTAGTATGCAGGGCCGTGTTTTGGAGAGTTTTTAACTTTTTCCCTGTAGGTAAGTAGCCTGCAGAAATGGGGGTTTATGGGGGCCTCCCTGTTCATAAATGTTCATTTCTTTTTTTTAGCTCATTAGTAGCAGTGTGTTAGTAAACTAAGGGAAAATTTTAAGTGGGGGTTATTTTTTTTGTAGTTGTATAAAATTTACATTAACATGATATTTTTTTATTAGGTGATTTTTTGTCCTTCCTAATAAAATTAATATTGTTTATTTTGGTACTTGGCCCCAAAGGTTTGCTGTTTTTCAGAAATTTTATAACCCTAGACGCAGTGTGAGAAGCCTTTTAGGAGCCAGGAACATTTTTTTTTTTAAGTTCGACTAAAAATCGAACAATACAATACTTTTAACTGCTTTGAGGATTTCCCTTAGTAGGGAAAACTTTTGAAAACGCTGAACATTTTGATGAAGTGTCCTTTTTCCGAAATTAAAAAGTCCGGTGCTGAAATTTGCTATTTGTTTTTTATTGCCTGCGGAAAGAGCGATTACAATCACTAGCCCTAGACGAGGGACGTGAGGGAAACATGGGATGATTTTGAATTGCAACACAGACAACGGGTTGCCGTGGAGCAGCAGAAATACGAATATTCAAGGAAGGTAATGAACCTAGTTTTAGCAACCGATGCAACTTTAATGCTTTTAAAGATCATTTTAAATCCAAATTTGTACGTCCAAACTTAAAGGTTTGCCCTTGACATTGGGGAATTTATGCCTATGTGCCATTAAATAGTTTTTACCGTTTTTGCTTTGCAAAGATTCAGCCAACCCCCCGATGTGGGAGGGGGTCTACTGGCGGTTCTGTTAAACAGTTTTTATAAAGGGTAGAAAACTACCCGGAAAATTCGCCTAAAAGGTGCTGCAAGTTTAAATTTACCCAAAAACATTTTGGATAAGAGGCAGTTGATAGAAAAAAATTAATTTCAAAAAACAGCTTCACCCTTTACTAAAAAAAATGTCAAGTGATCAAATTTTTAATTTTCGAGGGTTAAACACCAGAGGTATTATTCGCAACATTGCGAATGGCAGTGAAAAAGCTTTAAGATTTCCCGAATTGCTCAAACAAGGGAAAGGTGCCAAGTGTTCACGGAATAAAATTTAAGGTCTTGACATTTGTCAAAGGCAAGGAACCAATGGGTTTTGACACGGTTTATGGGGGATTGGAGATATGTTATTTACACCCTAGTTAGCCTTAGCACAGGGATTCGGACATTTTTCAGTGATAGGGAAAAAAAAGAACAAGGAAAGTGAAAAAGCGCCAGTACAGAAAAAATTGCTTAAAAGAAAAAAAAAATAACTGGCTTACTGAAAATAAACTTATTGAGAAAAGAATGAGAGTGAAAAAACCACGAACACAGCTTAAAAAATTAAATAAATTTTGCAAAAATGCGGAATGTAATTCTTTTAAATTTTTAAAAGTTTTGTGTTGAGGTAATTATTTTGGGGGACGGAGGATAATATGCTAAAAATGTAAAAATTTTTTCTGAAAGGAAAAATACAAAGAGTAAAATGTGCAGATATGGAATTTTTGGGTTGTATGAGAAATTTAAAATTCAATAAAAAAAAAGGAAAGGCCTGAGTTGCTCCACCCGCAGTCACAACGCCATCCCACGAGTCCTTTGGGGCGGGGGGAGTGGTAGCAAAGGCCTTTTTCCCTCGAGCCCGTGAGGGCGGGGACTGTGGCGGGCCTGGGGGCACTTGGGCCCGAAATGGGGCATTTTACCCCTCCCAGGGGACTTAGGTCTCGAGTACTCCCCCGTCAAAGGGGGTCAAGGCCGGGTCCCACATTGGAAAAGACCGGGGGGGGGAGTCCCCAAAAAAAAAAAATAAAAAAATAAATAAAAAAGAATTATACTTAAAATGAAAAAAAAAACTGTAAATGAATTATTGCAGCGAAATTCCCGATATTCTCATTAAAATAAAATTATTTTTCCCTTTCTAAAATAGAGTTAAGTTTTAATTTAAAACCAAAGTAATTTTTAAAAAAAATAAAAAAAGAAAATGTGCCAATATTTAAAAAAAAATGTAAACACATAGAACAATATAAGTTTCACAAGTGAAAATTTTACGAATTATCACAAATAATTTCCCAAAAAAAATTTACAGCAAAAAAAAAAGATTTGGGAAGAAATAAGAGAAAAAGAAAAAAAAAAAAAAATGTAGGTATTAAAAAAGCACATCGTGAAAATTAGACAAAAATGAAGGAGTAAACTTGCCAAAAAAAAACGTATTATTTAGAAAAAATTTTCACATACAAAAAAGTAAGGGAATTTACACACTTAAATCAGCAGAAGAAAAAGGCTAAATTTAAAAAAACCCTAAGTAAGTATTGTTTCCACAAACAAGAAATTGCAAATTTTAATCGTAAAAAATATAGTCAAAACACAATATACGCAACAAATAATGCTTTGGGATCGGGGGAAAAATTACACAAAAATGAATTTTGGACAAAACACAAAAATTTAAAAAAAAAAAATATTTTCTACACAAGGCACTTAACAAGGAAGCTCTTCAAAGGGGAAAAACCCTTTCGGGCAAAGGGGGTTTTGATCTGAGGAATGTACTTTTTTGGCCTTCTTTTTTCCGACCCCAAAACTCCCCTTATCCCCCTTTCCTTTCCTTTTTATCCCTCCCCTTTTTTCCCATCCCCCCCCTTCCCCTTTTTTTTTTGGCCTATGGGATCTTCTTCCCAATTTTTAGCTCCCAGGTTGGGAAAGGGTGTGTTGTTCGTTTTTTCCATTTAAAGGGCCTTGGTGTGTGTTTTTTGAGTGGAAACTGGGATTAGGGAAACACGATATCCCGGTGTTTTGGGGGATAGGTGTTTGAAGGGTGAAGGGTATTCTGGGGTGTGTCCAAAAGGGGTATGCTTTGTGAAGGGGTTCCGATCGCCCCCCCCTCTCTTTGTCCCCTGAGGTGGGGTCGTGGATTGAGGGTTTTGCCCAGCCTTGCCGGGGTTTTTCGGTGAGTAGGGTACGGTAGGGCATGGGTTTTACATACATCTGCATACTGTTACTTGAGGACAACGTTTTCAAGTCGAAAATTGATTCCTCCCAAAAAAAGCAAAATTGAAGGAGTTCGGGCACTCAGCAAAAAAAAAATTTGGGGCCGTGGGAGAATACCCCGGGTTTGGGGTGCTGCTGACCTTAATACATTGCCCTCCCTCTTGCCTTTTTGTACTGACTCTTTTTTCATAGCAGTCTCCCTCTCCGCCCCCAGGAAACTTCCACTGGCCCAAAAACCCCAAACCCCGTGGGACCGCTTCCCCAATCTCTGTAGTCACAACTTTTCCCCGTCACTCTGTTTAATTCTTTTGCAGCCCTGGGTCAAGGTCCCGCCTCGTCAACTCCCCCTGTCCTTGAATCTTCGTCTCCGATCCACCTCCCTCCTTTTTCACACCTTACTCATTTATACCTTCCCCTTTTTCAGAGCAGTCCCGTCTTCGTGCCCCTTTTAAATTTTTCCCCTCCCTCCCATGAAAACTTTTTAAACTGTAGTCCATAGACACTCCTCTTATATTACCGGTTTAAAATTCTCCCCTGAAATCTGACTTACAGTGAAATATTCGAGGCACAGGGGTAATCGGGTGTAGTGTTGCCCTCCCAATTTTTTCCCTTTTTTGTCTACCTACAAAACCAAATTGCGCTTCACTGTTATCCCTCCCATCTCGGGGTATATTTATTTCAATCATTTGATGTTTTCCCGAGGATTTTTAATGAAGTACCTTCCAACACCAGTTAACCCAAATTCACACTTTGTTTTAAAATTTGCTGCATTACTTGCCTTTCATACCCACTTTGACAGTGGTCATTTTCCCCATCTCCTTCCTCCCCTCGAAATTCTAGCTCCAGGTTTGGAGAAAGGGTGTGTTGTTCGTCCTTTTTTGCAGTGGAATCTGGGTCATCCCCCTTCGTTTCTTTCCCTTTCCCCAAAGAACCCAAAACCATGGGAGTTTGAAAAGGGCAGATGGCCCTTTACTCGCCTAAAAACCCTTGGGTTTTAACCCCTGCTTTACACAATCCCCCAAAAAACCCCAGTAGGCCCTGGAATGCGTGCCTTGGTGGTCTCTACTTATGCTGCACAGTGTAATTAAAATTTCTTTCTTAGGTTAAATCATTACATAGAACCCTGGCAGTCATTTATTTTAACATATGTGGGTGGTTGCCCCGACGTTGATTGTGAAGCAAAACGACTTTGGGGGGATTATGTTTCTACCGCTGCTTTCACTTCCCTATATTTTCGTTGGAAAAAAAAGACGGAAACTGAAAAGCAGGTATTTCCAGCCTCTGTCAAATTTTAGTTTTCGGTGTTTAGCATTACAAATCCTATTGAATTGCCGCAGCAATCCATTATCTTGTCCGTATCT
Source organism: Cherax quadricarinatus (assembly GCF_026875155.1). Taxonomy (NCBI): domain Eukaryota; kingdom Metazoa; phylum Arthropoda; class Malacostraca; order Decapoda; family Parastacidae; genus Cherax; species Cherax quadricarinatus. The sequence goes on along the minus strand of NC_069415.1, from coordinate 69,658,786 downwards.
TTAGGGCTCATCATCTCCCGTTTCCCCCCCCCCTTCCCCCCCCCTCTTTTGTCCCCCCCCCCCCCCCCCGCCCCTCCTGTCTTTCTAATTTTTGCAGAAATTGTCGCCTGAGTTTCTTCATCGGGAAATCTTTTTGTCCGGGGTTACCCTCCAGAAAAATGATTTTTTCCCCTTTTCCAAAAAAGGACGCGCAACATGGGCCCCCTAAAGACCCCTTTCTAATACCGTCAGTTTGAATTTTAAAAACCCGTTAAAATTTGGGGTTTGGATTTGCCCAAAAAAAATTTCCCAGTCATTTGCTTGTTGGGGGTTTTCCAAACCCTTTCTTGTTGAACCATGTTTCCCAATTTCTTTTCTAAACCATCAGTTGCTTTTTTTAAACTTATAAATTTTTGCTTTTGGTGTTGATTTTTTGGCCCTTTTTTGAAACAAATCACTTTTCCCAAAAGTTTTTTGGCATTTTTGCCGGGTTATAAACCTTTCCCCCTATTGAACTAAGTCCCCAAAAAGTCTTGATGTTTTTTTTTCATTTAAACGGCTTGTTTTTACTGTTTTAATTAAAGCCCAAAGATTTTAGCATCTTTCCCAAAGCTCAACCCCTTCCCGGGGGGCCCAATTTTAAATTTTTGGTTTCAGAATTTTCATGGCGTTGTTTCTCTTTTTGCTATACCTGTAGGCTCCCAAAAACCCTAAACGTGATATAGTCAATTTCTCTGTCTCTGTTTGATCGCCGGCAGTCACTGAAACCTCACATTGCCCACTCAAGAAACTTCCCAAAACCCGGCTAAACCCCCTTTAAAAACCCTCGCACACTTTCATGGGTTCGGATAATCGAATTTTCCCTTCGACTTCACTCGCCCAATTTATCGAGACTAGATTAGGAGACCAAAATTTATTCGTCCCCCCACAATTCTTTTAAATTGACAAATTCATCATCAGGGATTATAGGTAAGACACATAGCAACAGTTGGGTATTTTTATTTCAAAAACTTTTGCCTACACAGTAGGACTTCAGTCGAGTACAAAAAGTTATAAAACAGAAGATATTTAAGACGATGTAATCAGTCCATCCCCCTTAAAGTTTTGGGGTGGCAGCCCCCTTCTCCAGAGGGACTGACCACCCAAAATTTAAGGGTGAGGACTGATTAATCGCTTAAAGTATTTTCTCTTCTTCAACTTTTCTGTACTCGACTGAAAACCTACTGTGTAGGCGAAACGTTTCGAAAAAAAGATACCAACTTTGCAATGGTTTTACCTAACAATCTGTCGATTTTTTTACCATTTTTAAAGTTCTCAGGGATTACGTTTCTATCTAGGTGCTTTTCGTTCCTCCCCCGTCGAAGCTAATGCAGAGGCAAAGTCTATCCTTGGCGATGGCGTTAGCCCCTTCCTCCGATTTTGTTGTTTATGACCTTCACGATCCTTTTACTTTCGGATGGTAATGGAGTTAGTAAGGTTCATTTTTTTTCCGCCCTTTAAATCCGTCCCCGTCTCTTCACCTTTACTCGCCTGGGTTCTCTTCAATGCCCTTTTTTAAAGTTCATCTAGAAATCTAAATTTTCCCTTACCCCTTTGGGGGATCAGACAGTTTTGAGCTATTCTTCCCCGGGGCCCTGCACGAAACCAAAAATCCTATGGGTGCTTTTCCCCTCCCTTTTCTTCCCACTTACAATCTCATTCTCATTTCATTACGATAAAATAATGGTTCTAAATCCCCTGCGGTATCGGGTTTCAGCAGTGTTCCCGGGCAGGCGAGCTAGGTCATTCATTAATACACTAGCATTTTCCAGCTGAACGTATCAATTTCAAAGGATTATACGTTTGCCCCGCCACCTCAATATTCTTGGTAGTTTCAGACTTCTTTAGCGTTTTGCAAGATATCAAAAAAATTAATTCACCCCCATCCCTAGTTCCTCGAATACAAACTTTGGTTAATTCCCCCCACATTTTTTCAGTTCTTTAGGTCGTTACTGTTGGCGCCATAACACGGCCCCTCGAATAGAGAAGAAACCCAAACTAGGCGTCATTGTCGTGAAAACGAGTAAATTTCATTCATTTCTCTGTGAAGATCGTCAAATGTTCCTTTCCATTCCTCCCCATGGCTGTTAACTCAGTGTCTTTCGAGTTTTCATCAGCCATTCGGTTTGTTTGTCTCTGACGTCTTTCACCTTCAAAGTTTTTTCTTCGAATGGCTCACTGAACAACAATTCTCTTTCATTATCAGAATGATCTCGGAGGGCTTTCAGATCTCCCGGGCAGCATGGGTAGTACGATATCTCTATATCGTATACCTGTGTGGCATGCAAAGAGTACATAATCTTTATTCAGCGCATGAAAACACCCTCATTAAAAGGCTATCTCTCTCAACCAGCGAACCAGGTACTAAGGGGTTTAAAGATGGGGCCCCGTCGTTCAATCAGTACCCAGGTTCCAGCCAAGAGAAGATGGTTTGGGAATCGCAGAGGTGATGTGGGGACCACTCGCCAGTCTGCCCTTGTCAAATTCCCATTCTAGAGCTGGTTGAAGCACGGTCTGCTTTCTAGTGGCTTTTATTTTGCCTTGCTTACCGTGGAGTGTACTAATACCTATGTTGTACATAGTGTATATAGTGTACATACAGTGGACCCCCGGGTTAACGATATTTTTTCACTCCAGAAGTAGTTCAGGTGCCAGTACTGACCGAATTTGTTCCCATAAGAATATTGTGAAGTAGATTAGTCCATTTCAGACCCCCAAACATACACATACAAACGCACTTACATAAATACACTTACATAATTGGTCCATGCGCATCGCGCTACTAGCGGTGCTGAGGTCCTCTTGGGTGTGGAGGGAGATTTCCGGCCCTTTCATTCCCCCTGGGAACTATTCCTCCCCGCTCCCCCCCTTTTTTTTTTTTTTTTTTTTTTTTTTTTTTTTTTTTTTTTTTTTTTTTTTTTTTTTCCCCTTTTTTTCTTGATACTGCCCCCCATTCTGACCCCTCCCTTTGGGTTTAGACCACTCTTCGGACACCCTGATGCCCCTTTACCTCTTCGGGTCTGTTTCCTCACCCGCTTCGGGTACCGGACTTCGACTGACTCCTTCAATTTGTGTGAACTCCCTATCCTTTGACACTTCCGGCTTCTCCTCTACAGTACGGCATTTTTTGAATCGCCCCCCCCAAATTTTCACGCCGGCCAACTCCGGGTCCATTTCTAAACGCCAGCTCAATCTCCTGATACCCTTTTTCGTTACCTTCCCATTCTACTGGGAAAAAGACCCCCATGTAAAGCACCCCCTCTCCATGCTCATTTTCGGACCACACAATGGACTAAATTCTTTATTTTAAGACCGCTTTTTCTTCGCCTCCCTTCTGACCATAGTATTGGCAAAGCCTCCTGTCTTTTTTGGTAGAATTTCATTCATGCTCTAAAGAGGGTACGCCATCGTCACGCCCCAGAATGCTACCCAACCATGATCTTCTCCCCTTTCGAATATCAATACAACTCCTATCACTATTGAAAAACATCTTTCTCTAAATTCTTTTAGTGGTACTGTCATTCTCCCCCAAACCATAGTCCAACAGAATTTCCAGCATGGGGAAATGCCATTCTTGAACAGCGGAACTCCGGATCTCCCAACCTAAAAGTAGACACTTATGCCTTCCTGCACGGGGGGAGAGACTTACCCGGCAAGTGGCTCGTTTAACTTTGAACCCGAGAACCCCCGTCCTCTGTAATGTCGCGGGACATCGGTTACAAGTTCAAAAGGGGATCCCTACACCGCAACAGTGTAGAAATTGCGGGGTTTTTGGTCACCCAGAAAAAATATTGCAATCTTGGCCGAATGCCCATCGGGTGCCGCCCCATTCAAAACACTTGCAGTCAAACCCCATTTTGCCTTAATTTAATGAAGCTCCCCTCGACTCCCGCCGTTCCCAGGTCTACTTAAATGAATGTGAAAATCCTTCCCTCAAAGGGGCAGGGGGTCCCCTTTTTTTTCTTGGAGTTCTCATCTCCCCCCCCAAGGGAGAACCCCGTATTTCTTATTCTCGTGTTTCAAACATCCCCCCCACTTCGGGGGCCCATTTTTCTGCACCTCCTTGTTGTTCCCCCTCCCATACCCTTCGTCACTAACCCTTTTTGTTTCCCTTGGCTCTGACGTCCCGACTACAACTCAGTCTTTTCACATCTTGTGCCCTTTCCCTCACAACCCCAGTTCGAAAAAACCTCTACGACCCAATCCCAACGCCCCCCCACTTCTGAGAAGTCCAAAAACTCCACATTGTCAAATCTTTTTCCCCCTTTCCCTTTCCCTTTTCCCCCCTCCACACTTTACCTTCCAGTCTCTGTACCTATTCTTCCCCTCTTTTGGGCCCTTTTTACAAGTTGGAGATTCCCCCTCCCCTCGTACTGTGCCTTCCCCCCCCATCCCCCCCCAAGTTTCTCCCTCTTCTGCCACCTCCCGGGTTTTTCTGCCTTTTGTCCCCCCCTACATTTCATTCCCCGTCCTTTACACTTTTCCCCCCCCTCTATTTTGGGTACACCATTACGCCCCAAATTTTTACTCACCCTCCTCCTTCATCCCAATAGGGCTCCCATACGTCTTTGAATTCAAAAACACTTGAAGCCTTTTTAGAAAAATTTTGCGAGACTAAACCTTCAATGATTCACTTCCTGTTCCTTCTCTTCCCCCCCTTTCCTCTTCAAAACCCCTTTTTCCGCAATGCTCCGTTTTTCGCTGCTTAAACGTTTTCCATGCCCCCAAACGTTAACTTTTTCAACCCCCTCTAGCCCGTGGGTGCCTTTACCTACAATTCCGGGGAAAATTTTTTTCATCGCCAATTGGGGCATGCAAAGAGTACTCCCCTTTTTCGCCAGGGACACACCCCATTTACAGGCTATCCCCCCAACCACGAACCAGGTTGCTAAGATTGATGAGGGGGGCCCCACGTTCAACTAGTGACCGGTTCTACCCAAATAAAAAGGGGGGGATTGACAATCGCAAGGTTTAGTGGATCCCCTTTTCCCTGTCCCCTTTGTCTTTCCCACTCTAGAGCGGGTTGAAGCACGGCTGCTATCTTGTGGCTTCTTTCTGCCTGCTTCCCGTGGAGTGCACTATATTTATCCTGTACTAGGTAATATTGCTGTTCTAAATTTGGTGAAGGATAATTAAGTCAAACTTTTCTACGGGTTTTATTGCCCCCTTTCCCTGGGATAACGGGGCCATTTGAAACCTGGGTTGTTATGGGTACCTGTCCAGAGCTGGATTTAGAAAACGGTTGAGCTTAGGGTGAAGCTTGACGGGGAACATTGTGACTTGCTGTTTGCTTCGCTTTACAAATTTTGCGTGTCATTTTGCTTATAACACCCTTCTATTGGTGATCGTTCAAACTCGCTACTGTTTTGGGTTGCCGCTTCGCTACGGTCAATCTTGTTGGTCGGCTTTGTTGTACGTATTCTGCAATCGACTGTGCATAAAAGGTTTTTCTGCAAATTAACGTGTTACTTGGGGTATTCGACTGTGCTAGCGAATAACTTATCCCACCTAGCAGTCAGACGCCTGGTGTCGGCATATACTTTGTAACCTACCAAAATTGCCCCTACAGCGTTTTTGGCAAATTGCTCGTTCCATTGGCATTCCAAAAAATCCTCTTCAGCTGCGCAGCTGTTTCACTTATTGTGACATACTTTTTGAAGAAGAATGGCACATCAAACTCCTCCCTCTAGGGGAGCTAAGGAAAAAACTTTATGTTCCGCAGAAAGATGTACACCTACGACAAAATGGTCATATGGTGCAGCTGGGTTGTCTCGAGGTGAATCAGCTCGTTGGCACTTGAGCAGCAAAAACCGCTGGAGCAAAAGGGAACAGAGAGCATTCGCAAGGGAAGAATTTGATGGGGAAAGAGAAAGGAGGCATTTTTCGCATTCGTAAACGTTTCAGTTTACAAAAAGCAGACAGCTTTTTCCCCCGCTCAATGGGGCCCCGAACCGAGAAATTTTTTCGAAAGTTCGAAAATCAGGCTCGAGCCTTGAGGTGGCCGGAACGCAGGGGCATTTGGGTTTCATACAGCTTATTGGTAAGGCAAGGAATTAAACTCGTAAAACTGACGCTAAATTCTCGATTATAAATTGAAGACCACAGTTTTGGGAGCAATACATGTACCCACTAATACGAAAGCCCTTCAAATTAACGGGCGCAGTTTGGGTCAATCCCTGGTGGACTTGTGAGACAGAAAACCAAAGTTTTTTACCAGCTTATAAGCGAGTGGTGTCCAACTTTGGGGACGGGAGCTTATTCGATTGATAACCTCGGAGTCTGTGGCCCAGAGGTTCGGTTTTTTCTGCAGGATCGTGACTAACCATGCTTTGGAGGGCCGGTTGGTGATACCTTCAAAAACGAACCGCCCCTTGTCCGAGCGGTCCCGTCTCCTTTTAAACAGTCGGCGTGAGCAGAGATCGCAACTTTGGGAGAATGAAGTGCCAGCCGGGGGGAGAGGTCTACGTCATCCAAACCCCAATCACCTGGTGAGCCACGCTTCTCAACATAGGGCCCCCTGTGGAGAGGCAAACAACTTTGGAGATCTCGACAACAATTCCAAGAGGCACCACCAAAAAGACCCCACTTGCAACGTCATCGGGGAGAAAAGGGGGAAAGCCTGTCGTCTGTTTCGGGTGCAATAAAGTAGGTCACATCATTCCAACCCCCCCCAAAAACCTAAACCCATGGGAAAAAAATCTCAATACCCCAAAAACATGTCCCCAGAGAAGTGAAAAAGGTATGGCCCCTTATTTTTGGCAAAAGCTTATTTCCCTTCAGGAAAACCAAACCCAAAAAGTAAATCCTTAAGAACGGGGCTATTGCTCACGTCGAGAAGGAATTTTACCCCTTTCAAGAATACTTCCTTGAATTCCTCAGTTTTATTGGAAGCCTATGGAGGGCTAATTTTCATTTTCCTTCATAAAATTTATGTACAGTGCAAATATTACACGGGGACTTGACTGTAGGTATCTAAAAAGGATTTCCCTAAAAAAATGCCATGTTATTACGGGAAATAACATTACACTTTTTGTTCGTGTCCTGAACCTATAATTATTAATTCTTCTCCCGGGTTTTCCTAAATCGGGGAAAACCCCCAAGGGGTTTTCTGGAGAGAATGTTACCATCCTTGGACGACTCCCATCTCGGAATAGCCACATTGTTTTACGAGGAAAAAAGGGCCCGAGCCTCGTTAAAAAAGGAACAACCCCGATCAAACCTTCCCATCCCAGGTTGGATTCCAATGTTCCCGTTTTTAGCCCCCAGGGGGCTGTCCCTTCCGGGGGGAACAACGAAAGGGCCCTTTTTTAAAATTCGCTTTTTTAGGCACCCTGGGTAAATCCTCTTTTGGGGCATCCGCAAGTATGAATTTTAAAAATGTTATTTGGTTTGCACGGACTGGGAAGGGGACGAGGGCGGAATTTTCGACAGTTAGTGGCCAATCAAGATAGACCTCAGATATAAATATACTCATAATCGTCATCGGAGGTCACTTTGGAATTACAAAAAACCTTTTAAGAATCCAAAAGAATTTTATTGGGCCCAAAATTTAAAAAAGATGTGAAGAAAACATATTAGGTGTTGCCAGAAGTCAGCAAGTTGGAAAACCTGGCATTTTCCCTTAAACCTGCACTCTCCCAAACCCCTACCTGCTGATAGAACCTTTTGCAGATTTAATTATAGATTGTGTAGGTCCATACCTAAGTCAAAGCGGAAACATATTTATTTACAATTAGGATAAAGTAACCGAACCTGAAGCGACCCAATGCGTAGTATCATATAAAGCTATTCTCAAAGCTTTAAAAAAAATTTATTTCTTTTTTTGGGATTCCTAAAACTATACAAAGGTCAGGTCTAACTTCACTGCCAAAGCAAATTTTTGGGGGAAATATTTTCTAGGTTAGGGATAATTCACAACTTATCCCCTGCCATCACCCTCAGTCCCAAGGCGCCTTGGAAAGATTCCACCAAACATTAAAAAAAAAGATAAAGTTTTTGCATGCACTTTCCGACGTGGGTGAATTTTACCTTTGTTTTTTTTTCTCAGTACGGGAGACGGTGCAAGAGCCACAGGGGGATATCCGTTTAGCTGATTTGGGGACAATGACGAGGTCCCCTTCGGGTGCTCAAAGAAGATGGAGGAGAAGACGTAAGCCACCTTAAAAACCCTTTCAAAGGTTTTCAGGTGGCACGTGAGTTAGCCACGGCTAACCTAAAGACAGCTCAAAGTAAGATGAACAGAGGTATGACAGAAATGACAATTCCCTCCTTCCATCCAGGAGACAAGGTTTTGGTGCAGGAAAACCCAATGGCCAACCTTGAAAGCTAGATTTACGGGCCTATGAGATAGTAAGTAGATTTCTGATTTAAATTAGTGGTACTCCCCTTTATAAGACCTCAAAAACAAAAATTACCAATTAAACAAATCAAGGCCTTTTACACCCGATAAATCCCAGTATGCTTGTCCTCTACCCTGAGGACGCTCTGACTCTTTGCACTCTATCTCTGAAATTAATACTAAACTTTTTTAATTCGTCCTCCCCAAGGATCCAGCCCATTAATTTGGGTATTTTCTGAATCAAGCAACCAATTTAATGAGGGTTCTAAGTCTATCCTAATATTTTTTCGATGTGCCGAAAAAATGTACGTTTGGTTTTCCATGATGTAGAGTGGGAAAATTAAACCAATTAAACTCTCCCCCTCAGAGCTAATCCGAAAAACAAAGGGGTCTTTACAGGAAGTAGACTTCTTTTTAGAACTGGTTTAGTGGGGGATCACTAGTCCAGGGCTCACCGTGCTCCTAGTAAAAAAGGCTGAGGGGGTTTCTAATTGCACAGACACCCAAAAGGAAAGAGGTCACAATTTCAGAGCACCCTCTTCCTCGTCTGGGTGACGTATTGACTTTGTGGGTAAGGCTACTTTTGTTCCCCAATTTGACTCCTTTAAAAATTACTACAGGTACCTTTGACAGATAAGGGGAAGGAAATCTCGCCTTTGTGATTCCAGGGGGTCATTATCAGTATACAGTTTCCCCCTTCGGGAAAGAAAAAATTTCCCCCCCTTTATTCCGAAACTCGTCCCTCAGGTATTTAAAAAAAAATTGAAGGCCGGGAGCATACTAATGATATTGTTGTGGTGTCTGATACTTGGGGTAACACCTACTTTGACTTAAAGCTCTGTTTGAGACCTTTAAAAATTTCCCCAAATTTCATTAATTTGTTAAATCTTCCCTTTTTCCAGGGCCCCTGTCACTTTTTTTTAGCCATGAATAGGTATGGTAAAGTTGCACCCAAATTTCTAAAGTTCTTTCGATTAAAGAATATCCGTTCCTCTGTAGGGAAAACTCTTCAACGTTTCCCAGGGAGATAGGGGTTTTAAGAAAAATTTCTGTAAAAATTTTTCAGATATGTAGCCCCTCTTACCTCTTTTAAATCATAAAGTTCCCTTTTAATTGGACGTCAGATTTTTTAAAACGCTTTAAAAAAGCAAAAGATTATTGTGCTCTGCAAACCCCTTCTCCTGTCTCCAGACTTTTCCCCAAACCTTTTTCATTACAGGTTTTTGTTGTGAGTCTGGGGTTGGGGCGGTACTATTAAAATCGGGGAAAAAGGAGCTGCACCAATCGATATTTTCACTAAGTTCCAGCCACATCAAGAGCTTCCTACCATTTAAAAAAAAGCCCCCGCGCGGTAATGGCTTTGGAGCTTTCGATGTTTATGGGCCCAAAATCCAGGTGGTCACAGTCTACAGGGACACAACCCGTTAGTCTATCTCCAAGCCATGAAAATCGCAACACAAGACTTATGCTTTTACGTCAGGCTGCAGCCCTATAACATTTAAAAAAAAATTTTATTGCCCGGCAAAAAAAAATGTTTGGCAACCTTTTGTCAAAAGTCTAGTTTAAATTTATTTTAGGTTTGGATTATTTTGGGTAACCCCCTTTAAACTCTTTTTTTTTTCCCCTGATGTGGGGTTTTTTTTTGTGAGGGAATACGGGCTCCGCGCTTTTATCTTGGACCTAGTTGGCCTATCGACTGCTGCTCACTCGATTTAGGGTTTGGGTTTTGGTCATAAAAAGCTGAGCTCTATCTAAGAGTTGGAAAGGTGGAAGGTAGGCGGTCCCATTTTTTGGGCCATGGCGGCACGGTTACCACGGGGGGGTGGGGCCAAAACCTGAGCCTTCCGGGGGGTGGGGGGTGGCATCAAGAGTCGTAACCTTTTTTCGGCGCATGGGCACACCCCATTTCAGGCTTCTCCCCCAACCCCGAAACCCGGTTGCTAAGAGTTGAGATGGGGGCCCCATCGTTCAACTAGTGACCAGGGGTTCAGCAAAAAGAAGGTGGGATTGACAATCGCAGAGGGTTTTTGGGGTCCGCCCCCTGTCTGCCCTTGTCATTCCCATCTAAGCGTTAAGCACGGGTTTCATCTTGTGGGTTTTATTTCTGCCTTGCTTCCCCGGGAGGCACTAATTTTTCACTGTACATAGTGTACATATTGCTGTTCTAAATTTGGTGAAGGTAAAAAAAGTCTAAACTTTTTTTTACGTGTTTTTTTGCTCCCTTTACACCTGGGGTAAAGCCATTTGAATCCTAGGGTTTAATACCAATCATGGCCTATTTACAGTGGAATCCGGGCCTCAGGGTAATCGGGGGGATTACATGTTCTTTCCAGGTTTCCCCTGTTGGTGCTTGCTTACAAGAACCAAAAATTTAAACCCGGGTGTTTTCCAACCTATTTAGGCTATAATTTATTGTATTTTCGGGTCCTTTTCAATGGGCCTTTAATAAAGGCCCTTTTTCTACCAAAGTTTTCCTTTGTCCACTACTTGTCCATACCCCGCTGCATTTCACTGCAGCCCATCCACTTAATAAGTGGTTTACAATATGTTCTTTATATCTCTCTCCTTCTCGAGCATTTTCTAACCCAGACTTTGCCTTTCTTTCTCCTTACCACCACCTTCATTCTTGGGGGATTTTTTTTGCCCACCATTTTCCCTGTGGGGGGGGGGGGGCTCATTTGGGCTCCGTGGCATCCAGTTTGGGGACTTTTCTCGCCCTCACCCCCCCTGTTTTAAATACGGGTATCCCACCATTTGATCCCGTACCATACTCCTCTCTTGCATCATCTATCAGTTCTCTTCCTCCACCGCACTAACTTCACCGGTTTTTTCTACCGACTTACATGACACGATCATTTTCCAATCATTTTTACTTCTCCTTCCCCTTTTTTTCCACCTTTTCCCTCCCTCGCTGGCAAATTTTTCGGGCAAATTGGGATTTTACCACACCTCCTGCTTTTAGTGAGGTTTTCCCTTTTTCTCCTCCCTTTATGAGCCCCAACCCCTTCTCGCTCCAGTTTTTTTTCGCAGTTTTTCATTCTATAAACCCCAAAACCCCAGGGAGGCATTTTCAGAAGTGCTGCCTTGGTGGTCTCCGCTTTTTTTGCTCGTGCATCGTTTGAAAAGAGGGATGGGGCAGGTACCGGACAAAAGAACCCCTGAGAAACTTTGTTTTTGGGAATGCTGTGACCCAATCTTGTAGCTCCCCTTTTGTCACCAAGTTCTGAGCAACCCTTTTGGCTTAACTGGATAAACCAAGGAAGGGCGTCTAACATGCTGTTT
>NC_069415.1:69601651-69646648 GCF_026875155.1 Cherax quadricarinatus | reverse complement strand
ATTTAATGTCTTTCTAACTCTGTATGTTAGAATGATCAAGGTCCCGGACCGAAACGTTTCAAATAAATATGTCAGTGTTTTGCTTTCGTGTCTTTCTAAACCAATCAGAAATCTTCCCTATGAGGATAGATTGAGGGCCTGAATCTGCACTGTTTAGAAAGGCTTAGAATTAGGGGGGATATGACTGAGGTGTATAAATGGAAACAGGAAGAAATGATGGGGATGTAAATAGCGTGCTAAAAAGTATCTACCAAGACAGAACTCGCAAACAACGGTACCAAGTTGGGATAATTCAGATTCAGGAAGGATATAGGAAAGCACTAGTTTGGTAATAGATTTGCGGATGAGTGGAACAAAATCCCGAGTACAGTTATTGAGGCTAAAACGTTGTGTAGTTTTAAAAATAGGTTAGATAAACACATGACTGGGTGTGGGTGGGGTGTGAGTTGGACCTGACTAGCTTGTGCTAGTAGGTCTGATGCCGTGCTCTTTCCTTAAGTGGATGTGACGTGGACCTGACTAGGTTGCGTGAGTGGCATAAGCCGGTAGGTAACTTGAACATGTCTCGAATCTGCCAGTAGACCTGCTGCAGTGTTTCTTATGTTCTTATACTTCATCACTGCAGCCTACCAGACGGTACTTAATTAAAAGCCTTACACTTATTAAACTTGGCCTCAACACTATACGATTATATGTACAAGATAATCGTCATAAATGTATATCAAGTTATACTCCAAGAGAAGTGAAGGAGATTATCTCCTTAGTTATAACAAATGTATTAAATTCGATTGGTACCACAAAGACACCTTTGATATTAAACATCTCAATTTTTTTTAATTGGTTTAGATTTAGCCAGTTGTAATCTCAAAGCGCTATTGAAATATTTCTTTATTTTAAAGGATAACTGGACTTGAATATTCTCTGACAAACTGTTACACAACCAGAAACAAGCTAGATGTTAGAGGGGAATTAATAAGTTGATGTCTATACTGGAGATGTCTATACTTTATGGATGTCGCATTTTGTAACATATCTGAAACGTGTTTTTTTTTTACTGTATTTTCATTGAGCTTAAATGACAGTTTGATCGTCTTGGTTACAGCTTCTCAATAATATTTGTTCTACACTGACCTCCTCCTTTTTATTAACAAAAATACTTATTTTATGCTCATTTCAAAGTCTGGTCCAGTTGAAGGCAGGAGAAATTACAGATCTGGAAACTATAGAGAACTTACACAGCTCGTATAAAGTCAGTTAACAGTAAATTACTGGGAACGCTTTATGCCACTTGAATTGGGGAAGATAAATCCTAATTTACTCATAGAAATTTTTGGAGACACATTCCATATATACACTCTGAAGTCACTACGAAAGTCTCCGCAGACGGTGAAAAAGATAATGAAAAGCAAAGGGAGACTTTTTTTTTCGTGCATCAGATGATAGCTAGCAGACCACTTCTAAAACGAATTTGAAAAGTTCCACAAGTCAGTTTCTGGTCAGCCAGGTTGTGGTGCATTGGTTGGACAATGTGCGGCTAGCATCAACTGCCTGGTTGATGGTCGTCAGCTAGATGGCTTGGTCTGGCACCAGGTCACAGGGTGGTGACGTCATCTCGAAATCATCAAACGAACGAACAAGTGCAGGTAAGATCCCAATGGGATGAGCGGGGAAGACGGGACAGACGAAGAATAGCGCTGGAGAGGAGTGTTCTTAGTCGTAGAAATAGAGCCAGGGCTTGACCCAGCAGCTAAGGCGATTGTGGGACAAACTTGGAGAAAAAACGGGAAGAGAGCAAGCTGTGTATGCAACAGTTTCGTGGTAGGTGAGATCTTTGAGTCTCGAGAGCTAGAAGTTTCCAGGTCGCAGGAGAGGGCAGGCAGGTAGGACCATCAGAGGGCAGCAGATATGTGGGAGGTTATTTTAGTAGTTGAGGAGGGAGGTTTGCAGTGGAGCCATTTGCAAACTTCTTGAAGCTGCTCTTGGAGAGGTGGTATAGCGTTGTCTTGTTGGAAAAAGTGAAACGAAGAGGCTTGATGAGCTCAAGAACTTGCGTGAGTGTGAAGTGAAGAGGTGATTCGCAGGCATACTTGGCTGTTCCATCACCGAGACCTTTGTAGAGTTCAGAGCAGGTCATGGTGTCAGCGTTCGAGGGAGAGGTGTAGAAAGTAATGTTTTCCCAAGAGGGTGTGCTGGAGTCGTTGCTATCTGCTTCGTCGGGGGATTCGTCAGAAAATTCTTGTTCAATTGTTTCTACAGTGATTGTGTCAAGAGGAGGCTAGGAGTCTAGAGTATTTGCGGTCTGGCTGGTTGTTGGTGGTTGTTGAGAGGTGGTAGTGGTCACTGGGGGTGGTTCAGGAGTGTTTTTTGGGGCAGAGTCAGGATTTGGGCCTGAAGTTGATGTGAAGTTAGCGATGTTTGGGATAATCTTGAGGAAGTCCTGTGATGTTGGCGAGTTAGGAAAGTTGAATGACGGCATGTTGTTAAGACGGAATAGTTCGTTAATTGTAGTGTTGAATGCGCCTGGGTTTGCTGCATTTGCAAGGTGTGCATACATCATGCAGTACAACACCTTAGAGGGAGCAGCGTCAGGGAGTGCAGAAAGGGAATTGCTGGATAGAGATGACTGCTGTGTGGCTTGTAGAATTCTGGTGGTGTCCGACTGGAGTTTTGAAATGGCGGCATATGTCGGCGATTTGGGACTATTCTTCTTGGGTTCTTCTTTAATTTTTTTCGACATTACTTCTTTTCGTAGTGGTCATTTAGCTGCAAGGGTATGATGAGTACCCTTGCAGTTAAGACATGTTGGAGTGGCATTGGTGGTGGTGCAAATTTGAAGTCATGACCTTCTTTTCCACAGGTAGAACAGAACTTTTGTCTTTAATGGGACAGTCCTTGGTTGAATGTTGATAAGAGTAACAGTTCCAACAGGGAGAGACATCGGCAAAACGTTCAGGTTCAATGTGGCGTGGATGTATGTGGCAAAATGAGACAGCTAGTCCATTAGAGAGCTCTTGGGTAGCCATATCTATGTTTGAAAAGGTGATTTTGATCACAGATGAGGCATTGGGAATTCATGTGATGGTGTCTACAGAGGCCCAGGTGTTTTGGTCTTCGATAGAGGTCTTCAGTTCATCCGTTGGTATGGATGTGATTATCTTATCCAATTGTTTAACAAAAAATGAACGTTTCGCCAGCAAGGAGGGAGACGGTGATGTGATGAATTGTCGGTCTCGTAATGTATTCATTGCAGTGTCGTCCATAAGTTTAGCTGCTTCATTGTCGTCGGTGCAGACGACAATAAAGGAGTCCTTGAGTGAGTGGATCGCTGTGAATTTGAGATGTAGGCAGGTCCTTATAGCGGCAGCAAGTAATAGTTTAGTGGAATCATTTATAACACCACTGGCTGGTTTGATTTTAACACGATGTGCGAACATTGTCGAACAGGTAGAGGCTCCACTCCCCAACGAGAATCGTAGGGAGACTGAAGCAGAAGCACCGTATAGCACCGTAGTCGTGGAAATTCTGAAATTCTGGAATTCTGAAATTCGAAATCATCTTCAAGTAACCTTCAGATAACCTACAATTCTTTAGCGTATGCCTTAAAAATGCTTAAAAGATGCATGTCTAAAGTTTACGTTTGAAATATGAACTTATTAAGAAAGGTTTAATTGTGCGACTTAAGTGAACGTTTTCAGTGTGATCAAGGTCCCAGGACCGAAACATTTTCTAATAAATATGTTATAGTGTTTGCTTACGTCTCTTTCCAAACCAACTTGTCGGTATTTATTACCAAGGTTTATACCATCTCACTGTGTATCTTAAGTGAACGTCTTATGAACAGATGTGTAGCGACAATTACTGTTAATGTGTGCTTGTGATATTTTTTATACTTTATGAATGTGGATATATTCAATTTCCCATTGCTTATTTTCCTTGTGTACTGTGCTGTGGTATATGATCATGTGTTAATGACCACTTTGCTATGGTTTGTTAATGTCCTTTCTGATGGGAAGTGTTAGTGATCCGTGTTATATTATAATATTAATAGCATATAATACCGATATGTTGAAGAAGTAGACACAAATACAACAATTGGGGATCTTTATTTTTGTAGACATTTCGCATCCAGTAGCTTTATATAAACATAATTCGGGAACAAAACTAGAAGACTGAAGAGGTAGGAGATGAGATAAGCAATCCCTCAGCCTAGCAGCAGGTGTCGAGTAACGTAGTCTTGATGAATCTGGAACACGGACGTAGTAAATTTTGGCGGGCTTCCTAGCAGGCGGGCAAAAATATCGTGAGTTCGGAATGAATCAAGGGGATGTAAATAGCGTCCTAAAAATATCTAGCCTAGACAGGACTCGTAGCAATAATATTAAGCTGGAAAAATTCAAATTCAGGAAGGATATAGGAAAGCACTGGTTTGGTAATAGAATTGTGGATGAGTGGAACAAACTCCCGAGTACTGTCATAGAAGCTAAGACGTTGTGTCGTTTTAAAAATAGGTTAGATAAGTACATGAGTGCGTGTGGGTGGGTGTGAGTTGGACCTGACTAACTCCTTCCTTAAATGAAGGTGACCTGACTGGGTGGGTCATTGGTCTAAGCCGGGGGTTGACATGGACCTGCCCCGGATGGGCCAATAGGCCTGCTGCAGTGTTCCTTCTTTCTTATGTTCTTATGTTCTTAAAATTACTTGTTTCGTGGATGAAGTAATGTGTACTGCTCGTGAAGACTGGTATTCAAAAGAGGAGAAGAATGAAATTAGTCCTGTACCTTTTCACAGCCACGTATGTGCTAGCATAAGGAGAGGCATGACCATTGTTACTCTGTACCTGATATTTGAAGCATTGTTGGCTCATTGCTCTAGGACGTCGTGGGTTTTGACGGGCTTCATTCGAGCAAAATTTGCTTGGACTTTTCCCTCTTTTCTGTAGCATGGAAAGCTCCTGATGTGTTGATTGCAACACGAAAGGCCTAGAGCTATCATTCAAATTCCCCCGTGTTTGTTTTGCGCATGCGTGCGCGCACACACACACACACACACACACACACACACACACACACACACACACACACACACACACACACACACACACACACCATACACACATCACACACACATCACACACACATCACACACACAACACACACACACAATACTTGAGGTCCCAAGGTGGTGATTGCAGTGATGTATAACCCACCACAAAATAGCGGGAGGCCAAGGCAAGCATATAATGAGAGTAACAGATCGATGGTTGACACGCTGGCGGAAGTGGCCAGAGGGGCCCATATGACCAGGGAGAGGCTACTGATTGTGGGCGACTTCCATTACAGAAATTGACTTAGGAAAACATGGAGCCACATGGGGGCCCAGAAACGTGGAGGGCTAAGATGATGGAGGCGGTACTAGAAAATCCCATGCATCAACACGAAAGGGGCACTACCAGAGAGAGAGGAGAGGACGAACCAGCAAGACTGGACTTTTCACTTTAAGTAGTACAGATACTGAGGACATCACATATGAAAGACCCTCTCGGGGCTAGTGATCATGTGGTTCTCAGCTTCGAATACATAGTAGTTACAAGTGGAGAGGGAAGCTGGAAGGGCAGGATGAAAGCCAAACTACAAGAGAGGGGACTACACAGGAATTTTCTGCACGAGGTTCAGTGGGACAGAGAACTGGCAGGGAGCTCAGTAAATGAGATGGAATATGTGGCAACAATATTCATGCAGAGGAGAGGTTTGTACCCAATGACAACAGAAATAATGAGAAGGCCAGGACGAGCCCTTGGTTCACCTAAAGGTGTAGAGGGGCCAGACCCAAGTGTGCTAGAGACTGGAAGAAGTATAGAAAGCAAAGGACCCAGGAGAATAAGGAGATAAGTCGAAGAGCCAGATATGAATATGCTCAGGTAAGGACAACGACAATACAAACATGGCATACCAGTGAAAATCAAGTCCAACCCAAAGTTGGTGTACAGTCCCATCTGGAGGAAAACAACAATCAAGGATCAGGTAATCAGGCTGAGGAAGGAAGGTGGGAAGATCACTAAAAACGACTGAGAAGTATGTGAGAGGTTCAGCGAAATATTCACAGTGGAGACAGAAAGGACTCCAGAAAGACAGAGTGGTGGGGTACATCATCAAGTGCTGGATGCAAATCATACAACCGAAGAGGAGGTGAAGAGGCTGCTAAGCAAACTAGATACCTGGAACTAGATACATAAGAACATAAGAAAGGAGGAACACTGCAGCAGGCCTGTTGGCCCATGCTAGGCAGGTCCTTTACAATCCATCCCACTAACAAAACATTTGCCCAACCCAATTTTCAATGCCATGTAAAAATAAGCTCTGATAACTCTATCCACTCTCATATGCAAGTCCCACTCAAATCCAACCCCTCTCACTTATGTATTTATCCAACCTATATTTGAAACTACCCAAGGTTTTAGCCTCAATAACCCAACTAGGTAGACTTTTCCACTCATCAACTACCCTATTTCCAAACCAATATTTTCCTACATCCTTTCTAAATCTAAACTTGTCTAATTTGAATCCATTACTGAGGGTTCTCTCCTGGAGAGACATTCTCAAGACCTTATTCATATCCCCCTTATTAATACCCATCTTCCTCTTATACACTTCGATCATGTCTCCCCTCAGTCTTCGTCTAACAAGTGAATGTAACTTAAGGGTCTTTAATCTTTCTTCATAAGGAAGATTTCTAATGCTATGTATTAATTTAGTCATTCTATGCTGAATATTTTCTAACGAATTTATGTCCATTCTGTAATATGGAGATTAGAACTGAGCTGCATAATCTAGGTGAGGCCTTACTAATGATGTATAAAGCTGAAGTATAACCGCTGGACTTCTGTTGTTTACACTTCTTGTTATAAATCCCAGCAATCTATTTGCCTTATCACGCACGCTTAGGCACTGCTGTCTTGGCTTAAAACTGCTGCTTACCATAACCCCCAAATCCTTTTCGCATTCTATACAACTAAGTTCAACATTATTAAGCTGGTAGGTGCTAGGGTTATGGACATTCCCGAGCTTTAGAACTTTACATTTATCTACATTGAACTGCATCTGACACTTTTCTGACCACGAATTGAGTTTGTCTAAATCCTCCTGAAGTTGTGAGACATCAACATCTGAATCGATTATCCTACCTATATTCGTGTCATCAGCAAATTTGCTGATGTCACTAGTAATTTCCTCGTCAAGGTCGTTTATATATATTATAAACAACAATGGGCCTAAAACTGATCCCTGCGGAACGCCACTTGTTACAGATCCCCACTCAGATTTAACCCCATTTATGTACACTCTCTGCTTCCTATTAGTGAGCCATGACTCGATCCATGACAGCATTTTTCCCCCAGTGCCATGAGCAGCCACTTTCTTCAACAGTCTCTGATGTGGTACTCTATCAAAAGCCTTACTAAAATCTAAATAAACAATATCGAATTCTTTATCCTGATCAACCGCCTCAAAAGCTTTGCAGAAGAAGGTTAATAAATTAGTTAGGCAGGAACGGCCCCTGGTGAAACCATGTTAAGTATCATTAATCAATTATGCCTATCGAGATGTCTTTTAATATTATCAGCTATAATTAACTCGAGTAATTTGCCTACAATTGAGATTAGGCTTACTGGGCGGTAATTTGACGGTAACGACTTGTCCCCTGCTTTAAAAATAGGAGTTACATTGGCCATCTTCCACATATCAGACACTACACCTGTTTGAAGAGATAAATTAAAAATATTAGTTAAAGGTTCACAGAGTTCCATTTTACACTCTTTAAGAACCCTTGAAAAAAGTTTATCAGGGCCCTGGGATTTATTTTGCTTTAACCGGTCTATCTGTTTGATAACCATTTCGCTGGTGACTGTGATATTGCATAATTTATCATCTTCAAGCCCACTATAAAAATTAATTACTGGGATATTGTCAGTGTCTTCCTGAGTGAAAACCGAGAGAAAATAATTATTAAGAATAGAGCACATTTCATTCTCCTTGTCAGTGAGATGCCCAGAGTTATTTTTAAGGGGACCGATCTTATCTCTAATTTTTGTTCTATAAACCTGGAAAAAACTTTCTGCGCTAGTTTTTGAATCCCTAACAACTTTAATTTCATAGCCTCGTTTAGCTTTTCTTATCCCCTTTTTAACGTCCCTCTTAATGTCAATATACTGATTCATAAGATGACCCTCACCTCTTTTGATACGCATATAAATTCCTTTCTACTCTCCTAAAAGACATTTGAGCCTATTATTCGTCCATTTGGGGTCATTTCTATTCGATCTAATTTCCTTATATGGAATAAATGTCCTTTGGGCAGCATGTATTGTGTTAAGAAAGCTGTCATACTGATAGCTCTCTTCGTTACTCCAGTCCACAGATGATAAGTGTTCTCTAAGCCCATTGTAATCTGCTAAGCGAAAATCTGGGACCATTACTGAATTATCCCTACTATCATACTTCCATTCAATGCTAAAGGTAATTGATTTGTGATCGCTTGTTCCGAGTTCCTCTGTAATTTCTAAATTGTTAGGTAAGACACATATGCAACAGTTAGGTATCTTTATTGTGAAACGTTTCGCCTACACAGTAGGCTTCTTCAGTCAAGTACAGAAAAGTTGATAGAAGCAGAAGATACTTGAAGACGATGTAATCAGTCCATCACCCTTAAAGTTTTGAGATGGTCAGTCCCTCAGTCTGGAGAAGAGCATTGTTCCATAGTATGAAACAATATGGAGAAGAAGTGACAGGATGGAGCATTTTATAGCGCCAAGAGGTGAGACGTAGGCCACTAGGAGAGGTAAGAACTCAGGTGTTGAGAGGTCAGGTCCCTCTCAAATCCAGCCCCTCTCACTAGTGGAAGTTGTCGAAGTTGATTGCAGGTCTGTACCAAGATACCCTTGTGTTGCAGTGTCTGACAGATTGAACAAGGGTATCTTGGTACAGACCTGCAATCAACTTCGACAACTTCCACTAGTGAGAGGGGCTGGATTTGAGAGGGACCTGACCTCTCAACACCTGAGTTCTTACCTCTCCTAGTGGCCTACGTCTCACCTCTTGGCGCTATAAAATGCTCCATCCTGTCACTTCTTCTCCATATTGTTTCATACTATGGAACAATGCTCTTCTCCAGACTGAGGGACTGACCACCTCAAAACTTTAAGGGTGATGGACTGATTACATCGTCTTCAAGTATCTTCTGCTTCTATCAACTTTTCTGTACTTGACTGAAGAAGCCTACTGTGTAGGCGAAACGTTTCACAATAAAGATACCTAACTGTTGCATATGTGTCTTACCTAACAACCTGTCGGTATTTTATACCATTTTAATGTTCAATTTCTAAATTATTAACAAGGGTTTCCTTGTTTGCCAAAACCAAATCAAGCAGGTTATTTCCCCTTGTAGGCTCTGTCACACACTGCTTCAAGAAACAATCCTGAACTACTTCAAAGAAATCGTTAGATTCTAAATTCCCAATCATGAAATTCCAATCAATCTGACCAAAGTTGAATTCCCCTAGAATTACTGCGTTATCGTGCATTGTGGCTTTAACAGTTTGGGGGACGGTATATCACACCTAAAATCAATTTTTCATGTCGCTCTGAAATTTCTATCTAAAGAGACTCTGTATGTGTTATTTCAGATTTTATACCCGTTTTTATGCAACGGTTCAAGCGATCTCGGACATACAATGCCACCCCACCCCTCTTCCCGATACTTCTATCTACTTGGAACAGTTTAAAACCCTGAAGGTGACATTCTGCAGGCATTTCCCGACTTTTTTAATTAAACCACGTCTCAGTTATTGCAAATATATCAATGTTACCTGCACTAGCAACTAATCTCAACTCGTCCATCTTATTCCTAGCACTACGGCTATTAGCATAATATACATTGAAAGACCATCCTTTCTCTTTACCCTTCCTGCTCAT
This sequence comes from Cherax quadricarinatus, assembly GCF_026875155.1. Taxonomy (NCBI): domain Eukaryota; kingdom Metazoa; phylum Arthropoda; class Malacostraca; order Decapoda; family Parastacidae; genus Cherax; species Cherax quadricarinatus. The sequence continues at coordinate 69,636,683 of NC_069415.1, read as the reverse complement.
TTCTGTTTTTCTACTAAACCTATTACTGCCCTTGTCACCTAGTGTCACTGGCTTTTCAATATCTACCTCTTTCTGCTTATTACTAATTTCCCTAGAACTCATAATATTACTACACTGGGACTACACTGTTTACCCGCCAAAACCCATACCACTAACTATTCCTAGTTTAAAGTCCTAACACTTATGCAACACATGGGAATCTTTATTGAAGAAACGTTTCGCCACACAGTGGCTTCATCAGTCCAATACAAAGTAGAAATGGGTAAGGAGAGTAGAAGTATGAGGTAATCAGTCCCTCAACCTGGATTCGATGTGTTCAGTCCATCACTCTTGTAGTAAGTGCAGCATAGGGCCAGAGAGGTGGCTTATATACTGCGGTGAGATGAGTTGAAGCAGGAGGAGGCGGGCTCTTAGTGGGACCTGCCACTAATGTAAGTAGGTCATCGTCCAAAGGTTTGGGCAAGCGTTGAAGTCTTTGTACCAAGATTCCATGATGTTGCATGTCTGACAAATGTGAGAATGGTTTTGAAAACCGACAAGTTGAGAATTGAGACCTTATGCAACACTGGGACTTATTGAAGAAACGTTCGCCACATCAGTGGTTCATCAGTCCAATACAAAGTAGAAATGGGTAAGGAGAGTAGAAGTATGAGGTAATCAGTCCCTCAACTGGATTGATGTGTCAGTACCATCACTCTTGTAGTAAGTGCAGCATGGCCAAGAGGTGTTTATGCGCTTATATACTATCATGCTACGCAGTATATAACCACCTCTCTGGCCATGCTGCATTCTACAGATGTGGACTGAACACATCGAATCGTTTGAGGACCTGTTACCTATACTTCTACTCTCCTTACTCATTTCTACTTGTATTGACTGATGAAGCACTGGTGGCGAAACGTTCTTCATATAAAGATTCCTGTGTTGCATAAGTGCTTCAAGTCTTCAAACTTGTACTGGGTTTCAAAACCATTCAATACATCTGTCAGACCTGCAACACATGGATCTTGTCAAGACTTCAACGTCTGCCCAAACCTTTTGGACGTGACTACTACATTAGTGGCAGGTGCCCACTAAGTATCCCGCGCCTCTGCTTCAACTCATCTCACCGCAGTATATAAGCCACCTCTCTGGCCCTATGCTGCACTTACTACAAGAGTGATGGACTGAACACATCGAATCCAGGTTGAGGGACTGATTACCTCATACTTCTACTCTCCTTACCCATTTCTACTTTGTATTGGACTGATGAAGCCACTGTGTGGCGAAACGTTTCTTCAATAAAGATTCCCATGTGTTGCATAAGTGTCTCAATTCTTCAACTTGTCGGTTTTCAAAACCATTCATCACATCTGTCAGACACTGCAGCATCATGGATTCTTGGTACAAAGACTTCAACGCTTGCCCAAACCTTTGGACGATGACCTACTTACATTAGTGGCAGGTCCCACTAAGATCCCGCCTCCTCCTGCTTCAACTCATCTCACCGCAGTATATAAGCCACCTCTCTGGCCCTATGCTGCACTTACTACAAGAGTGATGGACTGAACACATCGAATCCAGGTTGAGGGACTGATTACCTCATACTTCTACTCTCCTTACCCATTTCTACTTTGTATTGGACTGATGAAGCCACTGTGTGGCGAAACGTTTCTTCAATAAAGATTCCCATGTGTTGCATAAGTGTCTCAATTCTTCAACTTGTCGGTTTTCAAAACCATTCATCACAAAGTCCTAACAGTTCCCTCCACTGCGGTTGCCAGTGCCCCCACCCCAGACCTAGATAAGTGTACCCCATCCCTGGCATACATGTCATTTCTGCCATAGAAGAGGTCCCAGTTGTCAATGAATGTTACCGCATTTTCCTTACAGTATTTGTCCAGCCAGCAATTGACACCAATTGCCCTGGACAACCATTCGTTTTCAACTCCTCTCCTTGGCAAAATACCACATATGACAGGGTTCCCACCCTTCCTCCTAATTATCTCTATTGCTGACCTATTCCTGCTAATCAGATCCTCACTCCTACGTCTGCCAACATCGTTGCCTCCAGCACTGAGGCAGATAATAGGATTGCTCCCCTTACTTCTCATAATGTCATCCAGAGGGCTAAGAATATCTTTCATCCCAGCCCCAGGAAAACACACTCTGCCTCCTACTCCTATCCTTCAAGCAGAATGCCCTATTCATGTACCTAATCTGGCTATACCTAACAACAATAATGTTTTTACCTTCCTTGGCATCGTCCGTCGTGATGTTCCCAGTAGTCAATTCACATTCGTCAGGTAGCGCTACACCTTCAGTTGTGGAATTCGTAGAGACATTATCGATGGTCTTCGTTGGGGTTTCTAGGGATGTCTCACTCACGTCTGCTAATGCTTCCTTGGTGCTTGTTGTGGCATTCCCAGTAGAACACCCACATTCGTCAGGTAGCACCGAAAATGGGTTGGAAGTTTCCACAGTAGTCTTCTGGTTCCTCGTTGTTTCTACCTCTCCAACAGTCTTCTTGATCCTCAGCTTGGTCCCATGTTGCCCTGCCACTGACCAAGTTCCCCTCTTAACCTGGGGACTCACAACAGGAGGATTACTACGAATCCTCTTGTTCTCCTCCGTTAATCGTCATATCTCCAGCTTAGCAACCCTAAACTCTTCTTTCAGCTACTGGTAAAGTTACTCAAGAGAGGGCATCCTGGTTCAGATTAACAGAGAGCACACAAACAGGTCTTCATACAGTTAAGTACACGTCACCACTGGGCTAAGTACACGTCACCACTGAGCTAAGTACACGTCACCACTGAGCTAAGTACACGTCACCACTGAGGTAATCAGTCCCTCAGCCTTGAGTCGATGTGGTCAGTCCATCAATCTTGAATAGAACTAGATACTTCAAACTAGATACTTGAAAAGCGATGGGGCTGGACAACATCTATCCATGAGTCCTATTGAAACAGGGCGTCTACCTGTTGTATGGAAGATAGCATATGTAGTCCCAATTTTTAAAAAAGGAGACAGACATGCAGTACTAAACTACAGACCAGTGTCACCGATATGTATAGTATGCAAAGTCATGGAGAAGATTATCAGGAGAAGAGTGGTGGAGCACCTAGAAAGGAATGAGTCTATCAACGTCAACCAGCACAGATTCAGGGATGGAAAATCCTGTGTCACAGACTTACTGGAGATCTATGACAAGTTGACAACAGTAAGAGAAGAGAGAGTGATTGGTAGAATGTGTTTTCTTGGACTGTAAGAAGGCTTTTGGCACAGTTCCACACTAGAATATTGCAAAAGCTGGAGGACCAGGCAGGTATAACAGGGAAGGCACTTCAGTGGATCAGAGAGGCATATATAGGCATATCAAAAGAGGGAAAGGGCAGTTAAAAAATCAATATATTCAGTTAAAGAGAGAAATAAAAAAAAGGAATAAGAAAAGCAAAAAGGGATTATGAGGCTAAGGTCGCAAGGGATTCGAAGACTAACCCTAAAGGGCTCTTTCAGGTATACAGAAGAAAGATTAGAGACAAGATAGGCCCACTTGAGAGTAACTCAGGTCAGATCAATGACAGTGATAAGGATATGTGTGAAATTTTCAATACCTAATTCCTCTCAGTTTTTACCCAGGAAGATACTAGCGAAATTCCAGAAATAATACATTACGTAGAACTGGGTGATAAACTATGCACGATTGGGGTAACTAGTGACATGGTCCTCAGACAAATAGAGAAATTAAAACCTAACAAAACCCCAGGTCCTGATGAGTTGTTTGCAAGGGTTTTAAAGGAATGTAAAGAGGAACTTAGCAAACCTTTGACCAATATTTTCAACACATCACTACAAACTAGTAAAGTGCCTGATAAGTGGAAAATGGCAAATGTAATACCTATTTACAAGGCAGGTGACAGGTCCTTAGCTTCGAACTATAAAACCAAAAAACCTTACCTCAATAGTGGGAAAATTTATGGAATCAGTAATTGCCGAAGCAATTCGTAGCCATCTTGAAAGGCATAAATTGATAAATGAATCTCAACACTGTTTTACCAAAGGCGTTCCTGTCTTATGAATTTACTAATTTTTTTTCACTAAGGTGTGTGATGATTAAAGATCGTGGTAAGAGTAGATATTGGTATATGGACTTCAGTAAGGCTTTCGATAGAGTTCGACATCAGAGGCTGTTGGGGAAACTAAGGCACACGGAACAGGAGGAGAAATTTTTTCCTGGGTAGGGGCATGGTTGACAAATAGGCAGCAGAGGGTTTGCATAAATGGGGAGAATCAAAAATGGGGGCACGTCACAAGTGTGTTTCCACAGGGTCATTTTTGGGCCCGTTTTGTTCACAATTTACATAAATGACATAGATGAGGGAAAAAATAGCGACATAAGCAATTTGATGATGACACCAAAATAGACCTTTCCAATTCATTTTATTGAGGACATTAGTGCTTTCCAGAATGATTGAATAGACTGATGCAGTGGTCGGAGAAGTGGCAGATACAATTTAACATAGACAAATGCAAAGTTGGACCATGCCACTTACATACTGAATATGTAATCTTAAGCTACTGATTGCGAAAAGGATTTTGGAATTCTGGTTAGCAGCAATTGAAACCAAGACAACAGTGCATTGTTAGTGTTCGCAATAAAGCTAACAGAATCCTTTGTTTCATATCAAGAAGTATAAATAATAGAAGTCCTCAGGTTGTTCCTCAACTCTAATATCCTTGGTTAGGCTCATTTAGTTTATGCTGCACAGTTTTGGTCCCCATATTAAAGAATGGATATAAATGCACTGGAAAACGTAGAGAGGAGGATTGATAAAGCTGATCCCATGAATCAGAAATCTTTCCTATGAAGATAGACTGGGGGCCCCTGAACTGCACTCTCTAGAAAGGCGTAATTTAGGGGGGATATGATTGAGGTGTATAAATGGTAAACAGGATAACTATAGGGGATGTAAATAGCGTGCTGAAAATATCCAGCCAAGACAGAACTCTCAGCAATGGTTTCAAGTCGGAAAAATTCAGATTCAGGAAGGGTATAGAAAGCACGGGTTTGGTAATAAGTTGTGGATGAGTGGACAAACTACCGAGTACCGTCACGGGGGCTAAGACATTGTGTAGTTTTAAAAATGGGTTGGATAAATACATGAGTGGGCGTGGGTGGGTGTGAGTTGACCTGACTAGCTTGTGCTACCGGGCCCAATGCCGTGCTCCTTCCTTAATGGAAGGTACCTGACTGGGTGGTCAATTTTTCTAGCCTGGGGTGGCATGGACCCCGCTTCGCATGGGCCCAGTAGGCCTTTTGCAGTGATCCTTCCTTTCTTATGTTCTGATGACGAGGTGTTAGGGTGGGCGCCTGTGACGAGCGGAGTTCCACAGGCGTCAGTCCTAGGACCCTGTGCGTTTCTGGTATATATGAATGACAGGGCAGAAGGAATAGATTCAGAAGTGCCCTTCTTTGCAGACATGTGAAGTTAATGAAGAGAATTCATTCGGTGGAGGACTAGGCAGGTATACAAAGGAATCTGAAGGGGCTGCAAGCATGATCCAAAAACTGGCTCCTGGAGTTAAACCCCCAAACCAAGTGCAAAGTCATGAAGAATTGGGAATGGCAAAGATGTCCGCGAACAGAGTACAGTCTAGGGCAAAAATCTAAAAATCTCACTCAAGAAAAAAGATTTTGGAGGAATAATACCGAGCACATCTCCTAAAGGCCCACATCAAAAAAAGTAACGGCTGCAGAAATATAGAAACCATACCGCGAAGCATGTTAGGAAATTAGAGAAAGTGAAAAGGTTTAAAACATCGAGAATATCTCGAGCTAAGGGCATAGCCTACGAGAACAGGTTAAGAGAAATCGACCTGCCCGAAACTGGAGGACGGGGGAAAGTGGGGTTGATAACGACATAAAAAAATACGAGAGGAATCGTATTTCTTAAGAAGAGGTATGATAAAGCTCATGGACAGGAAGGGGATTACCAACTAGCGATCAGACATGAACAGTGGGGCCAGCAGCTATACGCGACCCTTGCAACCCAAACAATTAAGGGTAGGGTTTCACGCGCACACACACACACACATACACACACACACCACACACACACACACACCACACACCACCACAGGTGCCGCATTATAAATAGTCTACCTCGATGGCTGTTTTATAACATCACTAGGAGGGTTGTCTCATTAACCGCGCAGTATTATGTCCATTAACTATGCTAGTTACTGTCCCTTGTTATGCTATTAGTGACCCATTTCTATCCTCTGCTTCCTCTCTGTGGAATGTGTTAATAACCCCTTGACAAATGCTTATTGTGACCACTTTATGGGGTTGTGTTGTGAACCCTATTCTCGCTGGTATTGCCCTTGTTTTGTGCTAGTTTTCCTTGTGTGCTATATTATTTTTTTCGGTCTGTGTTATGTTAGTTTGGTCCCATTTCAAACTCCCCTGACGACCTGACCTTCCACTGCATACTGTATTATTTGGTAGAATTACGACAAATGTTAAAGTAAAGGACACAAGTGCAATAAGGTACATTTTATTGTTGTCAACATTTCGCTCTCATGGTTGATAAAATTTCTAGGCGAAACGTTGCACAATAAAGTGTCACATTATTGCACTTGTGTCTTTTACTTTACCTTCATACTACCACTTTTAAAATGCTTGTTGCTTTCTACAATTAAAACACCACAATCCCAACCCCCCGCAGCTTGAACCACCAGGCAAGACACCTCATTATCAGTGCTTAAGTGGACAACTCCCCTCCTTCAGTCCTCCTGAGTAAGTTTAATTAAGTTTGATTAGATTTGGTTATTAGATTATGGGGCTAAATAAGTTGGGTTAGGTGTTTGTTTTAGGTTAAACTATTTCCTAGAGGTTTTTGTCCAAGAAAGGTTTGTCCATTATTTTCTAAAAGGGTTAGGTTTGTCCAAGGAGGAGGAATATGTATCACAGAGTTTTTCCTACGCCAATTTCCTCCATTCTTTAAACCCTATAAACACAGTAAAGGGTTAAAAAGTCCCCCCCCCCATTTCCTTGGCGCCGCCACTGGACAACGTCTGCATTACATTCACATTTTGCATGCCTCATGCTGGACATGTTGTGTAATGCTCCTGCCAATTAAAATTGTGTATGCGTCATGCTAATAAAACTTGTATGCGTCATAATAATAACATTATGTATCATGGTAAAAACAGTGTTTAACATCATCTGATAACATGTATAGGTCATCGTAATCATTGGAATATGTCGTACTAATAACAAAGTAAAATGCTCCGTGTTCTGAACGTTGTGAACCGTCTTCTGAGCGTTGTGAATGCGTCGTTTTTGGGAGCGTTGTAATGCGTCGTGCTTGGAGCGTTGTGAATGCGTCGTGCTTGGAGCGTTGTGAAGCGTCGTTCTCGGGGGCGTTGTAATGCGTCGTTCTTGGAGCTGTGAATGCGTCTAAAAGACAAGATTAGGTAATACAGAGTTGTAGTTTTAACGAATAACATTCACATATTTTCCTGCCTCATAAAGTCCAATAACGAGGTAAGTAAAAATAACTAGAGGCAGTGTAGGGGTGTAGAAGGTGCGGAGTATATAGGAAGCACAGACGATCGAAGGTGCAGAGAATGTAGAAGGTGCAGGAGGGCAAAGGTAGTAGGAGGTGCGGGGAGCGAAAGAGGTGCAGGTAGTTTTAGGGTGCAGTAGTTTTAGAGGTGCAGGTAGTGTTAGAGGTGCGGGTAGTGTAGAGGTGCAGGTAGTGTAAGGGTGCAGGTAGTGTAGAGGGGGCAGGTAGTGAAAGAGGTGCAGTGTGTAGAGGTGCAGGTAGTGTAGAGGTGAAAGTGTGTAGAGTGCAGGTAGTGTAAGGGGTGCGGGTAGTGTAGGGGTGCAGGAAGTGTAGAGGTCAGGTAGTGTAGAGGTGCAGGAGTGTAGGTGCAGGTATTTGTAGAGGTGCAGGTAGTGTAGAGGTGCGGGTTTAGTGTAAGGGTGCGGGTAGTGTAGGGGTGCAGGTAGTGTAGGGTGCAGGTAGTGTAGAGGTGCAGGTAGTGTAGAGGTGCAGGTAGTGTAGAGGTGCAGGTAGTGTGGGAGGTGCAGGTAGTGTAGAGGTGCAGGTAGTGTAGAGGTGCAGTAGTGTAGGGGTGCAGGTAGTGTAGAGGTGCAGGTAGTGTATAGAGGTGCAGGTATGTAGGGGTGCAGGTAGTGTAGAGGTGCGGGTAGGGGTAGAGGTGCAGGTAGTGTAGAGGTGCTGGTATTTTAGGGGTGAAAGGTATTTGTAGGGGTGCAGTAGTGTAGAGGTGCAGGTAGTGTAGGGGTGCAGGTAGTGTAGGGGTGCAGGTAGTGTAGAGGTGCAGGTAGTGTAAGGGTGCAGGTAGTGTAGAGGTGCAGGTAGTGAAAGGGGTGCAGGTAGTGTAAGGTCCCAGGTAGTGTAGGGGTGCAGGTAGTGTAAGGTGCAGGTAGTGTAAGGGTGCAGGTAGTGTAGAGGTGCAGGTAGTGTAAGGTGAAAGGTAGTGAAAGAGGTGCAGGAGTGTAAGGGTGCAGGTAGTGTAGAGGTGCGGGTAGTGTAAGGTGCAGGTAGTGTAGAGGTGCAGGTAGTGTAGAGGTGCAGGTAGTGTAGAGGTGCAGGTAGTGTAAGGTGCAGGAGTGTTAGAGGTGCAGGAAAGTGTAGGGGTCAGGTAGTGTAGGGTGCAGGTAGTGTAGAGGTGCAGGTAGTGTAGAGGTGCAGGTAGTGTAGAGTGGGGGGTTTATGTAAGTGAAAGGTAGTGTAGAGGTGAAAGGTAGTGTAGGGGTGCAGGTAGTGAGAGGTGCGGGTAGTTAGAGGTGCAGGTAGTGAAAGGGGTGCGGGTAGTGTAAGGTGCAGGTAGTGTAGAGGTGCGGTAGTGAAAGGGGGGTAGTGCAGGGTGCAGGCAGTGTAGAGGTGCAGGTAGTGTAAGGGTGCAGGTAGTGTAGAGGTGCAGGTATGTAGAGGTGCGGTAGTGTAAGGGCAGATAGTGTAGGGTGCAGGTTTTGTAAGGTGCAGGTAGTGTAGGGGTGCAGGTTGTGTAAGGTGCAGGTAGTGTAGGGGTGCAGGTAGTGTAGAGGTGCAGGTAGTGTAGGGGTGCAGGCAGTGTAGGGGTGCAGGCAGTGTAGGGGTGCAGGCAATGTAGAGGTGCAGGCAATGTAGAGGTGCAGGTAGTGTAGGGGTGCAGGCAGTGTAGGGGTACAGGAAATGTAGAGGTGCAGGTAGTGTAGGGGTGCAGGCAGTGTGGGGGTGCAGGCAATGCAGAGGTGCAGTAGTAATAGGGGTGCAGGCAGTGTATGGTGCAGGCAATGTAGTGTGCAGGCAATGTAGGGGCAGTAGTGTAGGGGTGCAGGTAGTGTATTGGTGCAGTCATTGTAGAGGTGCAGGTAGTGTAGGGGTGCAGGCAATGTAGTGGTGCAGGCATTGTAGGGGTGCAGGCAGTGTAGGGGTGCAGGCAGTGTAGGGGTGCAGGTAGTGTAGGGGTGCAGGCAATGTAGTGGTGCAGGCAATGTAGGGGTGCAGGCAGTGTAGGGGTGCATGTAGTGTAGAGGTGCAAGCAATGTAGGGGTGCAGGCAGTGTAGGGGCGCAGGTAGTGTAGGGGTGCAGGCAGTGTAGGGGTGCAGGCAGTGTAGGAGTGCAGGTAGTGTAGGGGGTGCAGGCAATGTAGGGGTGCAGGCAGTGTAGAGGTGCAGGTAGTGTAGGGGTGCAGGCAGTGTAAGAATGCAGGTAGTGTAGGGATGCTGGCAATGAAGGGATGCAGGTAGTGTAGGGGTGCAGGCAGTGTAAGAATGCAGGTAGTGTAGGGATGCTGGAAATAAAGGGGGTTTGCAGGTAGTGTATGGGTGCAGCAGTGTAGGGTGCGGGTAGTGTAGGGGTGCAGGCAGTGAAGGGGTGCAGGTAGTGTAGGGGTGCAGGCAATGTAGGGGCGCAGGTAGTGTAGGGGTCCAAACATTGTAAGGGTGCAGGTAGTGTAGGGGTGCAGGCAGTGTAAGAATGCAGGTAGTGTAGGGATGCGGCAATGAAGGGGTGCAGGTAGTGTAGGGGTGCAGGCAGTGTAGGGGTGCAGGTAGTGTAGGGGTGCAGGCAGTGTAAGGGTGCAGGTAGTGTAGGGGTGCAGGCAATGTAGGGGTGCAGGTAGTGTAGGGTGCAGGCATGAAAGGGTGCAGGTAGTGTAGGGTGCAGGCAGGTAAGGGTGCAGGTAGTGTAGGGATGCAGGTAGTGTAGGGGTGCAAGTAGTGTAGGGGTGCAGGTAGTTTAGGGGTGCAACAGTGTAGAGGTGTAGGTAGTGTAGGGGTGCAGGTAGTGTAGGGGGGGCAGGTAGTGTAGGGGTGCAGGAAAGTGTAGGGGTGCAAGTAGTGTAGGGTGCAGGTAGTTTAGAGGAGCAGACATGTAAGGTGTGGGTATGTAGGGGTGCAGGTAGTGTAGGGGTGCAGGTAGTGTAGGGGTCGGGTATTGTAGGGATCGGGTAGTGTAGGGTGCAGGTAGGTAGGGGGCGGGTAGTTTAGAGGAGCAGACAGTGAAAGGGGTGAGGTAGTAGGGGTGCAGGTAGTGTAGGGTGCAGGTAGTGTAGGGGTGAAAGGTAGTGTAGGGGTGCAGGCAGTGTGGGGTGCAGGCAGTGTAGGGGTGCGGGTATGTAGGGTGCAGGTAGTGTAGGGTGCAGGTATTTGTAGGGGGGGCAGGTAGTGTAGGGGTGCAGGTAGTGTAGGGTGCAGGCAGTGTAGGGGTGCAGGTATGTAGGGGTGCGGGCAGTGTAGGGGTGCAGGTAGTGTAGGGGTGCAGGTAGTGTAGGTGCGGTAGTGTAGGGTGCAGTAGTGTAGGGGTGCGGGTAGTGTAGGGGTGCGGGTAGTGTAGGGGTGGAGGTAGTGTAGGGGTGGAGGTTGTAGGGTGGCAGGTAGTGTAGGGGTGCCGGGTAGTGTAGGGGTGCAGGCAGTGTAGGGGTGCGGGAGTGTAGGGGTGCGGGCAGTGTAGGGGTGCAGGTAGTTTTAGGGTGCAGGTAGTGTAGGGTCAGGTAGTGTAGGGGTGCAGGTAGTGTAGGTGCAGGTAGTGTAGGGTGCAGGTAAGTGTAGGGGTGCAGGTATGTGGGGGGTGGCAGGTAGTGTGGGGGTGCAGGTAGTGTAGGGGTGCAGGTAGTGTAGGGTGCAGGTAGTGTAGGGGTGCAGGTAGTGTAGGGGTGCAGGTAGTGTAGGGTGCAGGTAGTGTAGGATGCAGGTAGTGTAGGGGTGCAGGTAGTGTAGGGGTGCAGGTTACTGAGGAAATGCTACGAGCTAAGTCAAAAGTAAATAAATGACTGTAATGGGGTTTTCTTGAAAAACAGCTTTCCTCCTACACAGCCGTCCCTGTAGGTGATGTCTTGAAAAGCTGTCGTATGCACTCCCTAAGGGCTGTGTGAAAGAACAGTTATTTTATGAGTATAATTACCCCTAGGGTGTTATGCCAGTATTTTCATGACTGAATACTGACTGGATCCACTGAATCCTATACTCGCATGTGTTGGGCTCAAAAGTCCACATATAACGGGGGTTTATGGTAATCTGCTAAGCTTGCACATTAATTCTCAACTGCGCAGTCAATTGAACTACCATACATCCAAACAGACTTACATGGGTTTGTATATCGGACTCTTACACCCGGGTATCGTTGTCTTGATTGAAGCAGACGTGTTTGATGTATGTTGCTCTACTCCGTCAGGTTCACAACATTCGTTATTACACTGTTCATCAAGTATTGTTTATTATTCACAGTCTTTTCACTAAAGAAGCTGATCACACTTCTCTGTAAGTGCTTTGTTTTTTTATGCGCAGAAACGATTGGATCAGTGTTCTTTGTTCGTTATCCCGGCATCAATGTGTCCCTTGGCAGGGTTAAAAGTCATCTAAGCTAAGACGCCTCTCACTTGTCCCTAGCACATAAAGGAAAAGTTGACAACATATTTCCCTTCCTTGCTAAACTTACATCAGAAGCAAGCAAATGCTGATTCTTGCGGGTCTGGCAGGGACGACCAATGTACACTATCTTTAATAGGTAATAAAGTGGTGCAAGATTTTCCTTAATTGTCCTGCTAAGGTAAGAGTTTATTGTCCCCTAACTACACTACTTACAACACGGGTTCTCTTGCAAGGGAGCCACATGACACGTAATTGGTAAACGCGGTTAAAAATCTCTTGTAATTACTTGGATAGTAAACTAGATATTTTCCCCCTTCTGAGAGGGCGGGGCCCCTCAGCTGAAAAGGGCGGAAGGGGGCTGATACCCTCCTCCTGGAGAAAATTTCTCCACACAGTAGTGTAGGGTTCAGGTAGTGTAGGGGTGTAGGTAGTGTAGGGGTGCAGGCAGTATGGGGGTGCAGGTAGTGTAGGGTGCAGGTAGTGTAGGGGTACAGGTAGTGTAGGGGTGCAGGTATGTAGGGGTGCAGGCAGAGTAGGGTGCAGGTAGTGTAGGGATGCAGGTAGTGTAGGGGGGCAGGTAGTGTAGGTGCAGATAGTGTAGGGGGGCAGGTAGTGAGGGGTGCAGGAGGTGTAGGGGCGCAGGTTTGTTAGGGGGCAGGTAATATACGGGTGCAGGAGGTGTAGGGGTGCAGGTTAGTGTAGGGGTGCAGGTGGTGTAGGGGTGCATGTGTGTAGGGGTGCAGGCAGTGTCAGGGTGCAGGTAGTGTAGGGTGGGAGGGGTGTAGGGGTGCGGGGGTATAGGGGGCAGAGTGTAGGGGTGAAGGTAGTGTTGGGGTGCAAGTAGTGTAGGGTGCAGGTAATATAGGGTGCAGGAGGTGTAGGATGCAGGTAGTGTAGGGGTGCAGGTAGTATAGGGGTGCAGGGAGTGTAGGAGTGCAGGTAGTGTAGGGGTGCAGGAGGTGTAGGGGTGCAGGTAATGTAGGGGTGCAGTAGTGTAGGGGCAGGGAGTGTAGGGGTGCAGGAGGTGTAGGGGTGCATGTAGTGTAGGGTGCATGTAGTGTAGGGGGGCAGGTAGTGTAGGGTGCAGGTAGTGTAGGGTGCAGGGAGTGTAGGGGTGCAGCATGTAGGGGTGCAGGTAGTGTAGGGGGGCATGGCAGTAAGGGTCAAGCAGTGTAGGGGTGCAGGCAGTGTAGGGGGGTAAGCAGTGTAGGGGGGTAGGCAGGGTAGGGTGTAGGGAGTGTAGGGGTGTATGCAGTGTAGGGGTGCATGTAGGTAGGGTGCAGGGAGTGTGATGGTGCAAGAAAAGGGATAAAATACCCACAGTATGAAACTTAGACACATGTGCACATCTGGTTATCTTATTGTTTGACGTTTCGCCATCCAGTGGAGGGGGCAGGCAGTGTAGGGTGCAGAAGGTGCAACTAGTTCGACTTTAAGTGGCGATATTTAAGAATTATCAAAATATAAACTGTCAATTAAAGAATTTAAGTGAGCTCGACATATTTAAAATAATTTATCTTGACTACTAAATTGCAAATATTAATCATTCTTGATGAGTTGCAAGGAAAACAGTAAGTGAATGTATTCAACATGCAGTGTGTATTTGTTGCAAGGGGTTTAGGAGGTGCAAGGGGGGTGTATAAGGTAAAGAGAATGTAGGAGGCAAAAGGAGTTGATAGGTGTAGGGGCTGTTTGGGTGTAAGAGAGCAAAGAAGTATTAGGTAAAAAGAGTTGATGGGGCAGAATGTCAACTGTAGAGTTGGAGGAGATGAAGAGGTTTTATGGGTGTAGGAGGAGTAGGGGAGGTTTAGATTGTAGAGTGTGAACGAAATTTTGAGGGGTTTAGAATTTAAGAGATGTATCGGGGTAAGAAGTGTAGGGGTGAAGGTTGGACAAGGTGTCGTGGTGCCGGAGTAAAGGAGGTGCAGGGGTTGCAGGGGTCGTATGTAATATTGAAGTGGTTGAAAGTAAATATTCAGTTTCTCAGACAAGCAGAGTGACCCATGATTTGTTGTGCTCTAGAATACATACACAAAATTCTTGGGTCTTGGGCAGGTTTTTAACCCTGAGTGGCTCACACAGATCGCCTGGCTTGTAAGATCAAGGTGAGATAAGAAAGAACAGAGTTCAGAGAGCAGGAAAGAGACCATTAAAGAGATCTGGGAAGTGTAACAAACGTCGCTACTCCTGAGATGGCAAGAGCACCTGAGAAAAACTTGAAGATTACCCAAGGGGTTCGTCTCTATACTGGTTTGGGTTCTCAAATGCTTGTGAATTACTGCAGAAGCTGTCATCCTGTCTGCGACGAGAAGAAAAAATCTTAGTACGATTTTTCCCCCCTCATTCTTTTTCACGACTTTTAGGACCCTCAGTCCAAGGTGTTGATAACATCGAGCAGCAGTATGGGAAAGGAACTGCTGTTGCCAATATCGGGGGCACAAGTATGGAGGGAACTGTTGTGGGAAAATCAGGATCAGCTGTATGGAGTGATCTTTTGTGAAAATAAGGGGCAGGAGTATGGAGTAAGCTCTGTGAAAATCAGTTGCAACAGTATGGAGTGAGCTACTGTGAACGACAAACCGGGGCACCAGTCGGGGAGAGCTGTTGTGAACGTAAGGGGCAGCAGTGTGGAATGAGCTGTTGTAACCAACCCCTAGGGGCACCAATAGGGGGTTAGCTGTTCTAAACATTAATGCAACAGTATGGAGAGTTGCTATGAAACAACATCAAGAGCTCCAGTAGGGAGGGAACCGTTGTGAGCATTTATGGCAGCAGTATGGAGAGTTGTGAACATCAGGGCAGCACTATGTATTGTTGGTCGACTGAGAAGTAATTGAGGTGAAATAATACGTAGTCTTGCTCTGTAGCATATATTGCAGTGAATGAATATTGATCTGCCGAGCCGCTCCTGCCTTGTACGGTAGCCTGCTATTAAATGACTCAAGCCACAGGATTATACGTATATTTTTCAATAATAAAAAAATGATAAATGCACTTCGATTAAATAAAGTACTGAAACTGAAGTTACATGTTACACTTTCACAATAAAATATGCATAATAAGCACAGTTTAGCAAAATAAGGCACAGAAAATATAATTCAGATGAAGTTAAGAAATAAAATAGTCTGCCCTTCAGTTATACGGCTTAAAATTACTCAAGAGAAGAAAATGGAATCTTGACATTACAAGAATAAGCAAGTAAGTAAGTATGTTTATAAGTTTATTCAGGTATACACAAATACAGTTACATAGAATTATCATACATACAGCATATGTGTAGAGAACCTGGGATAACCCAAAAAAGTCAGACAGAGTGACTTATTTCCATTGGGTCCTTTACCTTTTTAAATTTTAATATAATGGTTATAATATTTTCTTATTATTCTACAATGAAGATAACATCTTATTATCATACTAAAAAGACTATCTATACACGAGGGTCCCTTAAGACTATCTACAATACGAGGGTCATTACTAGGAAAAGGTAAAATTTACACGTATGTTATTTAAAAAATAGAAAATCATTCCCCTCCCCTTTTTGTAGCTACATTCATCAGACACCTTTTGGCACTCTTCTTGAACTGGTTCAAAGCATGACTGGCTTTGACATGTGCGGGCAGTCTGTTCCATTCCTTTATTGCTGTACAATAAAAGGTGTTTGAAGCCTGGCCACTGACTGGGTGCTACAAAGTTGTGCTCTCTCCCCCTAGTACTATGATTGCTTTGGTTCCCAACCTTGACAAAATTGACAGCAAGATATTCTGGACATTGTTTGTGAGCAATTTTATAAACATGATTTATCTTCAGTTTTTTTACTTTGTCTTCAACATTCAGCATATCCAACTGCCCTTAAATTTATCCTGGCCTACATGTTCCTTGGTCCCAGCCCCCGGATGAATCTTACGATTTTGTTCTGGGTGATTTGGGAGTCTATCTTTAAATTTTTTTGTCAAGGCAGAGTACCCAAAGAGCAAGCGTAATCCATATGGCATTGTAAAAGGGGTAGACATAGGGTCCTGGGGAGCCTCAGTAGGGAGACGCTGTGCTTGTCTATACAGGAACTTCGTCTGGCATTCGCTTGCTTTACTACACTGTTCCCTATCAATTCTCCTGACATGCATGGGTCAAAGGGATTCCAAATATTTACTGATGAAAACCCAAAATGATGGGCTCCCCTTACATTGAACATTAAAATTATTTACCCTTCTCAGTTTATGTTTCGTGGGCCAAAGAGAATGGCTTCAGTTTTCCCCAGGTGTAATGATAGTTTGTTTTCTACTAACCATTTGCGGCGACTCCAGTTCCAGTGTTAAAACATTAGCAATATCTTGTGGGTCCTTTTCCTGACACTAACAGAGCACTGTCATCTGCATACATAGGAGTTTGCACTTGACACTGATAGGCATATCATTGACATAACATAAGAATAATAAGGGACCCGAATACTACCTGGGGAACTCCACATGTTATCGCAGGGGTTCTGATTCTGTTTTGTTGATTTTGACTATTTGTCTCCTGTTGCTAAGGTAGGACTTAAACCAGTCTACAGAACCTATACCGATAGTTGAAGTTTATTACATAATATATTGTGGTTGACAGTATCGAAGGCCTTTTGCAGGTCTAAGGTTACCATACCTATGAGGGTTTCCCCCCTTTACATACAGTTCTCAGTAATCCATCAGATTAATAAGGGAGGTGTCGGGTTTAGTAGGATCTTCTAAAGCCCGATTGGGTAGCTATGGAGAATGTTGTTGTTATTTAAAAATACTTAACTACTTGAGAATACACCGCCCTCTCTAGAATTTTAGATATTATACAAGTATACTAACAGGCCTATAGTTGCTTACATCAGAAACCCACTATTTTTCTTGAAGATAGGAGTAACTCTGGCCTCCTTTGGGAACCCCTCCGGTATGGTATTAGTGGTGATTGATAGATTTTTTATGTGAGCAATAGGGATTGACAGTTCAGAAGCACCATCTTTTTGGAACTTAAACGGATGGTTATCAGGGCCTGTGCTCTTAGTTGGGTTTTTAAACCCGCTTAGTTCTTTTTGAATAAAGTCATGAGATACACTTACTAGTTGACAACTGTTTGGGGTTACCCTTTATTGGATAATATGTTTGAAACTTTTCAAATCTGTGTTAAAGTATTTGATGCAGCTGGGAGTTTCTTACTAGTGTTGATGCAACAGATGTGTGGTATGAATTAAAGCAATTTGCCACCTTAGATGTTTCTGGCATACCTCATTATCGACAGTGAGTACTATGTTAGACCTATCTACTGGCTTATGGCTATACCCCAACTGTTTTAGTTGTTGCCAGAGCTTCTGGGGTTATGCTTATACTCTTCAATTTTTGAGCATAGTGCTTTGCCTTTGCTCCTTTTATAAGTCCCCTGTACTCTGTTCCTCACCCTTTGGAATTCATTTTTGTGCTGCAATATCCTGCTGTTTGCTCTAAACTTTTTTGCAGCTGGTCTCTGATTTCATATTATCTTTAATATCTCGTATTCATCCAGGGTTCAGTTCTTCGTTTATCCTAACCCTTTAACTGGTGCAATATTATCAAGGATGGTAGTGAACATTGTTTTGAATTTTTCCCAGGCATCGTTTACGTCCGTGCAACTTTTTATCTCTGTCCAGTCACAATTGTGTAGCCTATTTACCAGTGTTTCTTTACTGTAGTTTCTAGTTGACCTCATTTGTATTGTCCTGTGTAGGCCCATCCTATCCCTATGATTTTCCTGGCGCGTTTAAAAGATGAAAAGATCACTAAGACCTGTGGTAATGACGCCTGACTGACTAATGTTTCTCAGCGCGGTTACAAAAGTATGTGGTCAATTAGGGTTTGGGTGAGAACTGTGTGATCCGGGTTGGAGTATTAATTAGTTGAGTGTAACTATTTAATCCTAGAATTTTCTTTACTTTTGCATAGCCCGTTATTTTGCTGCTGAAAACAGATATGAAGTCGCCCAGTATTATTGTCTCGCAATTGTTTTCAACTCCGACAAGACTCTGGAAAAGTCTTTTAAGAACTGGTCCTGGGTAGGAGGGCGGTAACTAGTTCCTACTAAGATGGGTTGGGTCTTAGGAAGCAGCACTTCAAACCAAGAATCTCCAGTTTTATTGTTATTAAATCAGGTCTTGGGTTGGGAAGCTAAGTCATTTCCCAATGTAGGCACATTTCTCCACCACCCTTTCTGTTCCTATCTAAGCGTTTTATATTGTAACCATCTATTTGACCTCGTCGTCAGTCACCGATCATCCAACCAAGATTCAGAGATGGTTATAACTGCTGCCCTAATTTTGTTAGCTAGAAAACCTAATCTCTGCCAATTTAGGAAGAATGATCTTGCATTGACATGAATAAAGTGAAGGCCTGTTTTCATAAAACAATCATAATCATCAATTTATGGCAATGGGGCATTTGTATTAAAATTAGGTAAAAACAATGTCATCACTGCTAAAGGGGAAACTGTGCCAAAGTGCATTTGTTACACACAAAATGAATTCTGGCACCGTTGCTATAATTTGTACATACATCCATCATGCACCCACCCCTTACCATTTTACATAAGGTGCCTTTTCTGTTTTCATGCGGGACTTTAGTACAGTGTATGCACCTGTTTGTAGTGTTTGAGATAAAAGGGTGTATTGTCTCACATGAAACCCATGTATACATTACATATGGAGTTAAGGTTATCATCCAGCTACTAGACCCTCATTATCACCGTCATTATCTGTCTGTTTTGCCTCTGCACAATAGTTTGAGGTCCTGGATTAATTTGGGGTATCACCACTTAAGAGCGCTACAATAAGAGCTGTGTGCCACTGTTTTTTTTTTGGGTATGCGGTGTTGCCATACCTTTTCAGCGATAGTGGGTATTTACTTTCGGTAGGATGGCAACTGTTGGGCTTTTACTGTCCAGGGCGCTGTTACTCCATTCACCTTTTTCCCGCCCCCTGACTGATTTTTTTTCATGGAATTGAAGAAGAAATATAAATATAATTATGGCAGCCTGTACCCCCCTAATTTCTGCCATTTTCACTCTTCGCTCTTTTACTCATATACATAATATTATTTTCTTTTCAGTCCCTAGTACACTTTGTATCTGCTTTAGCAATCACCACTGAATTACAGTAAAATTTCCCCTTCAAAACCCTCTTCACTGCTCACTTTTCCTTAAACTTCACAAACCCCTTTTCAGTTAACCCCTTATTACACACTCCCCTTCCCCTCTCACTTCACAGTCTGGCTTCACCAATTTTAAATTCTAAATCCTTTCCATTCTGGTAGATCAGAAAGGTTTAATCTGGTTTTATCCTTCCAAATCCCCCTCAATTCCATTTATCGGGGGGTTTTGTGGTGTTGTTGACTCCTGACCTGTTCGCTGACTCAGCCATTTTTAAAACACTGAGGGGAGTAACGCCACCTACAACCTGACTTTCCTTGAGTTTATAGATATATTTGGCTTTTTCTGCTATGATTCTCTCACTGTACACTGGTCAGCTGAATATAGGTCAGCTACTAAAACATTAACCTTGACTGTTTAACTATTCACTTCTTTCCCACGACTGGCACTGAGGGATATCCGACCTATAACCTTGGAGTTTTGTACTGTTGATTGACGATGTCTCCTGTGTTTCCCTCTCGTTAGCCTGGAAAAGGTGATATGATGATGGTACAGACATGATGCTACTGTCAACAGATGAACGTCAGTAAAGATGAGAATTTCACTTCGCTGTTGTACGTCTGGCAGTATTTGGCCCGTTTGGATGCCGGGCAGCCATGTTTAATAAATGCTCAATTCTTTCCCTCGTTTGGCACTGAAGAAAAAAGTCCTACAGACCTGTCATTTCCTTGGAGATTTAGTTTGATCAGGTTTTCTGCCCTGTTGTCTTCCGTTAAACACTGCGCAGTTGACATGGAGGTCAGTTATTTCATTGTATGGAAAACGTCTCATGTCTGGTTCACGTCTGGCAGCAGGTCTGGTACTTGAATGCCGTCCCTCTTTTGTCATATTTAGTCCATTTCGTTGTCGTCACCGTCATTTTTATGTCCTATAGGTTCCTTGCATGTGTTTTCAGCAGTTTCTTGCAAATTTGGCCATCACTGGAGTTCGGAAAGGCCCAGGGGACGGCAAGATATAGGAGCAGCCTTGTTGCTGCTTGCTGCGGCTGCATAATAAGCAAATTTTTAAGTTCCAAACTCATAGTATACTGAGAATTCAGGGGAAAAAATTTTAACAGGATGCATAGAATATCTTGCTTGCAGTCAAGTAAATATAAATAAAAAAAAATCAGAACAATTAGCATAAAATGGAACTGATAACGATAATGCTTCACAACAGACAATAAAACATTGACAAGAAAATATTAACACATTAAAAAACTGAATAATATAATTTACTCAATCAGGTGTCAGAAAATTACACTAAGTAACAGAATGAAAGCAAGAAAAATTTAGAGAAACAATTAAAACTGAATAACATATTATACTGAAGGTATAATTGTGGGAAATTATGTGTGTGAGATTTACAGTTACAATTTTAAATTATTTCACCCACATAACTCTCAGCACAACTAAAACAGTTATTACACTTAATGATACTAGTGTTACCTGGGAGACAGATGGGAGTTTAGCAACAGTGGGTGGCATCACCGTCCCTCCTTTCGTGCCCACCTGCTCACCTTCCCTCACTCACACAATCTGGACCTTAAAATTAGGAACATATAATTCCTGAATTATTGTATAATACGAAAAAATTAAACCAGTAACTGGTAAATTAGGTTGTGGACTTTAAAACTCCGATTTAATCTCTTGATATTAAAAGTTTTGTTGGTCCACGATTTATTACATATATTCTTAAGGTAGAATATTACGCAGATATACTGAATATTGGCCAACATTAGTTATACTACCTAACTGATGAGGTAATACAATATTTCTTGGGGCGAGGATTGTTGTAGATGCATGCAATTAATGAGTGTCGTCCAATCATCGCGTCCAGTATTTACCTTACTCATCAGCCCTATTATGGCCAAAATTAATATGGATCTGAACACTTCCAGATACCCAGGACATTCACTCATTATATGGCTCCCAGTTATTATTGATTCACTCTTCGTCGACTGAGACTGCACATGATTAAATTTGGTAACACTCCATTTTACGTTTATATTCCGCCATTTTTCGTTGCACTTCCTGGTGTTGATTCTTCTGTCATTTGATATTTTTCTAAAAGTCACGCCAACAGTAAATTAAATAACCACTATTATATTCTTCAACTTTTATACACCAATTTCAGGAAAATTATAAAAAAATCCACAATACTGAAACTGTTAAACACACAATTCGAGGAGAATAATAAAAAAAAAAATTCACTGTACCCAGAAATATATACTGTATTGTAAACTTATTACAATAAGTCAATAAAGAAATAGACACACAAACAGTAAAACACTTTAATAAGCAATGCAGTTCTGTAACACTGTACAGGAGATGATGATGTCATTGCTTCATAGTGCTGTATGACCCTAGTAGATTTAGCACTTCCTTTTTATTGTAATAATAATAATGTCATTGCTTTAGAATTATTATTATAATAAAAAGGAAGTGCTAAATCTACTAGGGTCATACAGCACTATGAAGCAATGACATCATCATCTCCTGTACAGTGTTACAGAACTGCATTGCTTATTAAAGTGTTTTACTGTTTGTGTGTCTATTTCTTTATTGACTTATTACAATAAGTTTACAATACAGTATATATTTCTGGGTACAGTGAATTTTTCATTATTTCTCCTCGAATTGTGTGTTTTACAGTTAAAGTATTGTGGAATTTTTTTATAATTTTCCTGAAATTGGTGTATAAAAGTTGAGAATGCAATGCTAGCCGAAACAAGTCGTTGCAGAATGTGCTGGGGGCAATGCCTCTTGCTGCCTTGTAGGGCTGACCAGTGCACCGCCATCAGCTCTGGCGCCCAAAGGGGGCAGCACTGTATAGTTCTCTGCTGGTCTGTCGCAGCCCCCTGCATCAAGCAATGGCATGGGCAGAAGCTTCTTTGTGGCATCTGCAACTGAGTACATCCATCGACGGCCGGGGTGGATTGTTATGTCATATTCCTGGCTAACCTTTATATCCCTCTTCAGTTTGTCAGCCCTGGAAGCTGGAAGTACTTAGCTATCCTCCTGGCAGCTACAAGTTGAATCTGTCCTCAAGGGGCTGCAGCTGGGCCAAAGAAAGTTCAGATTCACCGCATTAGCCCACCTAGGCGCCCCCAGCATGGCCCATACAGCTGTGTTCTGAACACACAGAGACACTTGATGTTTGTGGGCCTGGCGTGAATCAGCCCAAGTGCACCGTAGTCGATGAGCGAACGTAGGGCCCTGTAGTAGAACAACCTTATGCCCCGAGCTGTCCCCGACCTAGGCTTGGGTATGGCAGGGGCAGCAGTATAGAGGAAGCTGTTGAGAATACTGAAAGTTCTCATTATACTTTCCAGAGAGATAGTATGCAATGCTATACCCTTTTAACACAAAATTTTGTATGATTTCTTATTTATGAAAATTTACTGTTAAATTTGAATTTATTTCTTATAAATATTTTAAATAACACACATATACAGATATTATTTGTAAGTCGTAAAAAAATGTTTTGTACGGGACACTGAGAATGCAAAATTTGTCAGTAAGAGTAAGCACAGACTGTACCTCTTCAACTCGCTACCTAACTTTCATTACCACCGCAACAATTTACATATATTGGCTACACATTCGAAAAATTCTCTACCAAATTTCTAAAATATGCGCACTCACTTCTTCACTACAGAAAAATGGAAATGTGAAACGACAGTGAATTATTGTTATAACCAAAATGGAGCGCTAAACCTACTAGGATCATAGAGCGCTGCAGGTCAGGGAGAGATGCAGGATCAAAGGACAGGCAAGGGTGGTGAGGATAACAAAGGTAAAGTTAGGAAGGGATGAGACGAGTGTTAAAGGAAATATTATCAAAGTTTGTGCAATAAATCGGTTGCTGTCTAAAAGTCAAAGAGGGACTGACCACCTCAAACTACTACTTAAAGGGTGATGGACTATTTACGTCGTATTCACATCTCCGCTGCTTCTATCAACTTTTCTATAGTCGACTGAAGAAGCCTACTGTGTAGGTGAAGCGTTTCGGAATAAAGGTACCTAACTATTGCACATGTGTCTTACCAACCTGTCGGTATTTTATACCATTTTAATATTCACTTGATGAGATATATTAAAAATGTTAGTTAATGGTTCACAAAGCTCCATTTTGTACTCTTTACGAACCCTTAAAAAAAAGTTCATCAGGGCCCAGGATTTTATTTTGCCTCAGTCGGTCTAGCTGTTTGATTACAATATCTCTAGTGACTGTGATATTACATAATTTATGTTCTTCAGGCCCACTATAAAAATTAATTCCTGGATAATGTTTGTGTGTTCATTTGTGAAAAACGAGAGGAAATAATTATTAAAAATCGGGCATATTTGATTCTCCTTGTCAGAAAGATGCTTAGAGTTATTTTTAAGGGGACGTATCTTTTCTCTAACTTTCGTTCTATATACCTGGAAAAAACCTTTCGAGTTAGTTTGCGAATCCCTAGCAACTTTAATTTCATAGTCCCGTTAAGCTTTTCTTATCCCCTTTTTAACCTCCCTCTTAATGTGAATATATTGATTCAGATGACCCTCGTCTCATTTGATGTGTCTATACATTCCTTTCTTCTGCCCTAATAGATGCTTGCGCCTATTATTCATCCATTTCTATTGGATCTTATTTCTTTATACGAATTAACGTTCTTCAAGCAGCATGTACAGTGTTTAAAAAATTGTCATATTGATAGCTCTCTTAGTTACTCCGGTCCACAGATGAAAAGTGTTCTCTAAGCCCATTGTAAACTGCTAAACGAAAATCTGGGACGTTACTGAATTATTCCAACTATCATACTTCCATTCAATTTTAAAAGTAATATATTTGTGGTCGCTTGCACCAAGTTCCTCTGTATTTTCTAAATACATTACTCATTTAGGTGGGATTATTTCTATTGAATCTTATTTCTTTATATGGAATAATTCTTCTTCGAGCAGCATGTATAGTGTTTAGAAAACTGTCATATTCATAGCTCTCTTCGTTATCCAGTCCAGAAAC
This sequence comes from Cherax quadricarinatus, assembly GCF_026875155.1. Classification (NCBI taxonomy): domain Eukaryota; kingdom Metazoa; phylum Arthropoda; class Malacostraca; order Decapoda; family Parastacidae; genus Cherax; species Cherax quadricarinatus. The sequence goes on along the minus strand of NC_069415.1, from coordinate 69,612,630 downwards.
AAGTCAAGCAGGTTACATTCCTTTGTAGGTTCTGTAACAAACTGCTTTTTAATAAAATCCTGAAGTGTCTCTAAAAAGTCGTAAGATTCAGAATTCCTAGTCAAGGAATTCCAATCAATATGACCAAAGTTAAAGTCTCCTAGAATAACTACATTATCGTGCCTTGTGGCGTTAATTTCTTCCCAAAGTATTCTTCATGGTCCTTATCCAGGCTAAGGGGACGGTATATGACGCCTAAGATTAATTTTTAATGCCATTCTGAAAATTCTACCCAGACAGACTGTATTTGTTATTTCAGACTTTTTACACATTTCTATGCAGCAATTCAAGCGATCTCCGACATACAGTGCCACCCAACTTTCCTTACCGATACTTCTGTCTGCGTGGAGGAATTTAAAACTCTAAATGTGATACTCAGAAGGCATGTCCGATTTTTTCTATTAAACCACGTCTCAGTTATGGCAAATACATCAATGTTACTCGCACTTGCAACTAATGCCAACTCGTCTATCTTATTTTTTAGAAATACGACTATTTGTATAATATAAATTCAGAAACTATCCTTTCTCTTTTTCTGTTCCTCTACTATCCATACTACTGTCCTTATCACCTAGTGCCACTAGCTTTCTAATATTAAACAATAACTCTACCTCATTCTGCTATAATGGTTTCCTAAAGCTCACAATATCGCTACTATTCGTCGCTCAACCTTGGGACGAGCGGACGCGTGCTGAGCCTGCCCCTACTGACAGCTGGTGGAAGCTTGGTTTTCACAAAATGGCGCAGCAGGGTCGTCGTCGGGTAAACACAGTTGGCATAGAAGTGGTACGTGGGGCTGAGACTGCCCAATCTGCTCAGCTTTTACTGCCTGCCATAATCTGTGACACCTACGGTATAGTGAACGAAGAGCTGTATGGTGTGGCGTTAAATGGGGCATACAGAAGGAGAAGGTAGCCCAGTACCAAGATATTTGTATACCAGTAAATCCTGCTATGACTGTTAGACTACACGACGTGTCCCATTATTATACGGGGATAAAGATAAGAAATGTGCCTTTTGAGGATGATGAAGTGGACCTACATGCTGTGTTCAAAAGATAGGGGACGGTTCACATGGCTACGATGGGAAGTGGAATGATCATATGCTGGTGTGTATTGACATTGAGGTATCCTATTCCCTCCTACATTCAATTAGACGACTTCAGGACGCAAGTGATGGTTACCTACGTGAGGCATCGTCGAACTTGTCACTTATGCGGGACCTATGATCACATTGCAGTGCAGTGTGGTCGTCGGCAGGGTACTCAGGAGGCCCCGGAAGTCCAGGAGAAGATATTATTGGTATAACAGAGATCTGGTTCAACCTGAAAGATAGAGAAATGCCTTCTGAATGCAACATACAGGGTTATAAACTATTCCACACTGATAGGGTCAACAGGAAGGGTGGTGGGAGGCGATGTATGTCAGGGATAATTTAAATTCTTGTTTTAGACATGATATAAGATTAGAAACATCAAACACTGAATCTGTTTGCTACAGTTTTTCGAGGGTCGTGACAAATTAATTTTAGGAGTGATTTATAGGCCTCCAAACCTTGATAGGGAGTGCAGTAAGATGTTAAAGGGATGAAATACATAAGGCATCTAGATATGAAAATGTTGTGTTCATGGGAGATTTTAACGTTAAACAAATTGATTGGAACAATATGACAGGAAATCTTGAGTCTAGTGACTGTCTTGATGCAGTTCAGGATTGCTTTTTAGAAAAGTTTGTGACAGAACCAACTAGAGGAAACAATCTGCTTGGCTTTATTGTGAAGGCATACTCAGCCCTGTAACAACTGCAGTCAGTATTACTAAGGCTGGCTCCTCCTCAGGAATATTAATGCATAGAAAAAGAACAAAAACTGTCAAACATAAACACTTTATTATTTAGAAAATATAAAATATATAACACTTAAATATGAAATATTGATCCTATATTAAAGAAAATGAAAAATGAAAAATATAAACGATATCTGAATTCAACGCTAATATATATATATAAAACTTGGGTGTCTGGTGTTGGTGACACTGTGTGTTGTTGAAATCGTAGCCGTTGCTGATGATGTGGGGGGGGGGGGGGTCGCAGGTGTTGGTGACAACCCACTGGTCCGTTCTTCACAGAGTCTATAGCCGTAAAATAATCTATCCAGATGACAGGAAAGCAGGTTCTTTACTGCTGCAATGATTAGGGGTTACGTCCTGCAACTTCATACAAGTGCACAGGTAAGTAGATAAAACATGGGACGTCTCAGGACATTAGTCCGTCTCCTTCAATTCTACTTGTTGGTTGGCAGGTGACCCATTCTGTCTTTCCAAGAGTAGTGATGGGAGCTGTGAGTCGAGTGATTACTGTTTGGCCGAAGCCCCACACGTCACCTTTCAGGGGGGGGGAAGGAGGGGAAGGGATAGCGGGAGCTAGACTGACCCTACCTTAACAAGCAGCCGGCAATCAAACTATCATTCTGGGAGGTGGAAAAAATGGGGGGAATAGCGGGAGCTGGACTTACCCCACCTTAACAAGTAGCTGGCAATGAAACTATTGTTACTATATACTCACTCGCTACTCCTATCTATTGAACTTTTCCCTCACACTCCCCCATACCAAGACTTATAGTCAAGGAGTATAAGAAGAAAGGCGAGGAAAAAGTTCTAACATGTGGAAGTCGCGTAAGACAACAAATCTTCTACTGACTGTCACGACTTAACCAGTCAGAGAAATAATTGGATAAACCATTGATATACACAATATGGAATTAAAAGCTTGGAGTGCTAAGGTCCACCTCAAGAGGCGACTGTTGGTTCCCTTAAAAGTTTCCAGGTATAACAAAGGCTTGTGATCCGTTTCTAAAATGAATTCTTTTCCCAGTAGATAAAATTTAAGCTTGGAGATACCCACACAAGAGCCAAACATTCCTTTTCTATGATGGAGTATCTCGTTTCGGCGGGAAGGAGTTTCCGACTTAGGAAGCATACAGGGAAGGGAGTACCATCATGGTATTGTAGTAACACCGCACCTAAGCCAGTATTGGAGGCATCAGTTCTTAAACAAAATGTTTTATTAATATCTGGAATCTTAAGTATAGGGTCTTTCGAGAAGATATTTTTAATCTCATTAAACTTTTCCCGAGCTACGTCGGAAAGTTCAAGAGGTTCCTTCACAGACTTTTTAAGGAAGTCGGATAAGATGCCTGTAAAATCAGTAAGGTTCGGGATAAACCGTGCATAAAAGTTTACAGAACCAAGAAAGCTATGCATGAGCTTCTTGGTTTTGGGGAATTTAAATTCCAATAAACCTTTGATCTTACTGGGGAGAGGCTGCATGGAGTTATTAGAAAGTATCAGTCCAAGATATCTAATCTTGTTATACCCAAGGAAGCATTTCTTCGGCTTGGCAGTGAGGCCATGTGAGCGTAACCTACGGAAAACTGATGTTAATGTTTGGATATGCTCGCCCCACGTGGATGTCATTACGTAAATGTTATCAAAATAAACTGAAACTTTTGGCATATTACCCAAGACCTTTCTCATCAGTCTCACGTAGGTAGCACAGGCAGTTACCAAACCGAAGGGCATAGTTCTATACTGCATCAGTCCTTGGTGTGTAGGAAAAGCGGTATACTGCTTAGAAGAAGGATCTAACATTACTTGATGATATGCCTGCGGAATATCAATCTCTGAAAAGAAGGAAGAGTCATAAAATTTGTATAGATCGCTATCTATTAAGGGCATAGGCTCAGCATCCCACCGAGTTATAGCATTAAGGCCTCTGAAGTCAATAGCAAGTCTACATGAATTATCCTCCTCCTTAACCATGACTACTGGTGAGCAATATGCAGATACTGAAGGTTCAATGATCTTTAGTTTTAATAATTTGTCTACCTCTCGTCAAATGCATCCCTAAGTGAACTGGAACTGGGTATATTTCCGTTTGATAGGGTTGTCCGTCACTAAGTCAATCTTATGGACTACCGTGGAGGTGACACCTGGAATATCAGTAAAGACGTCTGAGAAGTTACTCACACATTGAAGTAGTTCATGTCTCTTATGGTCATCCAAAGAGTTATTAATATTAATGTTTGTTGCGCCCAAGTGGTCAAAAGTCACCAAGTCATGTAGTTCTCTATCATAGTCTAAGCTAGAGGTGTCAATTACGCACACCTTACATTCTTCAGTTGTCTTATCAAGTTCGTGTGGAAAAACTAAGTCAAAGTTATTAAGGCAGTTAACCGAATTTCTTCGGTAATATTTGTTAAGGATGTTTATATGATAGAGCTTAGGTTTCCCCTTGACTTCTATGAGGTAATCAACCTTCCCACAAATTTTTATTACTTTATATGGATCTTTCCATGCTACTAATAATTTATTTGACTTGATAGGCAGAACTTCATCCCCTACTTTAAAACTTCTCCTCTGACTTTTAAAATCAAAATAGGTTTTGTACTGGTCCATTGACAAGTGTAAGCTTTTCGAAACTATGTCAGAGGTCTCCTCAAGTTTGGATCTAAGGTCAAGGAGAAACTGGTAAGAAGTCTGAACCTCAGCATTTACCTCCTCATTAGTCCATAAGTCATGAAGGATGGACAATGAGCCTTTGGCCTGTCTACCATAGAGAAGTTCAAAAGGTGAAAACCCCAAAGAGTCACTGGGAACTTCCCTCATGGCAAACAAAGCACAGGGTAGGTAACGATGCCACTCCTTAAGTTTAAGGGAACAAAGTTTCTTAAAATGGACTTGAGAATCGAATGCTGGCACTCAATCCTCCCATTACAGCTGGGATGATAGAGTGTGGTGAGAGAGAGGCTTCACTCCCAGAAGTTGGTAGAGATGTTGCATTAAGTCAGATGTGAATTGTGTCCCCACGGTCAGACAAAATTTTCTAGGGATGCCCACTCTGGAGAAGATGGACAAAAGGGCTTCAGCCACCTCTGTAGTAGTTATGGTCTTTAAGGGTACGGCTTCAGGGAAACTCGAAGCATAATCAACTAATGTTAATACATATCTGTGTCCCCCAGATGAAAGTGGAGATAAAGGACCAAAGATGTCAATTGCTACTCTTTCGAAGGGTACCGTAAAGATGGGCATTTTGACCATAGGTACTCGCCTGGTACCTCGGGAGGATGACAGTTGGCAAACTTTACACGATCTACAATAGGTAGTGACATCTGAGGACATTTTTGGTCAAAACTAGGTTTCCCTAATTTTATTTAAGGCTTTACGATGCGAGAAATGTCCGGCCACTGGCAGGTCATGAGCCATTTTATGAACAGTTTCTCTGCATTGACTTGGAACAACTAAGATGGAATAGTCTATCTCATCTGAATTTAATTTGAATACTGACTTGTACAAGATACCTTTTATATATTCAAATTTATATGAAAAGTTTTTCCTTTGGATAACTTGAGTTTGTTTAACGGCATTATGGCAATTCTGAAGAGAAGGGCAATTAGGTTGTAAATTGACAAAGGAGTCCTTTGATATATCTAAAGGCTTGAAGTCAGGGAAAATCAAAGGATGGACAGTTGGAGAAGCCTGGGCTTTGGTCTGAGCCCTAGTCAAGACATTTATAGTATCGGAGGTGATATCTTCACTTTCATGTAACAAGTGAACCGGTGATCCTACTACCTCGCTTTCGAGAGTAGCATCATTGGTTTTTAATCCCACATGAATCTCACGAGACATTGTCTCATCTGAACTTTCGAGGGGCTTCTCTGACTCTACAGGAAGAGGATCTGAAAAGCTTATGTCCATCTTTGGTGATGAAAGGTCAACCTCAGAAGGAAGAATGGCACCTTTTACATTACCTATTGGTATGGAGCAAGAAGTGATGGGAGCTAGTACGGCTTCAGACCAACCTGTGAACCATTTAGACCTAATGTAACAACGGATGGTAGGAAAAGTGTCTGTACGGCCCAAGTAGTCTGAAAGTATAGCAGAGGAATGAGTTTCTTTAAGATTAGGGAACAGCTTATAAGAAATGACTGTACATGTGCATCCAGTGTCTCGTGAAATGGTAGATACATTAAGTCCATTAACTGTTCCTGAACAGAAGGGTGCTTGGTCATTACAGTCTTTAAAACATATTCCAACTTTTTGGACCTTCTTAGAAGGACAATCTGGACGTTTATGTCCCTTAACACCACACAAATGACAAACATGAATAAAAGAAGTCATTTTATTCTCCACTAGAGGCTTTGATTTCTTAAGGTCTGATGAACCCTTGCCCTTAGGGTTCGATCCCTTTAGGTCTTTATAGGAATTGTGAGCCTCAGCATACAGGTCAGCAGCCTCAGCAACTTCCTCAGCTTCAATCAGGTTACATTCTCTGATGAATGTTCTTATCTGGTGGGGAAGAGCTGTCAGGAACTGGTCAGCAACCATGAAGTCTCTAAGAGATTCATAACTGTGATCAATTCCTGAACTCTCTATCCAAAAGTCGAACAAACGAAAGAGTGTTACTTGTAACTGCTGAAAGTTTTGGCCATTCTGTAAGGTGGCATACCTGAAATCTTTCCTGTAAGAATTTGTGGTTTTTTGATATGCTTTAAGGATTGCCTTCTTCACTAGGTTATAATTACATATGATATCCTGCGACAAAGTCGCATAGATATTCAAAGCTGTACCAGAAAATAACATTCCTAACCTGGTAGCCCAGGTGTCAGCAGGCCATTCACAGAGGGTAGTGGTATTTTCAAACCTGATAATGTATGAAGTAATATCTTAACCCTCTGTGAAGGGAGGTAAATTAGGTGTTGGAATGTGTGCACTAGCTGCATGAAGTTCAATTACTCATTCCTCTAATTGTTGTTGTGTAAGAGTTAACTTTTTATTCTCTAATTCAAGGCAAGCTTTCTTGAGCTCGCGATCTTTTTCTCTCTCTCTTAACTCAAGTTCTCTAGCTTTTTCCTCACGTTCTCTAGCTTTTTCCTCAATTTCTCTATCCTTTGCTGTTTCTTCAAGTTCTCTTAATTTAACTTGTTCCTCACGTTCTTTAGCTTGTTCCTCACGTACTCTAGCTCTCTCCTCATGATCAAGTCTATCACGCTCCTTTTTGTCTTCTCTCTCTCTGTCTATCTTGGTTTTCTCTTTCGATTCTCTCTCCTTTTTCTCCTGTCTTTCAAGGTTCTCTTTCTCCTTTTTCTCTTTTTCGATTCTTTCTCTCTCCTTTTCCTCTTCTCTTTCGATTCTCTCTCTCTCCTTTTCCTCTTCTCTTTTGATTCTCTTTCTCTCGTTTCCCTCTTCTCTTTCGAGTCTCTCTCTCTCCTTTTCCTCTTGTCTTTCCCTTTCTGTCTCTCTTCTCTCTCAATTCTCTCTCTTTCTATTCTTTCCTGGATCTTAGCACTAATGAAAGGTTTTAAATTTTTGCCTGTTATTCCTAACTTACTTCCAGTGTTCATCCAAAACTGGTATTCCTCCATACTTGCAAGAATAACTTAAACTACCAGGGGAAAAATGAAACAGGTATCAAAGAAAATGGAGGGTTCAATTCCTGCTCCGCTCAAACTGTAAATAAACCAGAGGGCTCGATCCCTGCTTCAATTAAACAATAAGTATTAATGAAAACGAAGGGTTCTATGCCGGCTCCGAGCAAACAGTAAGTAGAATGGGGTCCCTTGACCATCCAATCTTCTCAACAATAAATCAAGAGTGTCCTATGACAGTTCCCTTGATATAATAAAGAGCTCAATGAAACAAATTGTCACTGGAAAATCTCGGGTCTCCAGAGTCTAATCCTCCAAAGCATTTCAAGCTCACACAAAAATAGGCGGCAGAATTAACTAGTATTCCTGCCTTGACTTGACTTAAAATAAATTGTGACTATAACAATCACCAAATCTTTTAAATACCTGTACTGTAGTCCTACCATAGAGAATGATTACTCATGGCTGGTGGTAACCGTCTGTGGTATGCAGCGTTGAAGTTCCAATGGTAGATTCGTGGAGTTGAATCTTGATTCAGACGAGCGAATCCTGGCAAGGTCGCCACTTGTGAAGGCTTACTCAGCCCTGTAACAACTGCAGTCAGTATTACTAAGGCTGGCTCCTCCTCATGAAAATTAATGCATAGAAAAAGAACAAAAACTGACAAACACTTTATTTTAGAAAATATAAAATATATAAACGCTTAATATGAAATATTCATCCTACATTAAAGAAAATGAAAAATGAAAAATATAATGATATCTGAATTCAATGCTAATATATATATATATATATATATATAAATATATATATATATATATATATATATATATATAATATATATAATTATATATATATATATATATATATATATATATATATATATAAAACTTGGGTGTCTGGTGTTGGTGACACTGTGTGTTGTTGAAATCGTAGCCGTTGCTGATGATGTGGGGGGGGTCGCAGGTGTTGGTGACAACCCACTGGCTCGTTCTTCACTGAGTCTATAGCCGTAAAATAATCTATCCAGATGACAGGAAAGCAGGTTCTTTACTGCTGCAATGATGAGGGGTTACGTCCTGCAACTTCATACAAGTGCACAGGTAAGTAGATAAAATATGGGACGTCTCAGGACGTTAGTCCGTCTCCTTCAATTCTACTCGTTGGTTGGCAGGTGACCCATTCTGTCATTCCAAGAGTAGTGATGGGAGCTGTGAGTCGAGTGATTACTGTTTGGCCGAAGCCCCACACGTCACCTTTCGGGGGGGGGGGAAGAGGGAGGGGAAGGGATAGCAGGAGCTAGACTGACCCTACCTTAACAAGCAGCCGGCAATCAAACTATCACTTTCGAGAAGGTGGAAAAAAGGGGGAGAATAGCGGGAGCTTGACTTACCCTACCTTAACAAGTAGCCGGCAATGAAACTATTGTTACTATATACTCCCTCGCTACTCCTATCTATTGAACTTTTCCCTCACACCTGGTTTTTGTAAACAAAGAATCATTAATTAATAATCTTGAGGTTAATTCTGAGCTTGGGGAAAGTGATCACTTAGTTTCAATATATCATGGAATTACACAGATAACTGCAATCAAATCTCTGTCCCAGATTTTCGCTTGGCCGACTTCAGGGGACTGAAAAATTACCTGGGTGGGCTAAATTGGGACGTCCTAACTATGGGTCAGGTAGGTGATCTTGGTTGCCAATATGACGTTTTTCAGAGCATAGTTCTAGTTGCCCAGACAACTTTTGCTCTGAGTAGGGAAATTAGATTTAACAAAAATGATCCCAAATGGATACAAAATAGATTAAATAATTTCATTGGTCAAAAGAGAGGCATATACAGGCGTATCAAAGAGGGGATGGGCAGTTAAGAAATTAATATATTCATTTAAAGAGAGAAATAGAGAAAGGAATAAGAAAAGCAAAAAGGGATTATGAGGCTAAGGTCGCAAGGAATTCGAAGACTAACCCAAAAGAGTTCTTTCAGGTATACAGAAGTAAGATTAGGGACAAGAGTAACTCAGTCCGATCACTGACAGTGATAAGGGTACGTGTGAAATTTTCAATACCCAGTTCGTCTCAGTTTTTACCCAGGAAAATGCTAGCGAGATTCCTGAAATAACAGATTATGTAGAACAGGACGATAATAAACTATGCACGATTGCAGTAACTAGTGACATAGTCCTGAGACAAACTGAGAAATTAAAACCTAACAAATCCCCAGGCCCTGAGGAACTGTTTGCAAGATTATTAAGGGAATGTAAGAGGAACCTAGCATACATTTGGCAAATCTTTTCAACATATCACTACAGACTGGCAGAGTACCTGATAAGTGGAAAATGGCAAATGTTATACCTATTCACAAGGCAGGTGACAGGTCCTTAGCTTCGAACTATAGACCAATAAGCCTTACCTCCATAGTGGGAAAATTTATGGAATCAATAACTGCTGAAGCAATTCGTAGCCATCTTGATAGGCATAAATTGATTAATTTACTTACAAATTTACTAACTTTTTTCACTAAGGTGTTTGAGGAGGCAGATCATGATAATGAATATGATATTGTGTATATGGACTTCAGAGGCTATTGAGGAAACTTAAGGCACACGGAATAGGAGGATAAATTTTTTCCTGGGTAGAGGCATTGTTGACAAATAGGCAGCAGAGATTTTTCGTAAATGGGGAGAAATCAGAATGGGGGCACTTCACAAGCGGTGTTCCACAGGGATCAGTGTTGGGCCCGTTGTTGTTCACAATTTACATAAACCACATAGATGAGGGAATAAATAGTACAAATGCAAAGTTCTAAATGTTGGACAGGAAAATAACCATGCCACATGTAAACTAAATAAAGTAGGATTTAGAAGTTCTAGTTACCAGTAACCTAAAACCAAGACTACAGTGCATTAGTGTTCGCAATAAAGCTAACAGAATCCATGGCTTCATATCTAGAAGTATAAATAATAGAAGTCCTCAGGTTGTTCTTCAACTCTATATATCCTTGGTTAGGCCTCATTTAGACTATGCTGCATAGTTTTGGTCACCGTATTACAGAATGGATATAAATGCACTGGAAAACGTACAGAGGAGGATGACAAAGATGATCCCATGTATCAGAAATCTTCCCTATGAGGATAGACTGAGGGCCATGAATCTGCACTCTCTCGAAAGGCGTAGAATTAGGGGGATATAATCGAGGTGTATAAATGGAAAACATGAATAAATAAAGGGGATGTAAATAGCGTGCTGAAAATTTCCTGCCCAAGACAGGACTCGCAGCAATGATTTCAAGTTGGAAAAAATCAGATGAGTGGAACAAACTCCCCAGTACAGTTATTGAGGCTAAAACATTGAGTAGTTTTAAAAGTAGGTTAGATAAATACATGAGTGGGTGTGGGTGGATGTGAGTTGGACCTCACTAGCTTGTGCTGCTAGGTCTGATGCCATGCTCCATCCTTAAGTGGTGGTGACTTGACTAGGTGGGCTAATCCGGGGGGGACACATGGACCTGTTCAG
>NC_069415.1:69537821-69601151 GCF_026875155.1 Cherax quadricarinatus | reverse complement strand
ATAAAACAAGATTCAATTTATTTCCCTGTCGACCATGGACTTCCTTGATACTTTTTTTCCAATTTTTTAAAAATCATTGGGGATGGTTAAAAAATCTTTACTGAAAAATAGAGCATTGGAATTTTGTCCAGTTCTAATGCAATTTTTATTTTTTTTAAAAACTTAGTTGAGATTTTTACCTTTTGCCCCGTAATAAACTTTATCAAAAATTTTTTAAAAGGAATCTTATAGACACACCCATCGCTTTTTGGGGGGGAAATTTAATAAAAATTTTTTTTACTGTTCAAGTTTTTGAATACAATTTTTAATGTTAAAAAGTTTTTAAAAAAAGGAAGGCTATAAAATTTTTATGGAAAGGGAAAACCAAATATTTTTATTTTGAATAAGGCGGTCCCCTTTTTTTGGATTAAAAAAGTTTTTTCCTAGCAACTTTAAAAGATTTACAATTACATTTTTTGGGGTATTTTAAATCATTACCTTTTTTTCATAAATTTTGGGATTTTTCCCTCTCTATGAACCAGGACTACAAATTCGTAAGCTTCAAAAACATTGATGAAAAAAGACAGTTTGACTCTATTTTGATGCGGGGAAAAATTTTGGACATGGGAACAGTTATTTGTAGGTTTTCTGAAAATTTTAAATTTTGAATTCATTATTACCCTTAAAAATTTAAAACATCTAAAAAAGGCAAGAGTTTTTCTTCAAAAAAACATAAAGTTTATAGAATGGGCTAAGCTTTTCAATTTTCCCAAAAATGGGTATATCTACTTTTTTGGCATAAGACACAAAATATCATAAAACTACAAACCTTTTAGCTCTTTAGGGGGTTTGTGTTTAAGCACCTTTTTTAAAAAAATTCCATGTATGGTTACTAAGAACAGGTGAAAGGATTTCCCATGCCATCCCAAACTTTGAGTGAAAAAATTATCATTAAATACAAATTTTGCATCAACAATAAAAAGTTTAATAAGTTTAATGAAAAGGGAACTGCTGGTAAATCATTTCGAGTTTTTTAAGAAAAGAAACTTAATAAATCATCAACAGAACTTTCGTAAACGGGGGAAGTAACATCAAAATAACCTTTTTAAAAATCATTTAAGCAGTCAAGGAGCTTAATTTATCAACCAATCTATGTTTTTTTTAAAATTTAAAATTAGAATTTTGCCCAAAAATAGGGGTCAAAAAATAACAAGCCATTTTGGGTAATTTATATGAAACTGACCCATGGGGCTAAAAATTGGTCTGTGGATTCCTGGGTTTTTGTTTTTTATTAATCCATACATGTAAGGGAAAGAGGATTAGTGGAAGTAAATTGTTTGACTAGTTTTTCTTTTTCCTTTCATAAAGTTTTATTTTTTTATTGAAATTGCTTAAAGGTTTTAGGGCCTATTTTTTTGGGTTTAAAAATTATTTTTTTTTTAAATTATTTTTTTTTCATAAATTTAGTTTTATTTTGCGTTAAAGCCAAATTTAATTTTAAAACAAAAAAAAAAACTTTACGGGGAATGGGGAAAAATAGAGTTAACAAATAATTAAATTTCACAAAAACTGGAAAATTCCCCTAGCGTTAAAAGTTTTCCCAAAAAAAACATATTTCTGGGGGGGGTTGTGAATAGTTGTATGGGGGTGTGAGTTTTTTTTTAGTGGGTTATTTGTGTATGTTGTGGTTTTTTTTTTTTTTTTATTATTAATATTTTTTATAATTTATATTTTTAAATATATTTTATATATTATATATAAAAAATATATTAAAAATATATATTTTAAATTATATTAAAAATATTAAAATATTTATATTATATATATTATATAAAATTTTATAATATAAAAAATGAATATATAATATATTTTATTTATATTTTAATTTTAAAATATAAAAAAATATTTATAATAAAAATATAAAAATATATATATATATATATATATTATTAATTATATATATATATATAAAAAATATATATATATATATTATATATAATATATAAAAAATATTTATAATATATATATATATATATTTTTAAATATAAAAATAATTATATAATATAATTATATATAAATATATATATATATTATTATAATATATATTTATAAAAATAATATATAATTTATATAAAAAAATAAAAATATAAAATATATATATTATAATATATATATATATATACTTTATATAAAAAATATATATTTATATATTTAATATTATATATTATAAAATATTATTCATTAACACCCTCCTTCGGGGCGGGCACTGTATTTCCCCCATCTCCGGGACTCAAGTCCGGCCTCCCGGGTTTTCCCTAAAATCCCTTATAAATGTTATTTTGCTCACATCCAACGCACTAAGTTTTAAAAACCATTGCTCCATTCCTCCTATCAAACACGCTCACGCATGCCTCTGGAAGCCCAAAAGCCCCTCGCAAACAAAACCTTTTTTAAACCCCCCCCCCCTCCAACCCTTCCTAGGCCGACCCCACCCCGCCTTTTCCAACAGATGAACACTCTTTAAGTCATTCTGTTTCGCTCCATTTTCTCTACATGTCCAACCCCCCCAACAAACCCCTTTCCCCAGCCCCTGGGCAACAGTTTTTGGGAAACCCCACCTCTCCTAACTTCCAAACACGAATTTCCTGCTTTATTTACACCACAATTGCCCCAACATGACATCTCCACTGCCCCGCCTTCTCCTCGCTGCAAATTCATCACCCACGCTTCACACCCATATAAAAGGGGTTGGAAAAAATACTCTCATACATTCCCCCTTTGCCTCCAAGGGCAAAGTTTTTTTGTCTCCACAGACTCCTAATGCACCATCCTTTTTTTTCCCCATCAATTTTATGATTCACTCACTTTCATAGACCCATCCGCTGACACGTCCACTCCCAAAATCTGAAAAACTTTTCCTCCTCCCTACTCTCTCCCCCCAACCCGATATCAATCTTTCATACCTAATCTTTTTGTTATCTCATAACCTTACTCTTTCCTTATTCACCTTTCATTTTCTTTTTTTGCCACCTACCAAATTCATCCACCCAAACTCTGCAACTTCTCTTCAGAACTCCCAAGGCCAGTGTCATCAGCAAAGGGCAGCTGTGCAACTCCCCCTTTGTGTGTGATTTTTACTTTTAACCCACGCCTCTTGCCCAAAACCCTCGCATTTACTTTTTCCTTACAAACCCCACTATATAATTAATACTAATTACATTATATATTATATACATATATAATATATATTTTATATATAAAAACATATAAATATTATTATATACATATAATTAAAAATAAATATACAATAATAATATATAACATAATATATAATATATATATACATATAATATAAAATAATATAATTTATAATTATTAAAAAATAATAATATATATAATATATAAATTTTATATAAATATATTTATATATAATATATATATTAATATATATATATATATATAAATTTTATTTATTATATAAATATATATAAAAATATATCATAAAATATAATAAAAAAATATATAATATATATATCATATAATAATATATATATATATTTAAAAATAATATTAATATATATATATATATATATATACATTATATATATAATATATAAAAATGTTTATAAAAAAATATATATATATTTAAAAATATAATATATAAATAATATGCACATTACATTTCCCACCGAGGCAGGGGGACCCAAAAAGTAAAAAAACTTTTAAAAATTTCTCCTTTATCACTGCTTGTAAGGCCCGCCTTTAAAGTTAAAAATTTTGACAAAACCCACCTCTCCTTCAGATGTAGGCTCTGGGAAAAAAAGACTAGTCCCTAACCGAGAAAGAAGGGCGAGATGTAACCTAAAAACGTCGAGTCCAGTTTGGGAAATGGAATAGGAGATTAGAATTTTGCCTTTACTTTTTTCTTAGACAGTTTGAAGAGTGATATGATCGGGCCAAAGAGAAGGAAAACCAATTTAATTCCCGTCAAAGTTGTTTTTTTAAAGACGGGCCAAAACTACAACTCGATTTTCCCCTAGGCAACCTTTGAAAAAAAAACATTTAAAGCATTTCTCCAATTTATCTGAAATAACTTTTCCTTCTTTCTACAATAGGAGGGTGTTTGTGTGCCGCCCCCCCCCCCCTTAACTGTCAAAACTTCGATTTTTTTCCTATGATTCAAAAACAGCTAACTCTCGGTACCTGATGTCTTGCCTTGACCTGTAATATACTGTCCTGCAAATCCCTGCCTATACCTACTGTGCCCTACCCTTCCGTGCATTGTCCTAAACTGCACTGCCCTGTCCTATCAATGGCATCCTCGCCCTCAGCCTGTCCTTCCTGTGTCCTCCACTTAGCAACGCTTGCCGACCGCCTCTGGGAGGGGCGCCTGAATATGGCTCATTTGTGCTTAATTTATTACATTTGTTCCTATTACCTCTGGGCAAACCTAATTTCAGCAATTCTATTTATGTTGGAAATACGTTTACCTGTGATGTAGCGTCTCCCTCTCCTCCTCAGTCCCCCCCCCCCGCTTCCTTTCCTTCCATAATATGTAATTAGTTCATTGAGATTATATAAGCACATTGTTATAATAATTCAAATATTTTTATCAAGCCTGTTATATTTATACTAATATTGTCATTAGGAGGCCTGGTCACCGACCGGGCCGCGGGGGCGTTGACCCCCGGAACTCTCTCCAGGTAAACTCCAGGTATACCAGAAAAGATTTACAATTATTATTCAAGAGTATTATAATGACAGTACAAGTATATCTTTACATTTATTACATAACATAATTATGACATATTATATATATATATATATATATATATATATATATATATATATATTTATATATATATATTATATATATTATATATATATATATATATATATATATATATTATCCGCGCCAGTTAATGAAGTCAACACAATTGTATATCCCACATAGAGATAACTCTTTCTGGATAGAGAAAAACGCTATCATATACCAAACACTCCTTCATAACCAACAGTCTGCCAAAGCCATAAGACATATCCACAACTGAGACAAAACATCACGAGCAATTCTGGATAACCCAACTGATGAATGGATGGCCCCAGAACTCAGAGATATAGGTTAAAATAATCAATATAATTGTAATGCAAGTGGAATTAATTTTTTAACTTAATTCATCTTTGCCTTTCAATACAAGCTTAATTGTTTTATTGAAATTACTGTTAACAGATTCTAAGGGATTGTTTCTAAGGTTAGAATAAATTTCTGTATCATCAAGTAATTTATACATGGAATTTTTTTTAAACAAGATTGCTTAACATAATCATTCCTAATAGGACTAAATGGAATGTGTGTCTTATGCATTAGGATATGTATATAAACCATTTCCTTGTTAGATTAAATAGTTTACCACATTCTATAAATTTTACTGTTGAGTTCGAAGAAAATAACTCATTGCTTTTTGAGATGTTTTAATTATTAAGGGTAACAATGATTTTAAATTTAAAATTTGCAGAAAACCAACAAATAATTGTTCTATGTACTCTATTACTCTTCACATCAAGACAGAGTTAAAGTGTCGGTATTCTCAGAAATATTTTTGAGAGCTTTACCTGTTTGTAGTCCAGAGTTCATAGATAAAGAAATCTTCAAAATTTATGAAATAGCTTATGATCTAAAATACCCAAGAAACTTAATTGATAAATCTTTTAAAATTGACAGAAATACTTTTTACAATTCAAAATGAGACAACGAACCTTATTCAACTAAAAATATATTGGTTCTCCCTTACCATGAAAATTTGGTTGATACGCCTTCTCTTCTTAAGAATTTTTAATATAAAAGTTGTATTTAAAAATTTTGAAACAGTTAAAAAGCTTTAGATAAAAAAAAATCCCCCTAAAATGCTGACCGATGTGTGTATAAGATTCCTTGTAATATATGTGATAAAAGTCATTACGGTCAAACTGGTAAGTCTTGAACTAAGACTAAAACAACAAATATAGCATTAAAAGTAGACAAGATTCTAATGCTGTTTATTCATGTGAGAGATTTTAGCCATTCAACTGATTTTCAAAAGACTGAGAAAGTTGTATCTACCAAGTCCATGGTCGACCGGAATATAATAGAATCATGTTTCTAAAAAGTAGTTTTGAAAGTATGAATATTGCTTTTGGTTAATATAAATTGGACTTATTTAAAATTAATAAAATTTGGGAATAATTTAAAATACATTAGACAAATTTTTTGGGTAGGGGATGTAAGCTGTGTTTCACGGATTACTGACCACCTGCCAACACTATCTTAAAAAGTCAGGTGTTGTCGTGGGATCACAGCGAGGTGCAGTCTCGTCCTTATATGCCTTCCTGCTAACCTTTTATTTTTATAGTTCCTTGATAATGTGAGAAGTCGCGAAAGCGTTTGGAATTTCACTTTCTCTCAGTGGCTGCTCTGCATATTGTGATATCACCTGTTTCCTGTGATCTTATTACATACATGTGTATATATATTTATCTATATATATATGTATATAATATAATATATATATATTATATATATATATATATATATATATATATATATTATATATATATATATATATATATAATAATATTATTACACAAATAACCCGCACATATTAGAGAGAAGCTTACGACGACGTTTCGGTCCGATTTGGACCATTGACAAAGTCACACTAACCAGAGGTGGAGCAGAACGGCTATATATAGGCAGGAAGAGGTGGTGGTAGTAGTAGTAGTAGTAGTGGTGGTAGTAGTAGTGGTGGTAGTAGTAGTGGTAGTAGTAGTAGTAGTGGTAGTAGTAGTAGTAGTAGTGGTAGTAGTAGTAGTAGTAGTGGTGGTAGTAGTAGTAGTAGTAGTAGTAGTAGTAGTACAAGAGTTGTATATAATACCGACAAGATGAAATTAAGACACGTGCACAACACCCGGGCATCCCCATCATAGTGGCTGGCTGGCGAAACGTCCACAACAAAGACAACCAGACGCCGCACATGTGTCTTAATTTCATCAGTAGTTGCAGTAGTAGTAGAAGAAGAGAGGTAGTAGTAGTGGTAGTGGTAGAAGTGGGAAATAAAAAGGACGAGCCAGTCAAATACAAAGGAAGGGGAGCACTGCAAGAGAGCTAGATGTCCACAGAGGGAGAGCAAGCGCACAGAGGTGCGTGAAAGGGAAGTGGTGAAATAAATGAAGAAGGAACAGAAACACGAGACAGGAGAGAGAAAAACAACCCAGAGGAGAAAAGGAAAGAGGAAAGGGGAAGAGGAAGAAGAAGAAAAAGAAAAAGAAAAAATGAGGATTCAGGTTAAGTCACGGGTGTTCTGAAGTTTGGAGCATTTTACAATGTAGTGGGAGAGGAAGGCATCTACAGAGACGAAGCCAGGGCTAAGGTTCTACAAGGAAAGTTGTGTATTAGAGAGGATTCAACTAGACGGCGACTGTTCGAGTTGGAAGTAGGGAAGACAGTTTTAGCAGAAGACCAGTCAAAAGGATGGCTATGATCTCTGACGTGACAGAAAAGAGCATTGTTAGTGTCGGCAAGCCTAACACTATTTTTGTGCTCCCTAAGTCTGTCAGAAAGAGATTGACCAGTTTCTCCGAAGTATTGAAGAGGATAGGAGGAAAGAAATAATAGCCCCGGAACATCTGTGAGGGGGGAGAGGTATGAACGAGATTAGTGCGAAGAGGTTTTAGTCGGGGCGGAAGAAGCTTGATGTCAAAGGGACGAGAAATTGTTTGACCGAAAATGTAGGGAAGGCAGAGGAAGAAAGTTCTCATGAAGAGAGTTTGGGAAAAGAAATTGCGTTTAGCAGTCTCATTCCTACCCTTGGTCTAAATTCCCCTCACGACTGTATTACAATCTTCTTCTGTCTCACTCTCTCAGTATGACTTGAACTTCTTGTTTTGGGCCTTTTCCTTGCCATTTTCGCCTACTCCTCCCGGTATTCCCTGTTGTCTTTTGATTCCTTTCGTCAATCTCCTCCGTAATCTTCCGACTTGTCCACTTTGGTGCTCTCCTTCCTGCTTTTGTTAGTCTTTTTTCTAAAATCACCACCTTCCACGCCTTTACCAACTTCCCCTTTTCTCTCTTAAATCCAACACTAACATTCTCATACTATTTTCTGACAAAAGGAAATTTGGGTATTTAAACCTTTGTCGCGAGGATTACCTCCGTAAAGCTAAAGTCTTGCTCTCTACTCCGCCCTACACTCCTCTCTTTTCCAACCCTCTTATCGCATCAAGAGAACTTTCAAAAAAAACAAGGGACTCTCTCCGCCCCTCTGTCCCCCTGACTTTGACCTTGTTAAAAACGGTTTCGTGCATCTGTCCCTCTTTTCCCCCTATTTCAGGGCCTTCCCAAAACTCATAAACCTGATATTCCTCTTCGCCTATCAAAATCCTCTGGGGGTTTTTTCTCTTATTCCTTGCTTTTTGGTTGGGCCAAAACCCTCACCCCCTTTTCTGGTACTTTTTTTCCTCCCACCTCCGTCACCCCCTCAAGTTTTTCTTGAACGGGTTCGCTCTCTCCCAACCTTAAGATGTTTTAGTTTGAGGGGATCCCTCTTCACCAATGTCCCTCTTGATGATTCCTTGATTTCCTTAGAGAGAAGGCCCATAAGGGTTCTTTACCTCCCTATCCCCACTGATGTCTTTCTTGATCTTATCCGCCTCTGTGTGGACTCCAACTCCTTTTCCTTCCAAGGGAAATATTATTCTCAAACCTTCGGTGTCGCTATGGGCTCTCCTCTCTCTCCTGTCCTTGCTAATCTTTACATGGAATACTTCGAGACTGTTCTTCCTACCCTCGATGTGCAACCTTCACTCTGGCTCCGCTATGTGGATGACATCTTTGCTCTGTGGCCTCATGACTCCAATCTCTTCCAACCTTTTCTTGAAGCTCTTAATAATCTTGCCCCTTCCATTAAGTTTAAAGCTGAATGGTTATCTAAT
This sequence comes from Cherax quadricarinatus, assembly GCF_026875155.1. Lineage (NCBI taxonomy): Eukaryota > Metazoa > Arthropoda > Malacostraca > Decapoda > Parastacidae > Cherax > Cherax quadricarinatus. The sequence goes on along the minus strand of NC_069415.1, from coordinate 69,592,205 downwards.
TCCTTGCTTCCTTTCCTTGATGTCCATGTCCACCGCTCAGATACAGGTTTTTCCTTTTCCGTTTACCGTAAACCTATGCACAGTGGCATGTACATTCACTACTTTTCCTATCATGCTTCCCCTCTTTCTCCGTGCCCTCCGCATCTGTGATCCTCAGTTCCTTCCAGCAAAAATTTCCACTCTTCATAATTCGTTCTCCCGTTTTGGCTACCCTTCCCATTTCATAGACTCTGCCCTCTCACGTGCTAAACGCAATTTCTTCTCTCCCAAACTCTACTCATGAGAACTCTTCTATCCTCTGCCTTCCCTACATTTCCGGTCTTTCTAATCTCAACAATTCTCTCCGTCCCTTAGACATCAAGCTTACCTTCCGCCAGACTAACACTCTTCGCACTAATCTCGTTCATACCTCTCCTCCCTCTACAGATGTTCCTGGTGTCTACTCTATTTCTTGCTCCTCCTGTCCTCTTCAATACTTAGGAGAAACTGGTCGATCTCTTTCTGACAGACTTAGGGAGCACAAAAATAGTGTTAGGCTTGCCGACACTAACAATGCTCTTTTCTGTCACGTCAGAGATCATAGCCATCCTATTGACTGGGATTCTGGCTAAACTGTCTTCCCTACTTCCAACTCGAAACAGTCGCCGTCTAGTTGAATCTCTCTAATACACAAATTTCCTTGTATGAACCTTAGCCTCGGCTTCGTCTCTGTAGATGCCTTCCTCTCCCCACTACATTGTAAAATGCTCCAAACTTCAGGAACACCAGAGACTTAACCTGAATCCTCATTTTTTTCTTTTCTTTTTCTTCTTCTTCCTTTCCCTTTCCTCTTTCCTTTTCTCCTCTGGGTTGTCTTTCTCTCTCCTGTCTCGTGTTTCTGTTCCTTCTTCATTTATTTCACCACTTCCCTTTCACGCACCTCTGTGCGCTTGCTCTCCCTCTGTGGGCATCTAGCTCTCTTACAGTGCTCCCCTTCCTTTGTATTTGACTGGCTCGTCCTTTTTATTTCCCACTTCTACCACTACCACTACCTCTTCTTCTTCTACTACTACTACAACTACTGATGAAATTAAGACATATGCGGCGTCTGGTTGTCTTTGTTGTGGACGTTTCGCCATCCACTGGCTGGCTGGATCGCGAAACGTCTATGATGGGGATGCCCGGGTGTTGTGCATGTGTCTTAATTTCATCTTGTCGGTATTATATACAATTCTTGTACTACTACTATTACTACCACCACCACCTCTTCCTGCCTATATATAACCGTCCTGCTCCACCTCTGGTTAGTGTGACTTTGTCAATGGTCCAAGTCGGACCGAAACGTCGTCGTAAGCTTCTCTCTTTTATGTGCGGGTTATTTGTGTATCGTTCCAGTCACGGTATTGTGCCTTTTTTGTTATTTATAATAATAATATATATATATATATATATATATATATATATATATATATATATATATATATATATATATATATATATATATATATATATATATATATATATTTATAATTAGACCGGCCAAAAAAAAAAATAAAATTGTGAAATTTTTTGCTCTACAAGCTTGATTTTGTTACACTGTTCCTAATTACTATTCAAACCAATTTTTAAGAAATTTCTTTAAATTTTAGGGGCCGTGCAAGAGGCGTCTCTCGCCGACAAAAGAGAACCTGAAGAAATTTTAATTTTTGTTCCTCTTTTGCATAGTATAGCTCAAATTTTCTCTGAAAGCAGAATGACTGAATCAATAGCTGGATGAGAAACCGTCGGTTTTGATCTACCTTCGCCAACCATTGGACTATGTATTCAACTGAGAAATCACTGAAAAGGGGTGTGTTCCCAGCTGATTTCTCCCACTAAAAGTTGAAAAAAACGTTTATGTAAATTCTTAGTCGTATTCTCCCATTTTTTTCTCTTTCGAATTCAATAAAAGAAACATAGTGTCCCAACAGAAAATCTCACGCAGTTCGCTCCTCAAGTTGAACATTGAAATTTGGCCAAACATACCCTCAAATACCGTGGTTTTCTGGGGGGTTCCCATGGAATTTCAGCGAAACAAACGGTTAGTAGCATAACTTTCAGATTCTGAAGGAAATAGGTTTCTATCTTATATAGGGAAAAAGTTTTTAGCCTCTCAAAAGCATCTGGTCATGTCGGGTCGCTTATTTGTCACACCAACTGCCAGTAAGACATCGTTCCGCTCACTGCACTCGCTCGCTCGTAATAATGCTTCCTCGTGCCTACTTGAACGACGAAATAAGGTGGGACTTGATCCGCCACGAGGCAAAGGTACTGTTTCTGTTCCTCATCCTTGGCCAGCGAAGGGTTGAAGGTCTGAACAAGGGAAACAACTCTTTCTGCTGTATCGTTCACGACCTTCACAGAGCTTGCAGACTTCTTCATTTCCAGGAACGTCGCGTTCGTCTCCCACGTTTCGGGGTCTTCATTTAAGAGGGAAGATTTTTCCTTCCCCTTCCTTTGCTCAGCAATGGCGATAAACATCTTCAGTGTCTTCTTAGTCACGAATTCCTCCATTCCGACTCAGATCCCTAGGATACCTTCCAAGCGACAAGAGCACCCTGGTTTTTTTTCCCACTCGAGGTTGGTCATCATTTTGCGCTTTGTCACAATGCCCACTTTCTCGTCGAAGAGCGTCAATCCAACCAGGTGATCCGCCAGATACCAGAGATGGCGTGCAATGATGATGGCAGCAGCATTTGCGATCTCTCTGTCCGGATACGCTCGAAGAGTTTGGAGGAAATCCAAGTCATTGAGAGGGGACGTGCACGTCACGCGAAGACTCGTTCCAGAATCGGAAGTAGATCAAGGCCACGAAAAATGAAAATACGTTCTGCTTCAGTTGAAAGAATTGTGCATGCGAAGTACGTCACTCGCGTCTGAAGCCGAGCAGTTGAGAAAAACTCGAGAGGACACCCTACAAACCACCAATCCAATGCACTTTGTGTACTCTGTGCTGAGAATGCCATCTGCGACAGAGAGAAACTAAATATGAAGTTTTGCAAAACATTTAAATATGCATGAAATGGTATAAATTTTGGCACAGAGAACAGACTCAAAGTGCAATAAAAATTACATTGTGGAGAACACTTCCTTTGAAATTTTAAAATTAACATATATTTTTTGACCGGTCTAACATATATATATATATATATATATATATTATATATATATATATATATATATATATATATATATATATATATATATAATATATATATAAGATCACAGTAAACAGATATCAGAATATCCAAAACAAGCACTATGAAAGAATAGTGAAACTCGAAAGCGCTTGGAATTTCACTATTCTTTCACAGTGGTTGTTTTACACACACACAATATATATATATATATATATATATATTATATATATATATATATATATATATATATATATATATATATATGAGAGAGAGAGAGAGAGATAGAGAGAGAGAGAGAGGATTAGGATGAAGACGACGAGAGCTGTCGTGAGATGGGAAGGAAGAAAGATAAGGAAGGATGAAAATGACTGTAAAAGGATGGGAAGGAGGAGAAGAGGAGGAATCAAGGCAAGTGGCCCAACCACTTTGGGACATGTGGTACCGAGGTACTGGAGACGTAGATGGAGAGGCTTGAACGATGTCGTTACTTGGCTCACTAGGAGAGGGTGGCGAAGGCAGCGGTAGGAGCTGGGAGTGTCAGAAGGCAGCAAGCAGGTTGAGTTGTATTGGTGGTGGTCAGCTTGAGGTGTGTTAAGCTACTATCCCATTAGAAAGAGTCTGGAACTTCTGTATTGACATGTGCCTGATTTTAATATTTTGCAATCTGGGTCGATCTTTGGAGAATTAAGGACATTGATGAGTTCTCTAAGGTAGAGAAAACGTGATGGACAAACGGCGTACTTGACTTCTTCACTCTGGAGGAGGGGGGATCAATGTCTGTACATCCATTTCTTTAGGATAATCAGAAGTAGTGTAGAAAGCGAATCCACGTATCTTATTATATTGTTGTTCATCCTTAGAGTAATAGACAGGTGAAGTCGTTAATTGGTCAGTTTCAAGAAGTGTTGAAGGTGGAAGTGTAGATACGTTGTCAACTTCAGTAGACAAATTAGAAGATGTTTCTGATGGCAAGACTTCTGATTGGTTGGATTCAGTGAGGAGTGGTGGCGGTGGAGGCTTCTCATTGGACATTGTTGGAGTGACGTCATTAGTTGTTGGTGATGGTGTTGGAGCTGCTGCAGCAGAGGTGGTATCGTCGTTATCTATTATTAATTCCTTCAAGTCATCTGGCGCTTCAAAGGTGACGATCTTCGGGATCATTTGCAAAATATCAGCTGATGGTGGACTTGCAGGGAAGTTAAATGATGGCATGTTGTTAAGTGCAAGAAGTTCATTAATAGTCGTGTTGAAAGAGCCAGGTTTTGCAGCATTTTGCATGTGAACAAACATCATGCAGTAATAGAATTTGGTAGAGATATCATCAGGTGGAGGTTGGGTAGTGAGAGGTGGTGGAGACAACTGTTAAGTGGCTTGTAGAATCTTGGATGTTGTTGACTGAATCTTCGCAATTGCAGCGTATGAAGGAGAGGTTCAAGATGACTTCTTAGTTTCTTCCTTCAGTTTCTTAGAGAGGATATCCTTACGCACTGGACATTTGGCTGCAAGAGTATGGTGGTCACTCTTACAGTTGATGCAAGTGGGAGCAGCACTGGAATTGCAAGAACGAAAATCGTGACCTGCAGACTCACAGGTGGAACATATCTTCTTATTCGTCACGTGGCAGTCGGCAGTAGAGTCACTGTACGAATAACATGTCCAGTAAGGTGTTATGTACGTGAAGCGTTCAGGTTCAATCTGACGAGGGTTGATGTAGTAGTAAGAGATGGCCAGGCCATCAGACAGTGTTCTGGTTGCCATCGTAACGTCTAGAAACGTGACTTTGAGCATCGAGGAAGCGTTGGGGATCTTCACAACAGAGTCAATCTTGGCCCAAGTGTTGAGGTCTTCAAGTGATGACGTAATTTCCTCGATAGACATGTTCGTGATTAGCCTGTCAAGGCGTTTCATGAACACAGCGTTTTCCACGCATGTATGGTGACGTGGAGATGGTAAAACCGCTGTCTTCCAATGTCTTCATGGCTGTAGGTGTAAGTACTTTGTCAGCTTCAGCATCATCGAGAAAGGTAACGATGAAGGTTTCTTCCAGTGAGGTAATCTTGGAGAATTTGGCTTGAAGACATGTGTTGAGTGAGGTTGCAAGCTCAAGCTTCGTAGTGTCGTCAACGGCAGCAGACTTGGGCTTAATTCTCACACGATGTGACATCGTGGAGACGGTAGAGGTTCCCCTCCCCAACGGGGATCGTAGGGATACTGTGCAAGTAAGGAGAGCTGCTATGACCTGCCGAGGCGAGAGTCAGAAGCAGAATCATCAGAGAGAGAGAGAGAGAGAGAGAGAGAGACAATTGATTTTAACGATCTGACGTGTTCTTCGAGTGTAAGAAAGGTAACAGTTATGAAGGGCTTCAGGGAAGCTTGATAGCCGGGCTTGAGTATTGGAGGTGGATTGCACAATGTCTCCACTGAAGGTGAAGTGTGCAGGTAACACGGTGATGCTAATCAAACTTTTTTTTAGAAGTCACCAGCGTTTATGTAATTAATTTAATTCAGTATAAGTAAATAATAAAGTATATAGACAAGTTTCATTTAAGCATTGTAACCATACCTTACAAATTTACAATGGTCTCTGGGGCACACATATGATAGACACAAAAAAGAACAGTATATTTGTTCAACCTAGTCAAACACTGACTTATTTATGATACGAGGCGACATTCTCCAATTAACAGAAAACAGTTTCATTAATAAAACCAGCACATTAAGACTTTCACAGCATAAAACCAAGGTGAAGCTTTCCTGGTGGAAAACACATCAGCACCCGAAGCTTGAAGCTGACCAGTATATGCATTCTCCAGATACTGCACAGATTCCAATAATATTTGCAGCTATGCAGCTTATACCCAGAAAACGTTTCATCCATTTCATAAACTCCAACATCAAGGTGTCAACCTTCAGAAAGTATAGTTACTAATTATAATGCAAAATATTTCTATTCCATTTCGAGATAATAAAACTGACTGCCCTCACACTCATGAGAACATAAAAACATAAGAAAAAAGGAACACTGCCGCAGGCCTACTTACCCATGCGAAGCAGGTCCATCATCCTCCCGATTAGCCCAATGACCCACTTAGTAGGTCACTTTCACTGAAGGAAGGAGCACGGCACCAGACCTAGTAACACAAGCTAGTCAGGTCCAACTCACACCCACTCATGTATTTATCTAAGCTATTTTAGCATCTATAACTGTACTTAAGATTTTGTTGCACTCATCCACAACTTTATTACCAAAACCAGTGCTTTCCTATATCCGTCCTGAATCTGAATTTTTCTAACTTGAAGCCATTGTTGCGAGTCCTGTCTTGGCTGGAAATTTTCAGCATGCTATTTACAACCCCTTTATTTATTCCTGGTTTCCATTTATATACCTTGATCATATCCCCCTTAATTCTACGTCTTTCGAGAGAGTGCAGATTCAGGGCCCTCAGTCTATCCTCATAGGGAAGATTTCTGATACATGGGATCAACTTTCTCATCCTCCTTTGTACGTTTTCCAGTGCATTTATATCCATTCTGTAATACGGTGACCGGAACTGCGCAGCATAATCCAAATGAGGCCTAACCAAAGATATATAGAGTTGAAGAACAACCTGAGGACTTCTATTATTTATACTTCTAGCTATGAAGCCAAGGATTCTGTTAGCTTTATTGCGAACACTAATGCACTGTTGTCTTGGTTTTAGATTACTGCTAACCAGAACTCCTAAATCCTTTTCGCGATCAGTAGTATTAGGATCTACATTATTTATTTTATGTGGCATGGTTATTTTCTGTCCAACATTTAGAACTTTGCATTTGTTTATATTAAACTGTATCTGCCACTTCAACGACCATTGCATCAGTCTGTTCAAATCATCCTGGAGTGCTCTAGTGTCCTCATTAGAATGAATTGGACGGCCTATTTTGGTGTCATCAGCAAATTTGCTTATGTCGCTATTTCTCCGACCATGGCATCAGTCTATGGTCGGAGAAGTGGCAGATGCAGTTTAATATAGACAAATGCAAAGTTCTAAATGTTGGACAGGAAAATAACCATGTCACATATAAACTAATTAATGTAGCTCTTAATATTACTGATTACGAAAAGGATTTAGGAGTTCTGGTTAGCAATAATCTAAAACCAAGACAACAGTGCATCAGTGTTTGCAATAAAGCTAACAGAATCCTTTGTTTCATATCCGTTAGCAATATCAATCTTTTTAGAAGAATACACTGGTTTTCAAGTTCTGAAGTCAATTAGCTTTCTAAAGTTATGTAAAATTGAGCAGAGGGTACTTACACCCATTAACTGCTTCAAGAATCTTCAGCTTGTAATTGTTAATTAGATTTGAAAAGTTTAAGCCACTCAGATGAGGCGCTCTGAATTTATTAACGAAAGTCTTGAAAAAAGTTCGCTGAAGACAACGCTGTAGCTAACAATGGAACGGTTCTAGCATATATTCCTGCGATCTACAAGAGATACCTAAACTCGTGGAAACTAAAAACGCTATTTAAACAAGAATTTTCGTTTTTTTTCTGAAAAATTTATACTGCATTTATATTTTATTTAAAATGCTCTAAATTTTTCAAGGGAAAACATTTAACGTTTTGCTTTTTGAGAAAGTCCAGTTTCACATAATAATTATATTGTATAAAATTGGCAAATTAAGATACTCAATGTTTAAGTGTTTAAAGCAGACCAGAAGAGGCCTTTTCTATTTATCACATGGAAATCACATTAATAAAACTGGAAATTTAAAAATTACATAGCCTATAGTGAAAACCAACTTTTCTTTTAATAAAGCCCATTAGCACAAAATTTGAAGCTTATCAGAATAGACATTCTCCAGTAATTGCTTTGACTCCGACAAATGCAAGGATTTTAAGGTTAATAAAATTTTATACTTTACACTAAACAGTCTAAATTTATAGAGTATCTTAGCCTTCCTATGGAATGAATCAGCGTTAATATTTTGAGGCTGATAAAATGAGGCACTTTATGTTATTAATATTACTGTCATTTTCTTAAAAACTGCCAAATTGGAACTTAAGGAACCCAATAACAACACCAATTTTGCTGTCAAGAAATCACACCAGGGATAAAGTTTTAATGCCAGTCAAACGAGGCATTCTTCACTGATCGCATGGATTCCAATAATTCCCAATTTTTTTTTAATTAGCTCAGTGACAAATTTGCGCCAACACAAACTAAATTCGATGGATGATATCCTGGCAGTAAAATGCATCAGCCATTAAATATTAAAGCTATTCAAAAGAGGTTGACTCAAATATATTAAACGTGATTTAATAAGAATCAACATTTCCCACTATTTTACACATAAAACTGTCATGTGTACTCTTAGAAATTAAAGTTTCAATCTCTGTTGTAGTCAAATTAGGAGGCACCGACTTCAAATGTTTGAAGTTACGCCACAGCCCGTTTTGAAAGTTAGTATAGCCATTCGAGAATGCTGGGAAATGGGTTTAATAATTCTGAACGTAAGGGACCTGCATATGCCAACTGTTCCTATAATTTTGCCGGATTTACTGCACACCAGCGTCGAAAATTTGAAGCCGATCGTAAGAAGTCTTCTCGAATATCACTTCATCTTCAAATATTAATTACTAGAATGACGAGTTTTGAACATGTTCGCACAGTATACAAAAACTAGAAAAATTTTGGTTACCGTGTAATCAGAGAAACGTATTCCCATACTGCATTGCTCCTGGACCCTATACGTCAATGCAAGCGATAAGATTTAATGTAGAGTGTGGTATAAGTTTTTAATACATATAATTAACAGTACCAAATATAGGAAATTAAGATGTTATTATTTTACACACAAAATGTACAAATCGTTAGCTACACATTTTAATTTCGCTCTCCGCCATCGTCGAATTATGAAGCACCATTTTTGAATACCTGAAGCTACGCTGCTGAGGGTTGTTACAGTTATCAGAGAAATTCCAGGATACTGGAAGTGGGTCCTACAACTTTGCTCATAACACGTGAACATAAATCTGGTCCTTGTTACCATACAAAGCATAAAAATGCAAAGTCAATCGAATCAGGCGGCCTTCTCGAGCTCAAAGCAAGATAAAAACGAAAAGTTGAAGGAAGAAGAAAAGAAAAAGAAGTAAAACTCAGACAATAATTCGAGGGTCCCTTCGTGGATACGTAAATAATGAAATAAAGTCAGCCAAATAAAACTTCTGGCCGTTTCTATACGTTTCATAACAGAAAGGATTTAATAAAGATAATGCTCAGGAGGCTGAGGGTCGTAACAGCTCTTAACTTGTTAGAGAGAGAGAGAGAGAGAGAGAGAGAGAAGAGAAGAGAGAAGAGAGAGAGAGAGAGAGAGAGAGAGAGAGAGAGAGAGAGAGAGAGAGAGAGAGAGAGACAGAGACAGACAGACAGACAGACAGACAGAGAGATAGACAACAGAGCGAGAATGAGTTTTGTGAATCAGGTGATTAACTTCCGTGTTTGGATAGCGTGTTCGTCAGCCGCCGGGGTTGACAGTGAGGGTCTATCAGCCAAGGTCAGTGTCTCAGGGGAGACCTTCATAGAGATTGGCGCAGAAGAGAGGAACTGAGAGGAAGAGAAGACAGGGACCGGGATGCAGAGATAGGAAATGTGAAGCAGTATGAGAAACTTAAAGGAAGGGGAAAAGAGAGAGAGAGTAAAAGAATAAAAAGGTGACAAGAACTAAGAGACAGAAGAGTGTAAAGGAGAGAGTGGAAAGAAGAAATGAGAGATATGAGAAGAGAGAACTGAGAGGCAGGAGAAACGAAAATAACCGAGAGGCAGGGCAGATGGGAGGGCCTGAAGGGCGTGGATGAGATGATGTGAGAATATAGAGAACATAGAATATAGTGTAAATTAAGTAACAGGAAATTGGAAACTTTTAGGAGAATGAGCGAGGAAGAAGGGAAAAATTATATCTTTCATTCTTGTGAAATCTGCCCACATAGAAAGATGATGTCTTGTCTGAAAAGCAAAAGTTTCTTCTCCTGAACTCGTGCTTACCACGCCAGCACACAAGAAGATATATGAAGAAACACAAAGTTGTATTTAAACACGTGTACTGAATTTGAATATGAATGAAAGAATGTTGAGCGTATTATTATTACTGTCACCACTACACAAAACTACCTCAACTACCGTTGCTACTGACGGCTACTACTAATATACATCAGTAAGTCATGTTCAACACCTGGGAATCTTTATTGCGGGACATTTCGCAATCCAGTAGGTTTATCAATCCATTACAGAAAATACTGACCTGAGACAGTAGAGCCGTGAAGAAATTGTTTGAGTTGATTAGCCCCTAAGCCTTGGAAGAATTCAATATTAAGAACAGTTACTGGAGACGTTGGACAACCCTTGCTAACCAATTGGCATGTCCAGCTTCTACTAGTTGGCTCTGTCCACCTGTGATTCAGTCTCCATACTGCTTCACCTCACCTGCCTCCAGGTGAAGGTGAAAAATTCCCAGTCTCCAATTAGCATTGTCAGTAATGGATTGTATAAAGGCCGAGGGACTGCTCACCTCAAAGTTGGTCTTCACTTCTTACACTGTTTCCAGTAATTATTCTCTTTACTGGATTCATAAAGTAACTGGTTAGCGAAATATCTTCAGACTAAAGACACCGAAGTGTTGCGCGTATATCTTATCCATCTGCTTGTTGGTTTTGTAGACCATTACCATTAAATAAGAAGAGGACTACGTCTATCGCTACTGCAAAGGACACTTACTGCTACACAAGAAGCCTACTACTCTCATTATAAACTAGGAAGATACTGCCATAAAATGCGAGAGGAAAACAAACAAGCTCACTAATAGAGGCGTGATCATCCATCTGATGAAAGCTGAACAGAATTTCTACTCTCCCAGCTAGGCTTTCCTCTGTAATAGCAAGGGCTGCCGACTCCCAGGATCATTAGAGCCGTAAGACACATAGTTACCAAATATAACACAGTGTTTTCTACTATATATATATATAAGTTATGGGGAATGTGGCATTTTTCAACAAGAATTGTAATTGCTAATTGCCATAAAAATAATTTATTATTATTATTTTCTGTCGGGAATGAGGGGGGAAGAGAGTAACACTAAACTCGTTGGGGAAGGGGAAAATAAATCCATTTTCTTTCATTAAAAGCCCATCACAGGCATCAATTGCCCTCAGGTCATAAAAAAAGAACTTTATAGTACGTTTAGTGTCAGGTTTCATGAAAAACGGTGGAAAAAATAGAAATTAAAAAACTGCATACTGAATCACTTTTTTTTTTTAAATAAAACAAGTATAACCTGTAAATTTTGCAGTTGCTTTTATTGTAAACACTCCATTTGTTTTATTCTTACTCTGTATTAAACTTATTAAGACGTATTATTAAAAAGCAAAATGAAAAAACGCCCCCCCCCCAAAAAAAATGTTAATAATAAAATCTGAAGTAAAATGCCTTTTGGAAAATATTTGTGTGGAAACTTGTAGAACTATTCATTATCACCTTATTTCCAAAACTCAGCTCTATAGGTTGCCTAATAACAGAAATTATGGCCCTCTTCCAGAACAAGTTTAGCCCTGTTTTTTCCTACCATTTGTACCAATTTAACACCTTAGTTACTGTTTCCTGAATATGTCCGCCTATTGCACCAACTGCTACTGAACCAACAGCTCGTACTCTCTACCGTCAACGTACGCGCTCTCTCCATCAACTTTTCCAATCATTTAAAAAAAATCCTCCTTCATGATGAATAGGACTCATGTGTAACGCTTGGGTATCTGTCAATAAAACTTACATAATACTGACACTTGTACATGTACCAACACATGTAAAACACTTGTACATCTTTAACCCGTAAACAGTCCAAACGTATATATACTTTTTACCGCTAGTGCCCCAAACGTATATATACATATACGTATATATACATATATACATATACGTTTTATTTTTCCTGTCTTCAAATTTGGCACGATTGGCCTGAGATGCCTTGTCAGCATAGAATGGGTCCTAACACTCAGTATGCGCGGTATTAAAAAAATCTGGGACCACTTAGTACCTTGTGGGAGCACCAGTTCAAATGAGCTCCAAATGAGCAAATAGCGCAGCAAACACCTGGGATTCACTGATGTCATGTAGTATTAACACTCCCATTTTAAGAGTTAAGTGATTTTGACCCTGAGTTTAGTGGCTTTGAGGTGGCTGTGGCCACAAGTGGTCGAGGAAATATCAAGAAACCTCGATAATAATCCATGTGCAATATTTGTGCAACAGCCTTTCAGAATGTCTTATAATCTATGTCCTAAGTCAAGAGAAACAATTCTGGCTGGCAGGCTGGCTGGTTGGCAGGCTGGCTTGCTGGCTGCCTGGCTGGATGACTGGCTGCCTGGCTGGATGACTGGCTGACTGATTGGCTGGCTAGTTGGCTGGCTAGCTGGCTGGCCAGCTGCATGGTGGCCAGCTGTGTGGCTGGCCAGCTGCATGGTGGCCAGCTGTGTGGCTGGCCGGCTGCTGGCGGCCTGGCTCTATCTCCATTTGTCTGTCTGTATCTATGTCTATCTCTCTCTCTCTGTCTCTATCTCTGTCTTTGTCTCTATCTGTTTCTGTCTCTGTCTCTGTCTATCCCTGTCTATCTTTGTCTATCTCTTTCTATCTATCTCTGTCTCACAGGTACACACAAATACACGTATACATAGTGTAAATTACCTAGGATAAACCAAAAAAATCCAGACAAATTTCTACACTTTGCTTGAAGATGTGAGTAAAGGTGATGGCGCAGTCTTGTGGCTCTCTGAGACATAGAACTAGATGGATGGACAGATAGACAGGGAGCTTGACAAACAGACAAATAGACAGACATGTTTGTGTACCAGCAAAAACAAAGGAGGGCAATGCTCATCAAACGTCACCTCTAATCTTTTCTTATCTGCTGCACCCTCCCCCACCTTCATGTGTGCTCATCAAACGTCAGCTCTTATCAGATGTTATCTCATCTTATCATGTCACTATCAGGGTGGACTTCGTTTTTCATGCTTCAAGGAAACTTATTATTTTATTATTATTACTTATTTTTCTTCTCCTCCTCCTCCTCTTCCTCCTTTTCCTCCTCCTTTTCTTCTTCCTTCTCCTCCTCCTTTTCCTTCTCCTTCCTCCCTTCCTCCTCCTCCTTCCTCCTCCTCCTCCCTCCTCCTCCTCTCCTTCCTCCTCCTTCCTCTCCTCCTCCTCCTCTCCTCCTCCTCCTCCTCCTCCTCTCCTCTCCTCTCCTCCTCCTCTCCTCCTCCTTCCTCCTTCCTCCTCCTCTTCTCCTCTCCTCCTCCTCTCCTCTTCTTCTCCTTCCTCCTCCTCCTCTCCTCCTTTCTCCTCTTCCTCTCCTCCTCTCTCCTCCCTTCTCCTCCTCCTTCTCCTTCTCTCCTCCTCCTCCTCCTCTCCTCCTCCTCCTTCCCCTTCTCCTCCTCCTCCTTCTCCTCCTCTTTTCTCCTCCTCCTTCTCCTTCTACTTCTCCTCCTTCTTCTCTCTCCTCCTCCTTCCCTCCTCTCTCCTTCCCTTCTCCTCCTCTCTCCTCCTCCTCCTCCTTCTCCTCCTTCTCCTCCTCCTCCTCCTTCCTCCCTCCTCCCTTCTCCTCCTCCTCCTTTCCCTCCTCCTCCTCCTTCTCCTCCTTCTCCTCCTCCTCCTCCTCCTTCTCCTCCTCCTCCTTCTCCTTCTCCTTCTCCTTCTCCTCCTTCTCCTCCTCCTCCTCCTCCTCATTATTATTATATACTTCCACATATCCAAAACATTGCTGGGACCTATAAATACTTTGTAGATATTCCAAGACAATAGTAAATGACCAAGGCAGGTGTAAATGTCCACCTGTCAATGTGTTTGTGACAATGTGTGTACATTTTCAGTGCCTAATACTAGTGTCAGAACAAAGATTGGTTATGACATGACAAGAACTACTATAAATTGTAATTATCATAACATAAAAATTATATAAAATATGAAAAATAGAAAAAAAGGCATATCGGCAACACTTTTGCAAGCGGCAGCGCTTCATGTTGCCGTCAGGTGATCGCCAAGTGCCAATATGCGGCCTCATATCTCGGTAAGTACTAACTCTAAAAAAAAAAAAAAATAAATCTATAACACTTAGAAAAATGTGCTCCTTTTTTCAATAAAAGAAAAGCTATTTTTTTAATTTTCAAAATATTCGGGGCACTGGGGTAGTGAACGTATATGTAAGTTTGGACCGTTTACGGGTTAATGAAGGATGTTTTACTCGTCTGGAGCTTTATCGTTCTAATATATAGACATGAGACCAAGCCTTTTATGGTGAAGCCAAGCAAAGGAGTGAAGTGATGCAGCAGTAGTAGGCAAGGTTACATGTAGCCGGGGACAACTAGTGGAAGTAGGACATGCCCATAAGATTGGAGAGAGATTTAGCAATCGAGTTGTAGAAATTAGTTTTCTCTGTACCATCGTCTTAGATTCTTGATAACGAGACTCTTGTAGCCTCTGTATCAAGATTCTACAGGTGTTGCTTTGTCAGTTATGTAATTCAGAGATAACAAATATAACAAATGTGCATCCCTTATATATCTTCACCAAAAGGCATTTTGGCTGCCAGTTGTTTTAACAGTAAAATGAAGACATGTTAATAGCTCTTTTGATAGTGTCACTGGAATGTGAAGTGATGCACAGTAGACGTGGTGACACATGGATGGAGCCTACTAGTAGAAGTTGGTCACCTTCACATGGTGGGACTGATATTTAGCAATCGAGGATTCCGTGGCGTACCTATGTCATCATGTGTTTCCAGCCTGCATGTGACCACGTCTTCATCCGCTGCATCTTTCTATATCTTACACACCGCTATTGCTAAAACTCTGACCTTCCTCATGGTCCTGACCTATTTCCATTAGTACACCCCATATTTGACCAAGTTTTCAATTGCTGCATCTCACCTTCTCTTCCACCGGCCAAGAAAAAATCGTCTGGAATTAAGCTGTCATCCATTTTTTGGTCAGAAAGGGAGGTGTATGACAGGGGTTTCCTTACATGCATAATTGGATTTGAAGTCCTAGATTCCTGAAAGACAGGTATGTAACTACCAAAAATATTTTTAAAAATAATTGCAGTTTCCAGTCTTCATTCTTAAATTGTGGAAAACTTTCCAGAGTTTAAGAAAGTATATCTTCGTAGCATAACATTCAATATGATGATCTGGTACCAAGCTGATAATAATTTGACCGCACTCGACAGAAATACAAATAAATCACAGAAGCTTGTTTCAACCAGTCAGTAGTAACAGCCTGGATGCCCAGACCTTGATCCACCATGAGGCCTGGTCTCAGACCGAGCCGCAGGGCCGTCGACCCCCGAAACCCTCTCCAGGTAATCTCTAGGTAAACGAAACTCATGTGGTGGTCGAGACAAAATGTATGTAGAGAAAAACTGCAATAAGTTAAAGTAAACATTGCCTGTAAACATAAATATGCTGCCGAAAGTAATAACAGAAACAATGTATGTGTCCCCTTGAAGGAACTCGCATAACCATCTGATGAGATTTTCTGATTTAAAACTCGTAACAAAGGGGAAAAATATAAGAAGAAATTCAATTATATAGCTCTCATAATGACATCAAGCACAATCGCTGGAAGTAAACGGTATCGGGATAGCTACAAAATGTGTATAAAGAAACTTGTGTAGAGCTCAGAGCATTTATTAAAGGAAATATGACGAGGGACTCCTCCAGTTCTAATACAGAAAACGCCAACATGCCAATGTATATTGCGGTGGGAGCCATGTTACAAAACGCAACATAGTAGTACTATCAGCAGAAGCAGTTTTAAATGTATTTGAGAGAAGGGCTGGGTTTGAAAAGGACATGCCAATATGAGCCATAAGGTCCGCTTCAGTACTTTTCTATATCTGTGCAAATAAGTGAGAATCATGTGATTGCCGTGGGTAACATCTTGTTTGCCAAGAGTTTCATTATGCTGAAACTGCCATAATTCTGTGGGATAGTGTTAATGACTAATTAAGTTGCCTCTGTACACTTTCATTTATGTAGATCCTGTCTCCAAACACATGACCTCATTCCACTTCATAAAACGTTCTTTCATAAGATCGTCTCTGCGGTGGACACAGACTTTGCTACGGTCATCACAGCTGCAGGCGTGCTGGTGTTCACGGATCCTAAGCTCCAGAGATCTTGCTGCTTCACCTGCATATTTTTTCTGAACCTTCTCCAATGTCCACATGGTATTATAATCTGCACTATTGATAAACTTGATCCTTTGCCTTATTACTAAGTATTAAATGGGAGCAAATGAGTTAATGGTTATTTTAATAAGTTTAATGTCAAGTTCGTTGGACATTTCAGTTGTCAGGTTGCTAACCAGCAGAACGATATATCCAGGAGATTGTTCTTCAATCGGGCTGATGTCAGTATACTTGAAGACGCTTACTGCACGATTCCTTCAATTTTGGGTGAAATGTAAGGGTCAGTGTAGCGAACTGAATGGATGTGTGGTGTACGTCGACACTGTTGAGGATGTCACGCACTTTAAAACTTTTGAGTATAATGAATAAATGTCGTTTACATACGACAAACAAGTTACTTATCAGAGAATGGTATTTATGATCCAGCTGGATTTTACATCCTCAATTCACATATTAACTAGGACTGATAATATACACTTGGAAGGTCCTGGAGGGACTGGTACCAAACCTGCACACGAAAAGCACTCAATATGAAATCAAAAGACTCGGCAGGAGATGCAACATTCCCCCGATGAAAAGCAGGGGAGCCACGAGTACACTGAGAGACAGCACAATAAGTGTCCGGGGCCCAAGACTGTTCAATTGCCTCCCAGCATACATAAGGGGAATTACCAATAGACCCCTGGCTGTCTTCAAGAAGGCACTGGATAGGCACCTGAAGTCAGTATGTGACCAACCGGGCTGTGATTCGTACGTCAGCTTGCGTGCGGCCAGCAGTAACAGCCTGGTTGATCAGACCCTGATCCACCATGAGACCTGGTCTCAGACCGGGTCACGGGGGCGTTGACCCACGAAACCCTCTCCAGGTAAACTCCAGGAGCCTGCTACTAGCACGATGGCTCGTCTGATTAAACGTTCCACCCAGTCAGATTCTCTTATGCTATCTTCTGGTGAACATCATATTGTTTTCCAGGTAAACAGAAAAGACCAAAATCCGGTTTCATGCTTTTACTAAACTAATATTAAAAATAATTTAAAGACTGGAACACCTCCACTGTGTTCCCACTGCAATAAAATTCCCTGTTGTATAAACACATGCGAATGTCGTATAATATAGTGATATTATTTCTTACCTTTTCAAACAATTTTCAGTAATTCAACATCAAAAATACGTTCTCGTCCTATATGAAACAGATACACCGAAGTTCTCTTGAACAAATTTATGACCCATTTCTACATAGCTTTCAACACTAATAGTGCTATTTTCACCTTAACCACCACAGCTGTGACTGCTTCCATCTTCTTAGCCACTAAAACTGTGAATGCTTCCATATCTTTAACCACTACAACTGTTGCTGCTTCCACCTCCTTAACCACTACAACTGTTGCTGCTTCCATATCTTTAACCACTACAACTGTTGCTGCTTCCACCTCCTTAACCACTACAACTGTTGCTGCTTCCATATCTTTAACCACTACAACTGTTGCTGCTTCCACCTCCTTAACCACTACAACTGTTGCTGCTTCCACCTCCTTAACCACTACAACTGTTGCTGCTTCCACCTCCTTAGCCACTACAACTGTTGTTGCTTCCACCTCCTTAACCACTACAACTGTTGTTGCTTCCACCTCCTTAACCACTACAACTGTTGCTGCTTCCAGTTAACTATAAATAATTTTACCAACGCTGCCTTCACCACGACAATAATTGTTTCCATTACTCTCACCACCACATTTATTTTTTGCCGACATTTTGGTTTCACTACCACAACTATTGTTTCCACTACTACCACCATTAGTACAGCTACTGCTCTCAACGCCACAATCACCACCACAATAAATATTGCTACGCAGCTGAGCTTTAAAAACCTCACTGGTTTCAATCCCAAATACTGGAAACGAGGCTTTGCTGATAGAAAACAGTTCTATAAATGTAATAATTTACACTAAAAGGAGGCAGTCAAGTGTGATAATGATTTTTTATGCAACAGAATAGATTTGAAAATCAATATAAAGTACAAAAAAAAAAAAAAAAAAAAAAACATTCAAGAAAAATTCAGTATTTTGCAACAAATATTTCTTCAGAGATTTACAGTGGCTTGCACCACACGCATCAACACTTACACAGTACCGTCTAAAATTCACACAACACAAGGTTCACTAAACAGAAGATTCACGTGAGGTTCATACATCGCAAGTTTCACATAACATAAGGCTCCTAACATGGATCCCACAACATAAGGCTCCCAAAACACACAGATCCCACAAAACAAGGCTCCCACAACACATGGATCCCACAAAACAAGCTTCTCACAACACATGGATCCCACAAAACAAGGATCGCACAACACAAGGCTCCCATAACACAAGGCTCCCACAGCACATGGATCCCACAAAACAAGGCTCCCACAAAACTATGTTCCCACATCACAAGGCTTCCACATCAAAAGGATTCCACAACAAGAAGCTCTCGCAACACAAGACATTCTCAACACAAGGTTCTGTCAACACAAGGTTCCTACAAAACAAGACTCTCACATTACAAAACTCCAACAACACAAGGCTCCCACAATATAAGGCTTCCACAACATAATGCTCCCACAGAAAAAGCCTCTCACAACTCAGCGCTCTCACAAAGACTCACAACACAAGGCTCACACAACGCAAGGCTCTTACAACACAAGGATCCCATAACACAAGGGTCTCACAACACATGGCTAACACAACACAAGGCTCTCACAATACAAGGCTCACACAACACAAGGCTCACATAATACAAGACTCACACAACACAAGGTCCATGCAACACAATGCTCACACAACACAAGGCTCACACAAAACGCTCACATAAAAGGCTCACACAACATAAGGCTCTAGCAACACAAGGCTCACACAACACATGGCTCACAGAACACAAGGCTCACACAACACAAGGCTCACACAACACAAGGCTTACACAACACAAGGCTCACACAACACAAGGCTCCCACAACACAAGGCTCCCACAACACAAGGCTCCCACAACACAAGGATCACACAACACAAGGATCACACAACACAAGGATCACACAACACAAGGATCACACAACACAAGGATCACACAACACAAGGCTCACACAAGGCTCACACAACACAAGGCTTACACAACACAAGGCTCACACAACACAAGGCTCACACAACACAAGGCTCACACAACACAAGGCTCACACAACACAAGGCTCACACAACACAAGGCTCACACAAGGTTCTCACAAAATAAGACTCTCACAACACAAGGCTCACACAACACAAGGCTCACACAACACAAGGCTCACACAACACAAGGCTCACACAAGGCTCACACAAGGCTCACATAATACAAGGCTTACACAAGGTTCTCACAAAATAAGACTCTCACAACACAAGGCTCACATAACACAAGGCTCACATAATACAAGACTCACACAACACAAGGTCCATGCAACACAATGCTCACACAACATAAGGCTCTAGCAACACAAGGCTCACACAGCACAAATCTCACATAACACAAGGCTCACACAACACAAGGCTCACACAACACAAGGTTCACACAACACAAGGCTCACACAACACAAGGCTCACAGAACACAAGGCTCACAGAACACAAGGCTCACACAGCACAAATCTCGCATAACACAAGGCTCACACAACACAAGGCTCACACAACACAAGGTTCACACAACACAAGGTTCACACAACACAAGGCTCACAGAACACAAGGCTCACACAACACAAGGCTCACACAACACAAGGCTCACACAACACAAGGCTCACACAACACAAGGCTCACAGAACACAAGGCTCGCACAACACAAGGCTCACACAACACAAGGCTCACACAACACAAGGCTCACACAACACAAGGCTCACACAACACAAGGCTCACATAACACAAGGCTTGCATAACACAAGGCTCACACAACACAAAGCTCACACAACACAAGGCTCACACAACACAAGGTTCGCACAACACAAGGTTCACACAAGGCACTCACAACACAAGGCTCACATAACACAAGGCTTAAACAACACAAGGCTCACACAACACAAAGCTCACACAACACAAGGCTCACACAACACAAGGCTCACGCAACACAAGGTTCATATAACACAAGGCTCACATAACACAAGGCTCAAACAACACATGGTTCCCGTAACACAATGATCCCACTATACAATGCTCAAGCGACACAAGTCTTCCACAACACAAGGCTCCCACAACACAAGGGTCTCACAACGTAAGGCTTCTACAAAACAAGGCTCCCACAACTCAAGGTTCCCCCATCGAAAGGTTTCTACAACACATTTTTCTCACAACACTAGGCTCCCACAGCTCAAGACTCACAAAATACTCACACCACACAATACTCACACAAGTCACTCCACACAAGACTTGCACAACACAATCACAACGCAAGGATCCCACAACACTAGACTTCTACTACACAAGTTTCCCACAGTACTAGGCTCACACAAAACACAATGTTCTCACAACACAAGCCTCCCACAAGACAAGGCTTCTACTACACAAGGCTCCCACAACACAAGGCTCATGCAACACAAGTATCACAGAAGGCTCACAAGACACAAGGTTCAAACAACACATGGTTCCCGTCACACAATGGTCCCACTATACAAGACTCGCAGAACACAAGGCTCACACAACACAAGGCTCATACAACTCAAGCCTCGCACTACACTAGCACATCACTCATCAACATTAATACAAAACACACAACACTAACAACTCTCTTCAGCACTCACATAACACTAATCAAAACTTACTGGTCTCCTAACAATACATGCACAACACACATCACTCGAACAATATTTGACTACCATAAACAACGCACAACACATCAACACTTACGCATCGTGTATCAACATGCACACAACACACGTCAACACATGCAACACACATTACAATGCAAGGCAATCTTGACAACTCCCGTCAACACGTACACAATCAAGACCTATGAAGCACTTACACAAGACTTCCTGACGTATAAATACATGACTAATATTAATCAGGAAGGGCTTGTGGAGTCTTTGGTGTGGTAATCAACCGTCTCTTTTTCTCTCTCTCTCTGGCAGCAGTGAACCCTTCTAGGTTTCATTGCTGGTAGGTTGTCTTAGAAGCCTCAATCCTGGTATGTCTTAGAAGCTTCACTGCTGGTATGTTGTCTTAGAATCATCAATGCTGGTAGGTTGTCTTAGAAGCTTCAATGCTGGTAGGTTATCTTCAGATATTTCACTGTTGCAACGGTGTCTCAGAAGTTTGCCTCGGTGGCTACACTGCTGGAATAAGGAGTCCTTTCAGTAGTTTCACTACAAGTAGAATATCTTTAAGGTTTCACTGCTCACAAAATTGTTCTAAGAGGCTTAACTGCTGAAAGATTGTATACGAGGTTTCAATTGTAGCTGGAAGGCTGTCTTAGAAGCTTCCTTCCAGGTAGGAAGGTTGTCTGTGAGACATTGCTTGGCTATAAGGTTGTCTTAGACTTAGATAGTATTAACTACCGTATTGTCTACAGTGTTACTAGAAGATTTGTAGTTGAGGTTGTTACTGATAGGAAAGTTATCGTTGAGGTTGCTGCTGATAGGAAAGCTATCGTTGAGGTTGTTGCTGATAGGAAAGTTATCGTTGAGGTTGCTGCTGATAGGAAAGTTATCGTTGAGGTTGCTGCTGATAGGAAAGTTATCGTTGAGGTTGCTGCTAATAAGAAAGTTGATGCTGAGGTTTCAGTACCAGACTAATTGTATGAAGCTTCGTGTAAGCTTCGCTGCTAGTAGTAACATGGATTTAGAAGCTTCACTGTTGGTAGAAAGTCTCATCAAGGCTTCACTACTGGAATGAGGCTTCGCTTCTGGCATGATTGATAATCAAAACCGGACGGAAGGTTGTCTTGAAGTCTTCACTTCCTGACTATTATGGTGCGTAGGATTTCAGGTTTAGATCCCACGGTATATAATTGTCATTTAAGGATTTGAAGTTCAAGTGTCCAAGATTTCACTCAAAGATTGCTTTCGTTTGTAAAACTAATCAATCTTTTGTCGTACCTCTGAAGTTGTTCCCCGATCAGCACATACTTAAAGTTTCTAGCTGACTCACATTAGGTGTTTACAGTGAAACATATAAGTGAACAGTATATAGATAAGGCTAAAGAGGTTTTTGTGGCATTTATGGATTTGGAAAAGGCGTATGACAAGGTGGATAGGGGGGCAATGTGGCAGATGTATAGTATAGGAGGTAGGTTACTGAAAGCAGTGAAAAGTTTTTACGAGGATAGTGAGGCTCAAGTTAGAGTATGTAGGAAAGAGGGAGATTATTTCCCAGTAAAAGTAGGCCTTTAGACAAGGATGTGTGATGTCACAGTGGTTGTTCAATATATGTATAGATGGGGTTGTAAGAGAAGTAAATGCTTGGCAAGAGGTGTCGAGTTAAAAGATAAAGAATCACACATAAAGTGGGAGTTGTCACAGTTGCTCTTTGCTGATGACACTGTGCTCTTGGGTGATTCTGAAGAGAAGTTGCAGAGGTTGGTGGATGAATTTGGTAGGGTATGTAAAAGAAGAAAATTGAAAGTGAATACAGGAAAGAGTAAGGTTATGAGGATAACAAAAATATTAGGTGATGAAAGATTGGATATCAGATTGGAGAGAGAGCGTATGGAGGAGGTGAATGTATTCAGATATTTGGGAGTGGATGTGTCAGCTGATGGGTCTATGAAAGATGAGGTGAATCATAGAATTGATGAGGGGAAAAGGGTCAGCAGTGCACTTAGGAGTCTGTGGAGATAAAGAACTTTGCCCTTGAAAGCAAAGAGGGGAATGTATGAGAGTATAGTTTTACCAACGCTCCTGTATGGGTGTGAAGCATGGGTAATGAATATTGCAGCGAGGAGAAGGCTGGAGGCAGTGGAGATGTCATGTCTGAGGGCAATGTGTGGTGTGAATATAATGCACAGAATTCGTAGTTTGGAAGTTAGGAGGAGGTGCAGGATTGCCAAAACTGTTGTCCAGAGGGCTGAGGAAGGGTTGTTGAGGTGGTTCGGACATGTAGAGAGAGAGGGGGGAGCTAAAGAGAATGACTTCAAGAGTGTATCAGTCTGTAGTGGAAGGAAGATGGGGTAGGGGTCGACCTAGGAAAGGTTGGAGGGAGGGGGTAAAGGAGGTTTTGTGTGTGAGGGGCTTGGACTTCCAGCGGGCATGCATGAGCATGTTGGATAGGAGTGAATGGAGACAAATGTTTTTTAATAATTGACGTGCTGTTGGAGTGGGAGCAAAGTAACATATATGAAGGGATTCAGGGAAACCGGCAGGCCGGACTTGAGTCCTGGAGATGGGAAGTACAGTGCCTGCACTCTGAAGGAGGGGTGTTAATGTTGCAGTTTAAAAACTGTAGTGTAAAGCACCCTTCTGGTAAGACAGTGATGGAGTGAATGATGGTGAAAGTTTTTCTTTTTCGGGCCACCCTGCCTTGGTGGGAATCGGCCAGTGTGTTAACAATAAGGATCCTCCTAGATCTCGTATTTACCTTACCATCTTATCACTAAACTTTTCCATCACATTATAGCACTGTCCTACTCCTTTGTAGGAATATTTTCTTTTGGTCTCCAATAACTTCCCTGCCCAGTGGACTAACAAGGGACGACGTTTTCTGAGAAAAGAAACATGTATTTTACTATCGTTTGAATCAGCAGCAATATTCAGGATAAATTAAAATAAAACGAAATTGCTCTGAAGTAAGCTACTAGCCATGTGATGCAGGCGCCATTTAAAATAATATAGTCGAGATATGGAATTTTACGATGGATAATCGTTCTTAGCTGAAACTGAACCTCCGAAATATTTAGGCTGATAATCCAATGGGGGCCAGTCTCCCTTAAAGAATTTTAGATTAAAGATGAAGACAAATGCACCTTTAGAGGGCAGGACCGAGTTTAGTCGGTCCTGAGAGCGTGGTTTTTGCACGTGTCCTCCTACTCCCCCAGCGAATCTGGGTTCCCATTCTCTATTTCTGACCAATCACAAGCCTTCCCTGAGTCGCTCCAGCTAAAGGAGATGGTGTCTCCTTGCTTCCCATTGGTCGAGAGAGCAAAATGTAAACACTTCTAGCTTGGCGTCGCCCAGACACGAATTTTTTGTCGAGTGCTCCTCATATACTCTTGCATTTCACCCTCTACAATGTTGGTAAGTACTGATTTGTGTGTCTAGTGCATAAATGAATAGGTTAGCTATATTTTGATATATATATATATATATATATGACATTGTGAAGCATAATAAAGAGTGCACCATGCAAATGAAAAAGTGCAACAAAAGAGGACCAAGTACACTCGGACCTGCCCATTTAGGTGATGTTTTCAAGTTTCAGTATATAAATATTTCCATAAAATCTGGTAGTGTATATATGAATTCAGTAATGATCTGGTTGTGTACAGAACGTTTTTATTGTCCTTCCAGATCAATCAGAAATTCTTCTATGGTGAGTCCTCCAAGGGTAAGTCGAAATTTGTCTGTGTTTGGGACGATAGTGACTCAGATCAAGACTCAGATGACCTGGAAGTGGTGGACACTGACGATGAATACTTGCCAGAAGATGCAGAGGTGTCAACAGATGAGGAGGAAGCTATGCCACCATCCAAAAAGAAGAAATTGAAGAAGATACTTGCTTATATATTGCAGCAAAAAGAATAATCATGTCACATCCTCATTTTCCTGTGCCACATGCAAAGTAAATCTATGCATCAAGAAGGATAGAAATTGTTTCATAAAGTTTCATTGCAGAAATTAGTGATGTAAAAAGATTGTTCTTTCTCAGGGAACTCAGGAATATTTCATTTGTAAGTTGTATCCCATTGCAATGTGTCATTGTTGATAAGTAGTTCCTATTTCTATTTTTCTAATGCTTACAAATTGTTCAGAAACAAGTTCCATTTATGTTTTTTATATTGTCTACTTGTATAATAAATTTAAAAAATATTTGTTTTTTTTTAACAATTGCAACCTTGCAACATTTTAAATTGTTATACCCCAAACGGGCAGGACCGAGTTTACTTGGTCTTCGAATATCTGCAATTGCTCGACATGTTACTTTTACAACTCCATTTGGATGGCCTCAGTGACTTTACATCGAGCAGCTCTATCTCCTCATACGAAATCACTTTCAAAATCCGCATTTTAGTCTGTCTTGCCCTCTGATTAATAAGACAAATAAACCAATATCCACATATCTTATTAATAAGAATACATATATTTTTTGGGTAAAGGAAGTGATCTTGTGTACCTTTCAGCAGTTAGGAAAGCATGACTGTGTAAATCAGAAATCCAAGATTATTACCATTTTTACTAAAAAAAAAAAAAGAAAAAAGAAAAAAGCCTACTCGCACAGGTACACATACGCGTCTTCCCCTAATTCTTTGCATTAAACCTAGAAAAGAAAGTGAACCAGGCAACATTTATAGTTTCAAAAAGCATTCAGTTCTGAGTCTCATAGAAAATTTAATCAATTAATTTAATCAATTAATTAGAGCAGTTAGAAATCTAAGATTAACGAGAAATGTAATATGAATAATACTCAGCTCTAATATTAAAAAAGGGAATAAGTCTGATAAATGGGAATTGGTTCTTATTAAAAATTAGGATTATACATAATAATAACAATAAAATATTCACCAATAATCATAATTCCCACAATAAGGGAAAATGAAAATCAATCCTCATATTATATACTAGTGACATTCTCTAATTATCTTTCAGTGCCTTATCCTAAAAATAACATGGTCAGATACAAGAAACTAAATCAGCTATTCCTAATTATTTACATCAATATTTCTACTCCTTGATCATTACTCCCATTGTTAAATACGGTACCATGATTCTGGAAATATCAATTTTTACATTACAAACCGGTTACTCTGTCTTGGCATTTCAGTAAGACTCAGAATCTCACCAGATGTTCACCTGCCCTTCACACACACCCAAGGCTTACACACGTCTAATGATAGTAATCCCAGGCTGGACTAGAGTGCAGACCCCCCACGTCTTCTCTAGACAACGCCTCAAGCTGCATTGATTCAAAAGTGTGTCTGCTACACAGTCAAAACATCCTAAACTACGCAAAAATATTATGATTTTTTTAATTTACATTAATTCAGCATTTTGTGTGAAAAAGAGCGTGTAGCAGCCGCGGAGTGATACAGGGGAAGGAGACGACATATTGAATTAATGTGTATTACAACCTAGGAATCCAAAGGCCTGTTATCCTGGGTGCAAAGGGAGCAAAATAAAACACAGCAGAAAAACTTTTGATTTATATTATCCTTCACCAAGCAAGAACAGAATTATGTACACTACATACACTATGTACAACAATAGGTATTAGTGCACTCCACGGTAAGCAAGGCAGAATAGAAGCCACTAGAGAGCAGACCGTGCTTCAACCAGCTCTAGAATGGGAATGACAAGGGCAGACAGGTGTGTGGTACCCACAACAGCTCTGCGTTTGCCAAAACCATCTTCTCATTGGCTGGAACCTGGAACCCTTAGCACCTGGTTCGCTGGTTGGGTGGGGGCAGCCTTTCAATGAGGGTGTGTACATGCACCGAATAAAGAGTACGTACTCTTTGCATGACACTGTGTAAGCACTGGTGGTGTGAAATCGTCTAGTAATCCGGCGTCATCGAGGCCATAACTGAACAGATCGGCGGCCTCAAACTATAATTAATAAGTACTGGAATGTCCCCTGCTGAAGAATAGAGACAATTTGCGTGGCCTCCAGAATTAGGTGGTTGTGAAGGCTTACTCAGCCCTGTAACAACTTCAGCCAGTATTACCAAGGCTGGCTCCTCCTCAGGAAAATTAATGAATAGAAAAAGAAATAATAACATACAATGATAAACACTTTATTATTTAGAAACGGAAAATGTATTATTATTATAATCAAGGGGAAGCGCTAAACCCGTAGGATTATACAGCACCTGGGGGGGGGATGTGGAAGGCATTCAGGCTTAATTCGGGGAACTGGAGCACAGATCCAATTCCCTAAATCAAGAGCCCCTCACCAACACGGAAAATGTAAAACAATAAAACATGAATGGGTATCCTAATTGAAAGAAAAATGAAAAATGAAATGAAAAAAATTACATTCGAACTCAACGCTAATATAGGTATATCGTGGTAATGGGGTGACAGGTGTTGGTGACACTGCGTGTTGTTGAAATCGTAGCCGTTGCTGATGTGGGGGGGGGTTAGAAGGTGTTGATGACCACCAGCTCGTTCTTCACAGAGTATAGCCGTGAATAATTACTTCAGATGACAGGAAACCAGGTTCGTTACCACTGCTATGATGAGGGGTTAGGTCCTGTGTTGGCTTACATAACAGGTAAGTAGACTAAACATGGGACGTCTCAGGACGTTAGTCAGTCTCCTATTCTTCTCGTTGGTTAGCAGGTGACCCTCTCTGTCATTCCAAGCTGTAATGAGAGACAGATTACCTATTGCTTAAGAAATCACTCTCCATGATAAGTACAATACCTAAAAGATGTGGTGATTATTAAAACATTTAACAGATAAAGAATGAAAGGACTAAGTTAATTATTGGTCAAAAGTGAAGCTTTCAACCAATAAGTCCACTAAAATATGATCAGGCGTGTACTTACAGTAGTGTTGGGAGCCGAGAGTCGAGTGATTTACTGTTTGACCGGAGCCCCACACGTCACCTTTCGGGGGGGGGGAAGAGGGAGGGGAAGGGATAGCGGGAGCTAGACTGACCCTACCTTAACAAGCAGCCGGCAATCAAACTATCACTTTCGGGGAGGGGGAAAAGGGGGGAGGGGGGAAAAGGGGGGAGGGGGGAAAAGGGGGGAGGGGGAATAGCGGGAGCTGGACTTACCCTACCTTAACAAATAGCCGGCAATGAAACTGTTACTATATACTCCCTCGCTACTCCTATCTATTGAACTTTTCCCTCACAGTGGTGATAGTGGAAATGATGTCGCCTCACCATGCACCACATGCAATATGTACGCCGTTATTCCTTTCATTTAGATTTCTCGCACACCAGTAGGATTCCAGTTGTTAGGTATGTTACACAAATAACCCGCACCAGATGTTCCTGGTGTCTACTCTATTTCTTGCTCCTCCTGTCCTCTTCAATACTTCGGAGAAACTGGTCGATCTCTTTCTGACAGACTTAGGGAGCACAAAAATGGTGTTAGGCTTGCCGACACTAACAATGCTCTTTTCTGTCACGTCTGAGATCATAGCCATCCTATTGACTGGTCTTCTGCTAAAACTGTCTTCCCTACTTCCAACTCGAACAGTCGCCATCTAGTTGAATCCTCTCTAATACACAACTTTCCTTGTATGAACCTTAGCCCTGGCTTCGTCTCTGTAGATGCCTTCCTCTCCCACTACATTGTAAAATGCTCCAAACTTCAGAACACCCGTGACTTAACCTGAATCCTCATTTTTTCTTTTTCGTTTTCTTCTTCTTCCCCTTTCCTCTTTCCTTTTCTCCTCTGGGTTGTCTTTCTCTCTCCTGTCTCGTGTTTCTGTTCCTTCTTCATTTATTTCACCACTTCCCTTTCACGCACCTCTGTGCGCTTGCTCTCCCTCTGTGGGCATCTCTCTTGCAGTGCTCCCCTTCCTTTGTATTTGACTGGCTCGTCCTTTTTATTTCCCACTTCTACCACTACCTCTTCTTCTTCTACTACTACTACAACTACTGATGAAATTAAGACACATGTGCGGCGTCTGGTGGTCTTTGTTGTGGACGTTTCGCCATCCAGTGGCTGGCTGGATGGCGAAACGTCTATCCCCTTGATGGGGATGCCCGGGTGTTGTGCATGTGTCTTAATTTCATCTTGTCGGTATTATATACAACTCTTGTACTACTACTACTACTACTACCACCACCACCTCTTCCTGCCTATATATAGCCGTCCTGCTCCACCTCTGGTTAGTGTGACTTTGTCAATGGTCCAAGTCGGACCGAAACGCCGTCGTCAGCTTCTCTCTTTTATGTGCGGGTTATTTGTGTATCGTTCCAGTCACGGTATTGTGCCTTTTTTGTTATTTGTTAGGTAGGTGTTGTGGTGTGATCCACCTACAATATAAATGGTAAGCGGTAATATAAATGTCTTAATTATCAAACTTTTGGTTCATATGTGCCTGGCGTCAATTAGAAAATTCTTACCCTCTCTGTGTGTTTCATTGTTCCTATTAATCCTTTCTAGAGAGCGGTTCCTTTAATTTTCATACAGTCCACACTAATTTATAATTTACCATTGCTGGTATTAATGTTTAATTTGAAATTATTAATTTAATGTTAGGTAAAGCTTTTGTGAGTGAAGGAGTGGGCATCGAAGGAGAGTGAGACTTGTGACCTACTGTGACTAAGTCCCACTTACCTCACCCAAATTACTTACATGTAATAATTCAGGTAATATCCTGTAAACTTCATGCAGGTAATTTCTCCCATATATTACACCACTAAAGCAGCTAATTACTATCTCCCTAATCTATGTAAAAAAAGGATATTTTTACCATCTTTAATAGACATAGATATAAGGTAAAACTGTTAGAACAATAAATATAATCGCCCCAAAAATGCTACATATATCCCTAACCCTATCCTATAACAATCGATATTTTATTCAATACCATACCATGAGACTAGCAAACACTTTACTTTTTCGCCCCAAATTTTCATAATTATATTTCTCTACGGTTACCAATATACTCTAGCAGTCGAGTTCTCTGATCATCATAGTATAACCTAGTCTAAAAATATGATTTTATAACCGCTACCTATGAAAATACTGAAATTATAAAAGGTAAACAAACTGTGCCACAGAACTTGGTAACCTAGATACTATACATCAGATCCTCGTAATAAACCAGTACAACTGCTTATATCTTATATTTTGATGATAATATATTATACAAATCCTCTACTCTAGTGTACATGACATGTTAGAACTTTGCATTTTAACTTACATATTCCCAACAATTATGTATAATCCAAGAAAAGAAATCATGGCAGTGAATAGCATGTTTTGAGAGACGTCTGACATTGGTTTAGAAAGACACGTAAGCAAACACTTGTCGGTATTTATTACCAAGGTTTATACCACGTCTGACATTGTTTCTTCCTGGTAATCAACCTTAAAGTTTTGACTTCCTGTTTAACATGTTTGAAGTTTACGGAACATGGGGGCTTAGGGTGGCTTATCTTTAAATATTTCTTTTTCATATAAACCCATATACAAGGTATATTATTTCCCCCTCCCCTTATCTCTATGTTAATTTCGTAACATGGGGGACTAAATCTGGGAGAATTATCAAATTCAGTGTGATAATTCAATTTTAAGACCTGGAAAGACAATACTTATTTTAAATTTATGACAAACTGGAGTTTGTTACCTAGGTAGGTTTGGTTAAATGAAGTAATTAATAATTGCAGTTACTAATAATTTACCTTTTTTTCATGTGTAATAAAATGATTTGTTCCCCCTTGATTTTGTGTGTGGAAATCCGATGATTTTGTGGGAGTTATTTAATGATAATAATTCCTCTTATGTGTGAGATTACCAAAATTCTTATCCAGGGGGCTTAGGAGGAGGTATTGAGATGGTTTGGACATGTCGAGAGGAACAAAATAGAATGACTTCGAGAGTATACAAATCTGAAGTGGAGGGAAGTCGGGGTAGGGGTCGGCCTGGGAAGGGGGTAAAGGATGTTGTGTGTGCGAGGGGCTTAGACTTCCAGCAAGCGTGCGTGAGCGTTAGAAACGAGCAAATGGAGACAAATGGTTTTTATGACTTGACCTGCTGTTGGGGTGTAAGCAAGGTGACATTTATGAAAGGATCCAGGGAAACCGGCAGGCCGGACTTGATTCCTGGAGATGGGAAGTACAATGCCAGCCGGCACTCTGAAGGAGGGGTGTTAATGTTGTAGTTTTATAACTGTAGTGTAGGCATGCCTCTGGCAAGACAGTGATGGAGTGAATGATGAAAGTTTTTTTTTTCGGGTCACCCTGCCTTGGTCCGAAACGGCCGACCTGTTAATAATAATAAAAAAAATAATTCTTCTGTCAATATAATAAAATTTTGTGTAATTCTTTTTTTGTGCTTTGCCTTACCATGGTTTTTCTTTCATTATTAATTTCTGCTGTAAAAAATAAGTAGGTTTTTGTTCCACTAATTTCCAAAATGTTTGTAAGCAGTAGAGATTCTGGTGCTGACAAAGATCCAGGAGGAAAAGGAGTTAGATGTCCTTAGGGTTGGAGAGAGAGAGAGAGAGAGAGAGAGAGAGAGAGAGAGAGAGAGAGAGAGAGAGAGAGAGAGAGAGAGAGAAATTGTTTACCAGCAGGGAACAGGCAAAAGTGTGTAAATGTTTAATTTGGACAAATCTGTGAAGTTTGTTCATAAATTCTTGGAGAAAGACGCAGATAATTTTTTCTCATTATATGAGAAAATCTCTAGATGACAGCAGTGGCCAGACAGTGAATGGGTGACATCAGCACTAACCCAGTTAATTAGTTACGGGTTACAAGCATGAATTTTCAGATTGAGAAAATGAAGGATGTGGTCTTGTTTGCTTATCAGATGTTTCCAAAGACACATAGGCAGAAGTTTAGAGGACTTAATTTTCAGGCAGGTGAATCTTTGGTGGAATATGGAAAGGAGATGTTGCTGCTGACGAAATGGTGCACGACGAAGGTGTGGTAGGTGATTATGATGGTGTAATTACCTTGAGGATCTGTTAAATAGTGTACCTCCTGACCTCAAGGCAAACCATGAGGAGAAGGATTTCAATGATTTTAACCATGCTTTAGTGTTGGGTGATAGGTTTTTAGCTAACCAAAAATTTGGCAGTTATCATACAGAACATGCTAGTAATAATTTTTCTCCACCAACAGGGAGGAGTAAGAAATTTTGAAAGTTTAACCAAGTTTTTTCCAGCCTCATAACCAAAAGAGTTTTCAGCATATTTACTACCAGTTACCTGCTCACGGAAGTGGTAAATCAGCTTCAGTTTCAGAAAAACAGGGGACAGGTAGAAAAAGTCCAGTTCTTCAGGATCAAGAAACCCAGGCTACTCCTACTTATTGTAATAAACAGGGCCATCTGCAGCCATATTACAGAAAGATGCTCAGTGATAAGGCTGCTGCACAGGCCTCTCAAGTTCACTAACTACACATGCTGTAGATTGTATTGCACTTTTGTCCTAAAGAACACAAAGCCAGCTCTTTCAGACAACCACATAAAGATCTTTTCCATTAAGTCAACAGTGGCCTTGCACAAACATGAAGGTAGGGTAGAAAGTGTTGTCATTAACGGTCGGATGCAGAAGATACCTTCACTGGGTTGGACATCATTCTGAAAGCTATTACAGGATTCACTGTTAGGCCTCCAGTTCATAGGTTGTGGGTGGAGTCTGAGTACCCTTCTGGGTACCTGCGTGTAGGTATTGCTTATTAGAAGGTGGTGACCTTCTAATAAGCAACAGTGTTTTGGGTCTCCTCAAAAGTGAAGAATATTTGGTTTGGTTAGAGCTATGTCTGAACAGTTTTCACTGTGTACTATGACAAAGCAGGTGAAAAGGGAAAGAGCGTCTGTGTCTCCCTTTGATCCTTCTGATAGTGGTGACACTTTGGGCACGGGGAGCCTGTTCCTTGAGTCTGGTCTGCAAGAGACTTGGGGCAGTGATGAATCGATCTAGGTGGAACCCGATTCAAATGTAGGGACTCTGTTCTGGCGTGAGAGTGAATGCCCTGACTCTGCAACAGCTCCTTGAGCCCCAGGGATGTTGTGACACCCTGAAAGCTATTCAGTTGTCAGGTGTTACAGAGCCGGTGGTTCCCAAATTTAACAAATTTTTCTTCTGCAGAGTTGAACTAACGAGGTAAACACTGAGGAAATATTGCCAGATGGAGCTAAGGAGGCATGCGATCATGTGGTCATTTCAGAGCCATTCGAGTAATAGCTCCTGAAATTTTTACTATCCCCAAGGGAGCACATTTGAGTATCGAGAAGGCAAAGCTCAATAACCACTTTTTACTAATCACTTACTTTTCTGCTAGGTTACCAGAGTTTATACCCCTTCTTAAAATTTGTGTGTGTGTGCGGACTTTTGAGATTTGTGGTGAAAATTTCTAGTCATTAAGGCTTTCCTACAAACTTTCAAACCAACCAGGAGTTAAATTTTATAAAATATTTTCATGAAGTTTTGGGACACTTGATTATTAAAAATAAATTTACCACTATTTATAACTCCGAGAATCGGGGGGTTGGGGGGTGTTCAATAGTCTCACAGGACAATGTAGCATGTTTATTGTACCCAGTACCAATTGGACTGGGATGAGGGTATACCCCCTTCTGTTATTTGCCTTGCGGAGAAGCTCTCTGGAATCGATGGGCTATTGGCTGGGTGAAGATGGTGATGCTTTTTCCCGCGGAGCTTTTCTCAGTTTCAGAGACTGTTTGGCTCCTATGAGGTGGTTGGCACCAGTGAACCAGCCTGCCACTCTGAACAGGATGCCACTGTTGGACCGTAAGGTGATGCTACATACTTTGGAGGCTGAAGAAATATTGGCACTGGAGCCGATTCCCGAGAATGTTTTGACAGCAAGGCGCAGTGACTTACACAGAATGGTGGATAAGGTCTCCGACGAAAGTAATAAAATCAACACACCCAATCAGAAATAGACTGAAAGTAATGTGCATTTCAATAGTATAAAGCCGTATCAGAAATCTGGAATGGTCAGTGTTAATGTGAAAGTTAAACATGTGAAAAACATTTGAATATGTATATTAGGCTTTGCTGAGAAAAGGGTTGGAGAAGCGGCTCAGCCACCGTGGAACTTCGCAAAGTTGTTTTGGGATGTATGTAAAAAAGACAATAATCCCCATGTGTTAAATGTTAAGGAAGCTGAGCAAATTCAACAGTTCTTGTGTGGAATGAATTTGAATGAAAAGTGGTGTATGGAGGACGAGGTGAAGGTTTCCCCCCCCCCCAAGACATTTTGACTGTTCGTAGGGAAAGCCGGTGGACATTACCTTTACGGACCTCACACTAGATGGCACCTTGAGCATGCGCACTGACTGCCCCAATTAATTATTAAAGTTGACAGGTTTCCTCTTAGGAAGAATGTCACTGATGCACTAGGAGATGCAAAATTTGAGACTAAAATGTAGCAGGGTTATTTGGTTTCCATGACCTTGTGTGCCAGTGACATCTCCATGTCCCCTCCTTGTACCCTTTATGTACTTGAAATTTGTGTGACATGAATTGTCACACACAATATCATCAACTTGTGGCTGCTTTTATAGCATAACTATTGTAGAAGTATGACTACTGTGATAGCGCCTCGGTGGAGGGCATCACGGGGAAGCTGTGCTGGAGCGGGGATGCAGATGAGTAGTGGTGGTGATTAGGATGTGATCTCGGGCTTTAAGTTGTTTTTGGGGTTTGTTTTTATGCTTACTGGACAGGGGAGATGTCTTGCATTATGTGTGGTGTGGTGTGTGGTGTGTGTGGTGTGTACTCACCTATTTTGAGGTTGGGGGGGGTCGAGTCCGAGCCCCGGGCCCCGCCTTTTCATGATCGCTACTAGGTCATTTCCCTACCTTTGAGCTTTATCATACCTTGTTTAAAAGTATGTATGGATCCTGCCTCCACTACATCGTTTCCCCAAACTGTTCCACTTACTGACTCTTGTGGCTGAAGAAATACTTCCAAAATCCCTGTGATTTATCTGTGCTTTCAGCTTCCAAAATTGTCCCTTTTTACTGGTCCCAAACTCTGGAAATCCTGTCTTTGTCCCCCTTGTCAATTCCTCTCGTATTTTGTATGTCGTTATCTGTCCCCCCCCATCTCTCCTGTCCCCCAGTGTCGTCAGGTTGATTTCCCTTAACCTCTCCCCGTAGTACATACCCCTTGCTCTGGGGTATCTTGTTGCAAACCTTTGCACTTTCCTAGTTTCCCTTTTCGTGCTTGGTAGGTGTGGGTTCCAAACTGGTGCCGCATACTCCAATGGGGCCCAAAGTACACGGTTTTACAGGGTCCTGAATGATTCCTTATTAAGATGTCGGAATGCTGTTCTGAGGTTTGTAGGCGCCCCTATGCTGCAGCAGTTATTTGGTTTATGTGCGCTTCAGGGATGTCCTGGTGTTATATCACCCCCAAAATCTTTTTCCTTAGTATTTGGGCCGGCCCCCAAATTATCCCCGGGGTCTTCTTTCCTTCCCAACCATGTTTTTGAGGGGGTTGAAACCCAGGGGGGGGGGGGGGGGGGGGGTTTTTGGGGGGGGTGTTTTTTTTTGTTTTGGGGGGGGGGGGGGGGGTTTTTGGGGGGGGGGGGGGGGGTGGGGGGGGGGGGGGGGGGGGGGTTTTGAAGAAAATTTATCTTTGATGTTTTTTAAAGTTTTAGTTTTTTGAAATTTTTGTGTAAATGTTTAAACCCTTTGACCCAAAGTGAAACCAAACCCCCCTTTTCCCTTTACTTTGCGTCAAATGATAAAACCCTTTTGTAACGGTTTCCGCCCCTGAAAAAAGTGGTTTTGTGAACGGTTTTTTCCTTTCGGGGCCCAATTTTCTTGATAATTTTTTTCCCAAATTTCAACTTACTGCGTACATTTCTGATTTTTAATCTTCATGTCGTCCTTTTTAAGTTTACTATTTTTTTTTTATTGGGCATCTCCCTGTTAAAATTAAAAATTTTTGGGGGGTTTAAAAGGTTGGGCCCCCCTTTCCCAAACCCATAAAAGGAATTGCCGGGGTTTATACTACTCAACCTCTTACTTTTTCCCTCTTGGGTGTGCATGTGCCAGCAATGGGTGTGCCCCCCCTCTCCGCTTTGGAGCCCCCTTTTGCTCCCCTGTGGAAAACTTTTTGAATCTCTTGTGAGTTCCCCCATACTTACGGTCATTTCTTTTTGTTTTCCACCCCTTTCCCTTTCCTATTTCCTGGGCCTTGACTGTTTTTTTTCCTCCGATGTGGCTGTACAACAGTTTGGGTTCAGATTTGGCTTTGCGCTATGTCATTTTCATATTGTCTTTTGGGGCCCCCCTTCTTTTCTGTGCATATTCGTTTCTGCTCTACGACTGCTCTCCTATTCTCCTGGGTCCTTTGCCCTTTTATATTTCTTCCATTTCCCCACACACTTGGTTTTTTTCCTCCCTGCACCTTTGGGGAAACCCTGGCTCATCCTGGCTTTTTTTATTATTCCTGTTTCCCTTGGGTACAAACCTCTCCTCAGCCTCCTTGCATTTTGTTGCTACATATTCCATCATCTCATTAACTGGCTTCCCTGCCAGTTCTCTGTCCCACTGAACCCCGTTCAGGAAGTTCCTCATTCCTGTGTAGTCCCCTTTCTTGTAGTTTGGCTTCATTCGTCCTGGCCTTCCTGCTTCTCCCTCCACTTGTAGCTCTACTGTGTATTCGAAGCTTAAAACCATATGGTCACTGGCCCCAAGGGGTCTTTCATATGTGATGTCCTCGATATCTGCACTACTCAAGGTGAATACTAAGTCCAGCCTTGCTGGTTCATCCTCTCCTCTCTCTCTTGTAGTGTCCCTTACGTGTTGGCACATGAAGTTTTCCAGTACTACCTCCATCATCTTAGCCCTCCATGTATCTTGGCCCCCATGTGGGTCCAAGTTCTCCCAATCGATCTCCTTGTGGTTAAAGTCACCCATGATCAGGAGCTTTGCCCTGCATGCATGAGCTCTTCTGGCAACTCTAGCCAGTGTGTCAACCATCGCTCTATTGCTCTCGTCGTACTCTTGCCTTGGCCTCCTGCTGTTCTGTGGTGGGTTATACATCACTGCTATTACCACCTTGGGACCTCCAGAGTGAAGCGTTCCCGCTATGTAATCACTTTCTTCTCCGCTGTCTCCTCTCTCCAGCTCATCAAAATTCCAGCGATTTTTGATCAGCAATGCCACTCCTCCACCCCCCCTGTTCCCTCTGTCTTTCCTCAGGATTTGGTATCCCATTGGAAAGATGGCATCTGTTATCATACCTGTAAGCTTGGTTTCTGTGAGAGCTATGATGTCCGGTGATGCTTCTTTGACTCTTTCATGCCACTCCTCCCACTTATTTGTTATTCCATCAGCGTTTGTGTACCATACCTTCAGTTTCCTTTCCAACACTGTGGTTTGGTGGGCCTGTGAGGGTGGGAGACCTGGTGGCATACTGTGGGATTCTATAGCTCGGTGTTGGGTGGAGGCTGTGGGTATGGATTGTAGTGTGTGTTGGGATGGTGTGATAGGTTGTATGGTTCTGAGAATAGCTGTGTGTGTGCTTGCCCTTACTGTTCTGTTCTGCTCTGACTGACCTCTGCTGGTTCCATCCTTGTCTCTTTTCCTAGCTCCTTTCGCTTTTTTGTCCTCTCCCTCAGCTGCTGTCGTTCTGATTTTGTTCTGTCTCTGTCTAGGAACACCCTCTTGTACTCTTCCGAGTATTTCAATTGTGGTTTCTCTTGGAGGATCCTGTTCCGCACTGTTTCCGTCCTGAGAATCAGCTTGATTGGTCGGTTTCTCCCCTTCGAGTACCCCCCTATTCTCTGAAAATTTACAATCTCGTCCATCTCTTCACCTATTTCCGTGATGATTTTCTCAGTCTCCTTTCTTCCTGCTGCCTTTCAGTGTGTGTCCTTTCCTCTCTCTCCTGAAGCCCATGGATAAACACTGATTTTGCCCTTTCCTCCTCCCATTGCCTCACCCTCTGTGACTCTGGATCCTGCCTGTATGTGGTCAGTTTCTCCCTTGATTTTTCCAGTGACTCTTGATAGCATGGTTGTGCCTCAGCATTCGACCTATCACCCTATCCATCTGCAACCAGCTGTTCTTCCCTTTCACTCCTTGGTCCTCCTTGGCAGGCTGATATGACCTTAGCATAATTCATAATTCCTTCCTTCCTGTTCGGCCTCGCAGCTTCATATGCTGTGTCTTCTCTGGTCACTGCCCCTGTAACTCGCTTCAGCCTATTTATCTCAACTTCTGGGACCCTTATCTTGGCTACTGCAGTTTCGACTTGTGCCTCCCAATTCTTTGTCTCCTCCTCCAACCTCTTTTCCAATTTCACAGAGAGCTCTTTCTCCATTTTTTCAGAAAGCTCTCCTAATTTTCTCTCCCACTCTTGTTCCATCCTTTTCCACTGCTCCTCCATCCACTCCTCCCTACCAGAACCATTCTCATCTGATCCTTGGTTCCTGCAAGTCCCCACCATTTTTTTTTTGTGAGAGAAGAGAGAAGGGAAAGGTAGAAGGAGAGAGAGAGGGGAAGAGTGAGAAGGGAAAGGGGGAGAGAGAGTGTGAGAGGGGGCAAGAGAGAGAAGGGAAGGGAAGGAGAGGGGGAGAGTTAGAAGGGAAAATGGGGAAGAGAGAGAGCAAGAGAGAGAGAGAGAGAGAGGGAGAGGGAGAGAGAGTGAGAGAGGGGAGAGAGAGTGAAGGGAAGGGTAGGAGAGGGGGAGAGTTAGAAGGGAAAATGGGGAAGAGAGCGAGAGAGAGAGAGAGAGAGAGAGAGAGAGAGAGAGAGAGAGAGAGAGAGAGAGAGAGAGAGGAGGGGGAGAGAGGGGAGAGAGGGAGAGAGAGGGAGAGAGAGGGAGAGAGGGAGAGAGAGAGGGAGAGAGGAGGGAGGGAGAGAGAGAGGGAGAGAGGGAGGGAGGGAGGGAGAGAGGGGAGGGAGAGAGGGGGAGGAGGGGGAAAGAGGGGGGAGAAGGGGGAAAGAGGGGGAGATGGAAGAGCAAGAGGGGAGAGAGGCTAGGGGGAGAGGGAGGGGAGGAGGGGAGAGAGATGGGGAAAGGGAGAGGGGAGAGATGTTAGAGGGGGGGGGAGGTGTTAGAGGTAAGAGATGTTAGAGGGGAGAGATGAAAGAGGGAAGAGAGAGAGATAGGTAGAGAGTGATAGGTAGAGAGAGAGATATAGGTAAAGAGTGAGAAAGGTAGAGATAGGTCTCTACCTAGGATAGGAAGAGGGGGGGGAGATGAGCAAGGTTCAGATGGTCAGTTCACAGGATGGTGTGAAATCCTGTGTATGTGTGTGTTTGCGTGTGTACTACAGCTTACAAGTGCTTGTTCCTGTGTGTGTGTGTGTGTGTGTGTGTGTGTGTGTGTGTGTGTGTGTGTATGTGTGTGTGTGTGTGTATGTATGTGTGTGTGTGTGTATGTGTGTGTATGTGCGTGTGTGTGTGTGTGTGTGTGTGTGTGTGTGTGTGTGTGTGTGTATGTGTGTATGTGTGTGGTGTGTGTGTGTGTGTGTGGTGTATGTGTGTGTGTGTGTATGTGTGTGTATGTGTGTGTATGTGTGTGTGTGTGTGTATTGTGGTGTGTGTGTGTGTATGTGTGTGTATGTGTGTGTGTGTGTATGTGTGTGTTGTGTGTGTAGTGTGTGTAGTGTGTGTGGTGTGTATTGTGTGTGTGTGTGTATATGTTGGGTAACATGTGTGTGTGTGTGTGTGTGTGTGTGTGTGTGTGTGTGTGTGTGTGTGTGTGTGTGTGTGTGTGTGTGGTGTGTGTACCCCCACTTCTAAGTATTCATACTGCTAA
This sequence comes from Cherax quadricarinatus, assembly GCF_026875155.1. NCBI lineage: Eukaryota > Metazoa > Arthropoda > Malacostraca > Decapoda > Parastacidae > Cherax > Cherax quadricarinatus. The sequence goes on along the minus strand of NC_069415.1, from coordinate 69,552,254 downwards.
TAAATACCGGTAGATACCAGTAATTCTAAGCTTACCAATACTTGTAACACTTATCGATTCTACTTCTAAAATTCAGAAAGTAGCTAGGTTGTAAAATTTAGCTTGTCTCAGCTTAAGTGTCTGACGTTATCCCTCACTACCGCTTTACTCCTTGCACTCTCCTCTATGCTATTTCTACTCTAATTCTGGTAATGGCTTGCAGGAGTGAGTGACCACTATCTAACAGTGATGCAGGACCAGACTCAACCTTGCAAAATGCAACCTCAACAGATGAGCAATACTTGCGCTGGCAGCGGTGTGATGACAAGTTGCCAGAAGCTGATGACGTAGTCGTCGTACATAGGCCTTCTCTCACTATTTTGTAACTCCTTCACCCGTGATATTTATAACCATATATGCTCATGCATTCTGCGTTCCTCAAGTGATTTCACTTTTCACTTATTACAGAATACACTTCACATTCGGTGTTACACTTTATATGTATAATGGCATACAAACTGTTGTGACGTCACTGCTTCAGTAGGCCTACTGCCACCTTCCCTTGTTGTATATTTTATTTTTTCTTTCTCCTTTTGCTTATTAACTTTTTCACTCTCACATTACGGTGCCCCACATTTCACTTGTTAACCAAACGCTGGTAATTCTTGATCACCCGTTTCCACACTCACTTTGATCTTTTTATGTTTGTATCTGTGTGGCAACAGTGCCTAGTAGATCCACAACGGTTTGGCACTTTTAAAAGAAAATACTGAATTTAGGTTCCCCTCGAATTTTTTCAACTAATAACTATAGTTATCACTCGTAGGTTTGTTCACCGACTTTGTCACTATCACTGATTACTGCTAGCAGCTATTGCACGCCTCAAAAACACGAAGGTTCTCGGAGCCTTGTGTACCCACGTCTGCACCTACCGTGTGTGTGTGTGTGTGTGTGTGTGTGTGTGTGTGTGTGTGTGTGTGTGTGTGTGTGTGTGTGTGTGTGTGTGTGTGTGTGTGTGTGTTGGAGAGTGCAGATTAGGTTTAGTAAAATTCGTCAGGAAACAGGACAAGTGATTCCTAACATAGAACTTAGTCACTTTATGACACACTGGCTCAACAGATCACCCCTTAAAAAAATTATGGTCATAGTTAGAGAGTGCAGAAATGGTGCTATTTATGCCAGCAAGCTGGAGGCTAGCAGGGAAGTGTGGGGGCTCACAGACACCATTGATAGCGTTGGGCTTCCTGCTGCAACAGGCCTACTGACCCATGCGGAGCAGGTCCATGTCCCATCCCCCGGATTAGCCCAATGACCCACCCAGTCTAGTCACCTCTACTCAAGGAAGGAGCACGGCACCAGACCCAGCAGCACAAGTTAGTCAGGTCCAACTCACACCAACTCATGTATTTATCTAACCTATTATTAAAACTACACAACGTTTTAGCCTCAATAACTGTACTCGGGAGTTTGTTCCACTCATCCACAACTCTATTACCAAACCAGTGCTTTCCTATATCCTTCCTGAATCTGATTTTTTCCAACTTGAAACCATTGCTGCGAGTCCTGTCTTGGCTGGAAACTTTCAGCACGCTATTTATATCCTCCTTATTTATTCCTGTTTTCCAGTTATACACCTCGATCATATACCCCCTAATTCTACACATTTCGAGAGAGTGCAGATTCAGGGCCCTCAGTCTATCCTCATAAGGAAGATTTCTGATACATGAGATCATCTTTGTCATCCTCCTCTGTACGTTTTCAAGAGCATTCATATCCATTCTGTAATACGGTGACCAGAACTGAGCAGCATAGTCTAAATGAGGCCTAACCAAGGATATATAGAGTTGAAGAACAACCTGAGGACTTCTATTATTTATACTTCTAGATATGAAGCCAAGAATTCTGTTAGCTTTATTACGAACACTAATCCACCGTTGCCTTGGATTTCGATTACTGCTAACTATAACAATAAGTAGTATTAAGATCTACATTGTTTAGTTTATATATTCTGTCCAACATTTAGAACTTTGTATTTGTTTTTATTAAACTGCATCTGCCACTTCTCCGACCATTGCATCAGTCTATTCAAATCATCCTGGAGTGCTCTATTGTCCTCATTAGAATGAATTGGACGGCCTATTTTGGTGTCATCAGCAAATTTGCTTATGTCGGTATTTATTCCTTCATCTATGTCGTTTATATAAATTGTGAACAACAATGGGCCCAACACTGACCTTTGAGGAACACCGCTTGTGACGTGCCCCCATTCTGATTTCTCCCCATTTATGCAAACACTCTGCTGCCTATTTGTCAGCCATGCCTCTACCTAGGAAAAAATTTCTCCTCCTATTCCGTGTGCCTTAAGTTTCCTCAATAGCCTCCTACGTGGAACTCTATCGAAAGCCTTACTGAAGTCCATATACACAATATCATATTCATTACCATGATCTACCTCCTCAAACACCTTAGTGAAAAATGTTAGTAAATTCTTAAGACAGGAACGCCCCTTTGTAAAACCATGTTGAGATTCATTAATCAATCTGTGCCTAACAAGATGGCTACGAATTGCTTCAGCAATTATTGATTCCATAAATTTTCCCACTATGTAGGTTAGGCTATAGTTGGTCTATAGTTCGAAGCCAAGGACCTGTCACCTGCCTTGTAAATAGGTATTACATTTGCCATTTTCCACTTATCAGGCGCTATGCCAGTTTGCAGTGATATGTTAAAAGATTAACCAAAGGTATGCTAAGTTCCTCTATACATTCCTTTAACACCCTTGCAAACAGTTCATCAGGGCCTGGAGATTTGTTAGGTTTTAGTTTCTCTATTTGTTTGAGGACCATGCCACTAGTTACCGCAATCGTGCATAGTTCTTTATCGTCCTGTTCTACATAATCTATTATTTCAGGAATATCCCTAGTATTTTCCTGGGTGAAAACTGAGAGGAAGTAGGTATTGAGAATTTCACACATATCATTATCACTGTCAGTGATCTGACCAGAGTTACTCTTAAGTGGGTCAATCTTGTCCCTAATCTTACTTCTGCATACCTGAAAGAACCCTTCTCGATTAGTCTTTGAATCCCTTGCAACCTTAGCCTCATAATCCCTTTTTGCTTTTCTTATTATTTCTTTATTTCTCTCTTTAATTGAATATATTGATTTCAAACTGCCCATCCCCTCTCTTGATATGCCTGTATATGCCTCTCTTTTGACCAATGAGATGTTTTAATCTATTGTTCATCCATTTGGGATCATTTTTGTTAGATCTAATTTCTCTACTCGGAACAAAAGTTGTCTGGGCAGCTAGAATTATGCTCTGACAAACGTCATATTGGCAACCAAGATCACCTCCCTGACCCATAATCAGGACATCCCAATTTAGCCTACCCAGGTAATTTTTCAGTCCCATGAAGTCGGCCAAGCGAAAATCTGGGACAGAGATTTGATTGCAGGTATCTGGGTAATTCCATGATTTTTTTTTTTATTCACCGGTATTCTCCCGGACCGGGTCTTTTCCAAATAGTGGTGACCCGGCCTTGGCTCCCTATCTGGGGAGTGTCTCGAGATTTAAGTCTCCCATGGGAATAGGTACAAGTACCTCCTCATCTTTGGGACCAAGTGTCCCCAGGCCTAGCCACATTCCCCACCCTCACGGGGCTCGTAGGGAGAAGCTAGGCCTCTGGTCTGCCATCTACCCCGCCTCAAAGGGGCTCGTGGGGATGGCAGTCTTATGAGCTGCAGATGGTAGCAAGCTCAGACTTAATTCCATGATATATTGAAACTAAGTGATTTCTGATCACTTTTCCCAAGCTCATCATTAACCTCAAGATTATTAATTAGTGACTCTTTGTTGACAGGAACCAAGTCAAGCAGATTGTTTCCTCTAGTTGGTTCTGTCACAACCTGTTCTAAAAAGCATTCCTGAACCGTATCAAGAAAGTCACTAGACTCAAGATTTCCTGTCACATTGTTCCAATTAATTTGTCTAAAGTTAAAATCTCCCATTATCACAACATTTTCATATCTAGATGCCTTATGAATATCGTCCCATAACAGCTTACTGCACTCCCTATCAAGGTTTGGGGGCCTATTAATCACACCCAAAATTAATTTGTCACGTCCCTCGAGAAACTGTAGCCAAACAGATTCTGTGTTCAATGTTTCTAATCTTATATCATGTCTAAGACAACAATTTAAATTTTCTGACATACATCGCCACTCCACCACCCTTCCTGTTGACCCTGTCAGTGTGGAATAGTTTATAACCCTGTTTGTTGCATTCAGAAGGCAATCTTTCAGGTTGAACCAGTTCTCTGTTATACCAATAATATCTATATTACCTGCACTTGCAAGTAATCTTACCTCATCTATCTTATTTCTTAGACTCCTACTATTTGTACAGTAAACCTTAAGGGAGCTAGTCACTCGTTGCCCTCTACTATCTCTCTCTGTTTGTTGATCAATTGCTTTGCCTTTACTAGCAACTTTATTTTGAATATCTTTTAAACATGCCCTTGAGGTATCCAACCTGCTGACTGTGTCAGCAACACCAGCGCCAGGAAGGCACACCCTCTGTCTGACCTTTCTGTCTCTGTTACAAAAAGCACGGTCCATATATCTTACCTGAGAATCTCCTATTAAAATATACTTACCTTGATTAGCAGGGGAATCAGTGGTACCTTCAACCTCACTAACCACTGAAGTGCACTCGTCCTGGAGAACAGAGAATCGATTTCCAACCTTCATATCTTCTCTGTTAACCCTCCCTATCTTCCTTCTTCCTGAACTGTGAACCACTTGCCACCTAAAGCGGCTGCCACTATCACTGCAAGTGACCATTTCCTCCTTACCAGCTAGACCCTTCTCACACTCACTCCCAAACTCATCTAGACGAAGCTTCAGCCTCCTATTTTTCTCCTGAAGAAGTAGAACCTCCTTCTTCAACACTTTAACCTGAGATTCTAAAACACTACAACAAGCCGTGGTGCTCGGCAACACCCCACGCTAACTCCCAGAGCTTAGGACAGGTGTGACCGCAGGTGACCACTGACCTCAGCGTACTGACCACTAACCACATACAAAATACTGAGAGGAATTGACAAGGTGGACAAAGACAGGATGTTCCAGGGATGGGACACAGCAACAAGGGGACACAGTTGGAAGTTAAAGACACATATGAATCACAGGGATGTTAGGAAATATTTCTTCATCCACAGAGTATTCAGGAAGTGGAATAGTTTGGGAAGCGATGTAGTGGAGGCAGGATCCATACATCTTTAAGCAGAGGTATGATAAAGCTCACGGTTCAGGGAGAGTGACTTAGTAGCGACCAGTAAAGAGGCGGGGCCAGGAGCTAGGACTCGACCCCTGCAACCTCAACTAGGTGAGTATACACACACACACACACACACACACACACACACACACACACACACACACATACAGTTTTGTGAGCTGTTCAAGAGCCCTTCATATGTCTTCTCCACTCTGTGGAGTGGCACAGAACGTTTCCAGTTAAAGCAGTATCTTCAGTTTAGTGTATACGATAGTGAGAGTCATCTCAGACTCAGCTAACGTGTTTGTTACTTTCCTCACTCTCACAGAGCACGTAAGGGGTAGCGGAGGGGTTGGTACCTGGAATGCGGGCTGCAGCTCTAGAGTTTAATGTCCAGCGTTTTCGATGGATTGAAGTTTTCATCTCCCAAAATCTCGGCTCCATTAGACCACGATTTTGGGCAACAGCCCGAGTGGTAGAGGGAATCTAGCAGTGCTCTGTAGATCTGCTATGCTTTACATTGAGACAAAGGTAGAGAGAGAGAATGAGACCTGGTATTTAGATGAGTAGGCAGAGTGAGGGTGGAGTCTTCAGGATTCTCGAGGTGCTTGATGACATCTTAGAGTAGTTCCTCAGATCTCTCGTATTAAGTCGTCAGGTGATAGTTTAAGAGTTTCTGGGTAATTGCTTTGTTGCATAATATGCTATGAATGTAACATTAAATGAACTGCGTAGCAACATTTTGTTGTGAAAATGTTTCGCCAGCCAGTGGCTTCATCAGTCCAATACGGAGAAAAACAACGGAAGATGAGAAGGAGTATGATGTAATCAGTCCCTCAGCATAACCTACAGACATGACCTACTTCTGCAGTATATAAGCCCATTCTCCGTGCAAACGTTGTACTTTTATCAAGATTGAAGGACTGAATACATCAGTTCCAGATTGCAGGACTGATTACCTCAAACTCCTTCTCTTCCACCGCTCTTCCCTTTTTTGGACTGAGGAAGCCACTGGCTGGCGAAACGTTTACACAATAAAAAGAACCAAATGTTAGTTAAGTGTCTCATTTTTAATCTTGTAGGTTTTCCAAACCATTTATATACTTATCCTGCTGGCCCAATCAAGACTAGTCCTGTCCTTAACACTCCAAATGGCAGCCTTTCTGCGTGTTTCTAAGGGAACGCAGAACTAGTAAGGACCTTATACCTGATTAAACATGCCAAGAAACTGGAGAAAGTATAAAGATTTGTAACGAGACTATTATCGGAACTAAAGGAGTATCATTTATGAGGATGCACTGTAGGAGCTAAACCTGATGACAGTATGAAACAGCAGAATTATAGGCGACATGTTAATGACGTACAAAATGCTGAGAGGAATTTAATAACAGATTGTTCGGGAGGCTGGAAATAGGAATACAAGAGCACAGCTGGAATTTAAATATACGGATGAGTCGCAGGGATGTCAGGAAATATTTTTCCAGCCCTATATTATTCAGGAAAGAGAATGACCTGAACAGCAATGTATGACAAGACACTTGAAGCCAGGAGAACGGTAACCCAATAGCGGCCAGCGGAGAAGAGGTGCCAGGAGCTGCGACTGAATCCTTACTTACTCCCAAATATAGTTTAATAATTATAGGGGACTTAACTAACACACACACACACACACACACACACACACACACACACACACACACACACACACACACACACACACACACGCGCGCCGCGCGCGCGCGCGCACGCTTCCCGCTGCTGAACACATTTCAGTTTCAACACACAATTCTGAATCTCTGCTGGAACACTGAACTCTTGAACTTTTAATGTAAACATTAATTGTCGTACTATTTGGTGATCTTCCTGAGCATCGCTGAAAGTGGTCTGATTCTCGCTATATTCTGTCTCAGCTCATATTCCAGGACAAGAAAATTCCGTGTGTTGCTTTTACACAGGTTGACACCCTTATCTCAGTGAGTCAGGAGATACTTTACCACTGATACCCAGTACCGGTATACTAGTTGTGTTACCACTGATACCCAGTACTGGTATACTAGTTGTGTTACTACTGATTCCCAGAACTGGTTTACTAGTTGTGTTACTGATACCCAGTACTGGTATACTAATTGTGTTACTACTGATTCCCAGAACTGGTATACTAGTTGTGTTACTACTGATACCCAGTACTGGTATACCAGTGTTATCACTGATATCTAGTACTGGTATACTAGATGTGTTACTACTGATACCTAGTACTGGTATACTAGATGTGTTACTACTGATACCCTGTACTGGTATACTAGTTGTGTTACTACTGACACCCATTAATTGTATACTAGATGTGTTACCACTGATACCCAGTACAGGTATACTAGATGCGTTAATACTAATACCCACTACAGGTGTACTACATGTGTTAGCACTGATACCCAGTACTGGTATACTAGATGTGCTACGACATACTCATTACTGGTATGCTAGTTGTGTTACTACTGATACCCAGTACTGGTATACTAGTGTTACTACTGATACAAAGTACTGGAATACCAGTTGTGTTACCACTGATACCCATAACTGGCATAGTAGATGTGTTAGTATTGATACCCAGTACTGGTATACTAGATGCGTTAGTACTGATACCTAGTACTGGTATACTAGATATATTAGTACTGATACCCAGTACTCGTATACTTGATGTGTTACGACTAATACAAAGTACTGGTATACTAGTTGTGTTACTACTGACTCGCTGTACTGGTATACTAATTGTGTTACCACTGATACCCAGTACTGGTATACTAGATGTGTTACTACTAATGCCCAGTACTGGTATACTAGTTGTGTTACTTCTGATACCCAGTACTGGTATACTACTTGTGTTACTACTGATACCCAGTACCAGCACAGTGTACCACCAGTGGTACATTAGAGGATACTTAGTCACTGTCATTCTGTAGTGGTACACTGGGGATGCTTAATTACTGACACTCAGTAATGGTACGCTAGCGGATACACAACAGTCGCCCAGCAGAAATACAACAGTTTCTGTATAACTAAACGAACGAACTGATGGAGTTGCGTGTCATGAGACACTTTTCTATTTCTTGATATAAAACAATATTTTGTTCACGGTGGCGTATTACTGTGAGTAAAGTGCTTGTCTGGTCTGGACCAACCCGTTCTATACTTTCTTGCGCCTGTAGCAAAACTAGATGTATTTAGGTTGCCGCGCTATCCGGTAAATGTATTCCCTACTGCATGACCCCCAGCCCTCTGTGCCTCAGTGAACACAAGCAGAGTAGTGCAGTGTGTGACATAAGATTATAATGCAGTTAAATATTGGCGTTGAAGATATGAAGAGAATCAGAAGCATGAAGCTTCTTAGAAGCTGCATTGTCAAGTGATCAATGAATGATTGAAGCTGATCAGATGTAACACTCAGAAATTATCACATGAAATGCAATACTCGAATTTTCTCAAATTTCTTGTTTATGAATAAGACATATTGGGACCTTCTCTAAGACTGACCAGAGTTTAATTATGAAAAAAAATATATTTAGTTTACTAAGGCTTTGGGTAAATACTTTGGCAATGGTTCTAAGGCAGACAGATGTTACTGGCACATTATATTGATCTAACCTAAGATCTAGGATGAGCTAGTACAGTCAAAGACTGATTATTTGCTGTTCATAAGAGATCTCTAATTATTTCACAGAGGCAAATTTGATTAATAAAATTAGCACAGTAAAATTTAAAACACCTAAAATCAAAGCGAAGCTTCCTTTGATGACAATCCTTCAGTACTAAAAGTTTCAAGCTTACCAGAAGAGTTATTGCAGGATGCAACTGTGCAACTATATAGCTTAGAAACAAGAAACGTTTCGTACATTTCATAGCATGAAACGGCTATTAAAAATTAATGTCATCCATAATTGTTTTATTTTAATCAACGAAAAGTGCTAAATCATTAGGGGTGATATGGCGTAAATGGAATGGGAGTCATTCGAATTTGATACAAGGAATGGAATCAGGAGCCCCTCACCAGAATCAAATCAAAATCATACAGTGACGGAAAACAATACTCTATGATTTATTGATTAAAAGTGGCAAAATAGAATCAACACACTCCGTTCACAACACGACCTCCTGTGTAGGTTATACCAGTGCTCTAATTTTGACTCGCATTAGAAGAGGTTTTCTCTAGTTATTACACAGAAATGAAATCTGAGAAAGGCCTATATAACACTGTCCACACATGCAAATACCTCTCGCCTCGCACGGCGAAGCTATAAATATTGGCCGTGTTTCTTTACACCGGTTGTCTATGTTCCCCATCAGTAAAACGGGTACCTGGGAGTGGGTCGCATCCTGGGACATAATTGACCTAATTTGTCCGAAATGCTCTGCATAATATATAGTATATAGTAGTATGTCATTGATGTCAGCTAGGACTGTATACCTTGTACATGTACTTGTAGAAATAAAGATAATAATAAATGATATGATTATTATTATTATTATTAGTAGTAGTAGTAGTAATAGTAGTAGTAGTAATAGTAATAGTAGTAGTAATAGTAATAGTAGTAATAGTAATAGTAGTAATAGTAATAGTAGTAATAGTAATAGTAGTAGTAATAGTAGTAATATTAGTAATAGTAGTAGTAATAGTAGTAGTAGTAATAGTAGTAGTAATAGTAGTAGTAGTAGTAGTAATAGTAGTAGTAGTAATAGTAGTAGTAGTAATAGTAGTAATAGTAGTAGTAGTAATAGTAGTAGTAATAGTAGTAGTAATAGTAGTAGTAATAGTAGTAGTAATAGTAGTAGTAATAGTAGTAGTAGTAGTAATAATAGTAGTAGTAATAGTAGTAATAGTAGTAGTAATAGTAGTAATAGTAGTAGTAATAGTAGTAGTAATAGTAATAGTGGTAGTAGTAGTAATATTAGTAATAATAGTAATAGTAGTAACAGTAATAGTAGTATAGTAACAGTAGTAGTAATAGTAATAGTAGTAATAGTAGTAGTAATAGTAGTAATAGTAGTAGTAATAGTAGTAGTAATAGTAGTAGTAATAGTAGTAGTAATAGTAGTAGTAATAGTAGTAGTAGTAGTAATAATAGTAGTAGTAATAGTAGTAATAGTAGTAGTAATAGTAGTAATAGTAGTAGTAATAGTAGTAGTAATAGTAGTAGTAATAGTAATAGTGGTAGTAGTAGTAATATTAGTAATAATAGTAATAGTAGTAACAGTAATAGTAGTATAGTAACAGTAGTAGTAATAGTAATAGTAGTAATAGTAGTAGTAATAGTAGTAATAGTAGTAGTAATAGTAGTAGTAATAGTAGTAGTAATAGTAGTAGTAATAGTAATAGTGGTAGTAGTAGTAATATTAGTAATAATAGTAATAGTAGTAACAGTAATAGTAGTATAGTAACAGTAGTAGTAATAGTAATAGTAGTAGTAGTAGTAGTAGTAGTAGTAGTAGCAGTAGCAGTAATAGTAGTAGTAGTAGTAGTATTTTTAATAAATTTTAAATCGATGGAATAACATGTTCTTTAAAAATAAACGAAAATTATGAAAAAAGAAGAAGAATGTTTTGCTTGGCATTTATATTATTGTTGTTTTTTTAAGAAAATCTAATTTGATAAAATTGGTTAAAACCTAGCAAATTTCCAACCACACAGCCCAAAATCAATATATATCCCCAGTCACGATACACCAGCGTTTAAGGTTTCAAACTTGTCAGAAAAATCATTCTTTAGTTATTACGTGAGAAACAATTTAATATAATTGTCAAACTAAAATTTTAATAAAACCAAATAACTCTGAAGACTAGAAGTCTATAAGAAAAGACATTCTCCAGGCACTGTTATGAATCCAATTATTCCAAGACGCTTTAACAATATCAGTAAAAATTCAAATTTACATTCACTTATTGGGCATCATCCTTCTTACATAATGCATCATCGTCAATATTTTGAAGCCGATCAGAAGAAGCTTTCTGCAGTTATTAAATGAAAATAAAATCTCTGTTTATTCAATAAATTTGACAAACTGGAACTTATGCTACTTAATAACATCCGGAACCTTGAGTTCAGTGAACCATTCCAGCGATGATACTTTGGCGATTAATCAGATGAATCAGTCTCCAGTAATGACAAGGATTCCAACGATTCCAAGTTTTTTTTTTCAACTATTTTACTGCAGACACAAGATTGCTCACATACAAACAAAACTTAATAAATACTATCCTGGCTGTAGGATGCATCAGCCAACAAATATTGGCAATAAATATTGGCTGATGCATCTTACGGCGTTTATGAATGCCGTAAATATTAATGTATTTAAGGTGATATAAAGGTAATCAATTTTTCACGCTATTTTACACATAAAGAAGCCGTAAGAGGCTTTTTTTTTAACGTTTATAGCTACGCCGCTGAGGAATTGAAATTATTATAAGTACGATTCTAGGATGCTGGAAATGGGTTCACGAAGTATGTTAATCTTGCACATGCACATACCCAATGTGTTCAAGTTAATATTGCACGTGCACATGCCCAGTGGGTTCACCAAGTTAATATTGCATGTGCACATGCCCAGTGGGTTCACCAAGTTAATATTTCAAGTGCACATGTGTTGGGAGGGTTCGTGGAGATGTGATGGTTGTAGTTAAACACACTTGTTGGATGGTAACACTATATTAGCAGTGTGTGAGAAGGGGAGCCCAGCCTGCCGTGTGTTGCCTTGTCGTAGACCTAAGGGTGGAGTGAGCGGGCGGCCAGGAGCACAGCACTCACATGTGACATCACGTGACGTCACACAAGCTAGTCACTGAGCCTAGCAAGAGGTTAACTATGGATGGTACTATGATACTCAGATAAGATATACATATACAGGGGATCAGCAACTATGCTGACACATGCCCAGTGGGTTCACTAAGCTAATATTGCATGTGCACATGCTCACTGGGTTCACCAAGTTAATATTGCACGTGCACATGCCCACCGGGTTCACCAAGTTAATATTGCACGTCCACATGCCCAGTGGGTTCACCAAGTTAATACTGCACGTGCACATGCCTTAGTTGCATACATAAACGTTGAAAAGTTGAAGCCGATCTGGTGAGATTTTCTGGGGTTGTGAGTGACAGAGAAACGAAAAGCTGGAGGAAAAAAAACAAAAGAAATATATAAGAAAAATAATGGAACAACTGAAAGGCTTCCCCTCGGGGATTCCTAAGAAAAGATAAAGTTAGTTTTCCAAGACAGTTCAATAACCAAGGTCACGTGATTGATGAAAAGTAGTCCAGACATCCCACTGGAAACCTCTCCAACATTGACCTATTTGTTTGTCATTGTTAATATCAAAATAATATATTAGTTTATATTTATGGGGAAGGTCTAAACCTGGAAGGGCCATACATAGGGTGGACAGTAGGCATTCATGTAACTAATTCTGTGGAGAGATGCAGTGCAGAGCTACCTTAACGATGAAGAGGGTCATCAATTGTTCATCACAGGTAGTTACTGTTTTACAGGTCATCTAAAAACTTATTTTATCATGTTGTTACAAGTCATCCCAGGTCGTTAGAGCTCTTCGCGACTCATCCCAGGTCGTTAGGGCTCTTCGCGACTCATTCCAGGTCGTTAGGCTCTTCGCGACTCATTCCAGGTCGTTAGGGCTCTTCGCGACTCATCCCAGGTCGTTAGGGCTCTTCGCGACTCATTCCAGGTCGTTAGGCTCTTCGCGACTCATTCCAGGTCGTTAGGGCTCTTCGCGACTCATCCCAGGTCGTAGGGCTCCTTGCGACTCATCCCAGGTCGTTAGAGCTCTTCGCGACTCATTCCAGGTCATTAGGGCTCTTCGCGATTCATCCCAGGTCATTAGGGCTCTTCGCAAGTCATCCCAGGTCGTCACAGCTCATCACAAGCCATCCCAATTCATTACAACTCATCACAAGTCATCGTTTGTCGTCACAGCTCACTGAAGCACAAATAATGCATCGAGTCTCATTTTTAATCATAAATACTGAATTACAAATCGAATTTTCATCCCTTCTCTTTCGCCATGTTTTTTTCATTCCTGATCATCAGTTAGTTGTACTCTCCTTTATCATAATCACCACTATATTCCTATATTAATTTTGGTCTCACAGTTACCAGTCATTAATTCCAGCTGACACTTTGCTCGCTGTCATCTTTATTTATCTCATAGTACTCGTCTTCCCTTATCCCATATTCAACTATCGTTCCCATTCTCTACTAGGCCTCTTCATTTTTTCCTTAGCCAGCTCTAATATTCCCTTATCCCTTTATGATCTCTATCCTTCATATATCCAGCTTTTATCCTTTCTTACCTGCCCTTAGTCAGTTCTTATTTTCACTATATCCAGTGGACTGGGTACCAATGTTAGAACATGTCTGTCCTTGTTAATTCAAAACGCATAAACAATACAAGCACGCTAGATTTGAAAGAATAAACGAATGCTATAATGGCTAAAAATTTAAACAAATAATATCATAATTTTAGAAGCATCTCTGTGATGTGTAAATCAGAATAGGTAAGCGAAGCCTTCGACATAAATAATCGCTTGAGTTCAGATTTTCCGCCAACTCTGGATGAAGTTACGTGTTTACCAAGGTTCTTCCATATTCATCGACTACTGGCACACAATAGCTATACTCACTCACTGTCACTGCTTTAGCATTCACACAAGTGAAATAGAGTTTACCAATTCTGTTTCATTTGTAAGCTGTGACCAAACCTTACTTGTAAGTATGGAGTTTACTTATTAAAGTGCATATACGTACGTACACGTGTACTCACCTATTTGTGGTTGCAGGGGTTGATTCATAGCTCCTGGCCCCGCCTCTTCACTAACTGGTACTGGGCCCTCTGCCTGTTCTATGAGCTTCATCATACCTCGTCTTAAAACTGTGTATGGTTCATGCCTCCTCTACGTCACTTGCTAGGCTATTCCACTTCTTGACAACTCTATGGCTAAAGCCCTTGTTTCCTTGTCCCATCTATGACACATCCTGTCTCTGTCCACCTTGTCAATTCCTCGTAGTATTTTGTATGTCGTTATCATGTCTCCCCTAACTCTCCTGTCTTCCAGTGTCGTCAGGCCGATTTCTCTTAAGCTTAACGAAGAAAGGTTAAGGGAAATGTGTGTGTG
>NC_069415.1:69520321-69535321 GCF_026875155.1 Cherax quadricarinatus | reverse complement strand
GTGTGTGTGATGTGTGTGTGTGTGTTGTGTGTGGTGTATGTGTGTGTGTGTGTGTGTGTGTGTGTGTGTTGTTGTGTGTGTGTGTTGTGTTGTGTGTGTGTGTGTGGTGTTGTGGTGTGTGTGTGTGTGTGTGTGTGTGTGTGTGTGTGTGTGTATGTGTGTGTGGTGTGTTGTGTGTGTGTGGTGTGTGAGTGTGTGTGTGTGTGTGTTGTGTGTGTGTGTGTGGTGTGTGTGTGTGTGTGTGTGTGTGTGTTGTGTGTGTGTGTGTTTGTGTTGTGTGTGTTGATGTGTGTGTTGTGTTGTGTGTGCATGTGTTGTTGTGTGTGTGTGTGTGTGTGGTGGTGTGTGTGTGTGTGGTGTGTGTGTGTGTGTGTGTGTGTGTGTGTGGTGTGTGTGGTGTGTGTGGTGTTGTGTGTGTGTGGTGTGTGTGTGTGATGTGTGTGTGGTGTGTGTGGTGTGTGTGGTGTGTGTGGTGTGAGTGGTGTGTGTGGTGTGTGTGGTGTGTGTGTGTGTGTGTGTGTGTGTACTCACCTAGTTGAGGTTGCGGGGGTCGAGTCCGAGCTCCTGGCCCCGCCTCTTCACTGATCGCTACTAGGTCACTCTCCCTGAGCCGTGAGCTTTATCATACCTCTGCTTAAAGCTATGTATGGATCCTGCCTCCACTACATCGCTTCCCAAACTATTCCACTTACTGACTACTCTGTGGCTGAAGAAATACTTCCTAACATCCCTGTGATTCATCTGTGTCTTCAGCTTCCAACTGTGTCCCCTTGTTACTGTGTCCAATCTCTGGAACATCCTGTCTTTGTCCACCTTGTCAATTCCTCTCAGTATTTTGTATGTCGTTATCATGTCCCCCCTATCTCTCCTGTCCTCCAGTGTCGTCAGGTTGATTTCCCTTAACCTCTCCTCGTAGTACATACCTCTTAGCTCTGGGACTAGTCTTGTTGCAAACCTTTGCACTTTCTCTAGTTTCTTTACGTGCTTGGCTAGGTGTGGGTTCCAAACTGGTGCCGCATACTCCAATGTGGGCCTAACGTACACGGTGTACAGGGTCCTGAATGATTCCTTATTAAGATGTCGGAATGCTGTTCTGAGGTTTGCTAGGCGCCCATATGCTGCAGCAGTTATTTGGTTGATGTGCGCTTCAGGAGATGTGCCTGGTGTTATACTCACCCCAAGATCTTTTTCCTTGAGTGAGGTTTGTAGTCTCTGGCCCCCCTAGACTGTACTCCGTCTGCGGTCTTCTTTGCCCTTCCCCAATCTTCATGACTTTGCACTTGGTGGGATTGAACTCCAGGAGCCAATTGCTGGACCAGGTCTGCAGCCTGTCCAGATCCCTTTGTAGTTCTGCCTGGTCTTCGATCGAGTGAATTCTTCTCATCAACTTCACGTCATCTGCAAACAGGGACACCTCAGAGTCTATTCCTTCCGTCATGTCGTTCACAAATACCAGAAACAGCACTGGTCCTAGGACTGACCCCTGCGGGACCCCGCTGGTCACAGGTGCCCACTCTGACACCTCGCCACGTACCATGACTCGCTGCTGTCTTCCTGACAAGTATTCCCTGATCCATTGTAGTGCCTTCCGTGTTATCCCTGCTTGGTCCTCCAGTTTTTGCACCAATCTCTTGTGTGGAACTGTGTCAATCGCCTTCTTGCAGTCCAAGAAAATGCAATCCACCCACCCCTCTCTCTCTTGTCTTACTGCTGTCACCATGTCATAGAACTCCAGTAGGTTTGTGACACAGGATTTCCCGTCCCTGAAACCATGTTGGCTGCTGTTGATGAGATCGTTCCTTTCTAGGTGTTCCACCACTCTTCTCCTGATAATCTTCTCCATGATTTTGCATACTCTGCATGTCAGTGACACTGGTCTGTAGTTTAATGCTTCATGTCTGTCTCCTTTTTTAAAGATTGGGACTACATTTGCTGCCTTCCATGCCTCAGGCAATCTCCCTGTTTCGATAGATGTATTGAATATTGTTGTTAGGGGTACACATAGCGCCTCTGCTCCCTCTCTCAATACCCATGGGGAGATGTTATCTGGCCCCATTGCCTTTGAGGTATCTAGCTCACTCAGAAGCCTCTTCACTTCTTCCTCGGTTGTGTGCACTGTGTCCAGCACTTGGTGGTGTGCCCCACCTCTCCGTCTTTCTGGAGTCCCTTCTGTCTCCTCTGTGAACACTTCTTTGAATCTCTTGTTGAGTTCTTCACATACTTCACGGTCATTTCTTGTTGTCTCTCCTCCTTCCTTCCTTAGCCTGATTACCTGGTCCTTGACTGATGTTTTCCTCCTGATGTGGCTGTACAACAGTTTCGGGTCAGATTTGGCTTTCGCTGCTATGTCATTTTCATATTGTCTTTGAGCCTCCCTTCTTATCTGTGCATATTCGTTTCTGGCTCTACGACTGTTCTCCTTATTCTCCTGGGTCCTTTGCCTTCTATATTTCTTCCATTCCCTAGCACACTTGGTTTTTGCCTCCCTGCACCTTTGGGTAAACCATGGGCTCATCCTGGCTTTTTCATTATTCCTGTTACCCTTGGGTACAAACCTCTCCTCAGCCTCCTTGCATTTTGTTGCTACATATTCCATCATCTCATTAACTGGCTTCCCTGCCAGTTCTCTGTTCCACTGAACCCCGTTCAGGTAGTTCCTCATTCCTGTGTAGTCCCCTTTCTTGTAGTTTGGCTTCATTCGTCCTGGCCTTCCTGCTTCTCCCTCCACTTGTAGCTCTACTGTGTATTCGAAGCTTAAAACCACATGGTCACTGGCCCCAAGGGGTCTTTCATATGTGATGTCCTCGATATCTGCACTACTCAAGGTGAATACTAAGTCCAGCCTCGCTGGTTCATCCTCTCCTCTCTCTTGTAGTGTCCCTTACGTGTTGGCACATGAAGTTTTCCAGTACCACCTCCATCATCTTAGCCCTCCATGTATCTTGGCCCCCATGTGGGTCCAAGTTCTCCCAATCGATCTCCTTGTGGTTAAAGTCACCCATGATCAGGAGCTTTGCCCTGCATGCATGAGCTCTTCTGGCCACTCTAGCCAGTGTGTCAACCATCGCTCTATTGCTCTCGTCGTACTCTTGCCTTGGCCTCCTGCTGTTCTGTGGTGGGTTATACATCACTGCTATTACCACCTTGGGACCTCCAGAGTGAAGTGTTCCCGCTATGTAATCACTTTCTTCTCCGCTGTCTCCTCTCTCCAGCTCATCAAAATTCCAGCGATTTTTGATCAGCAACGCCACTCCTCCACCCCCCCCTTCCTGTTCCCTCTGTCTTTCCTCAGGATTTGGTATCCCGTTGGAAAGATGGCATCTGTTATCATACCTGTAAGCTTGGTTTCTGTGAGAGCTATGATGTCCGGTGATGCTTCTTTGACTCTTTCATGTCACTCCTCCCACTTATTTGTTATTCCATCAGCGTTTGTGTACCATACCTTCAGTTTCCTTTCCAACACTGTGGTTTGGGGGGGCCTGTGAGGGTGGGAGACCTGGTGGCATACTGTGGGATTCTATAGCTCGGTGTTGGGTGGAGGCTGTGGGTATGGATTGTAGTGTGTGTTGGGATGGTGTGATAGGTTGTATGGTTCTGAGAATAGTTGTGTGTGTGCTTGCCCTTGCTGTTCTGTTCTGCTCTGACTGACCTCTACTGGTTCCATCCTTGTCTCTTTTCCTAGCTCCTTTCACTTTTTTGTCCTCTCCCTCAGCTGCTGTCGTTCTGATTTTGTTCTGTCTCTGTCTAGGAACACCCTCTTGTACTCTTCCGAGTATTTCAATCGTGGTTTCTCTTGGAGGATCCTGTTCCGCACTGTTTCCGTCCTGAGAATCAGCTTGATTGGTCGGTTTCTCCCCTTCGAGTACCCCCCTATTCTCTGAAAATTTACAATCTCGTCCATCTCTTCACCTATTTCCGTGATGATTTTTTCAATCTCCTTTCTTTCTTCCTGCTGCCTTTCAGTGTGTGTCCTTTCCTCTCTCTCCTGAAGCCCATGGATAAACACTGATTTTTGCCCTTTCTTCCTCCCATTGCCTCACCCTCTGTGACTCTGGATCCTGCCTGTATGTGGTCAGTTTCTCCCTTGATTTTTCCAGTGGCTCTTGATAGCCTGGTTGTGCCTCAGCATTCGACCTATCACCCTCTCCATCTGCAACCAGCTGTTCTTCCCTTTCACTCCTTGGTCCTCCTTGGCAGGCTGATATGACCTTAGCATAATTCATAATTCCTTCCTTCCTGTTCAGCCTCGCAGCTTCATATGCTGTGTCTTCTCTGGTCACTGCCCCTGTAACTCGCTTCAGCCTATTTATCTCAACTTCTAGGACCCTTATCTTGGCTACTGCAGCTTCGACTTGTGCCTCCCAATTCTTTGTCTCCTTCTCCAACCTCTTTTCCAATTTCACAGAGAGCTCTTTCTCCATTTTTTCAGAAAGCTCTCCTAATTTCTCTCCACTCTTGTTTCCATCCTTTTCCACTGCTCCTCCCTCCACTCCTCCCTACCAGAACCATTCTCATCTGATCCTTGGTTCCTGCGAGTCCCCACCATTTTTTTTTTTTTTTTTGTGAGAGAAGAGAGAAGGGACAGGTAGAAGGAGAGAGAGGGGGGAAGAGTGAGAAGGGAAAGGGGGAGAGTGTGAGAGGGGGAAAGAGAGAGAAGGGAAGGGAAGGAGAGGGGGAGAGTGAGAAGGGAAAAATGGAGAAGAGGTGGAGAGAGCGAGAGAGAGAGAGAGAGAGAGAGAGAGAGAGAGGAGAGAGGGGAGAGAGAGAGAGAGGAGAAAGGTAGAGAGAGGGGGATAGTGAGAAGGAAAAAGGGGAAGAGAGTGAGAGTGAGAGAGAAAAGGGGAGAGAGAGGGGAAGGGTAGGAGAGGGGGAGAGTTAGAAGGAAAATGGGGGAAGAGAGAGAGCAAGAGAGAGAGAGAGCAAGAGAGAGAAGAGAGAGAGAGAGAGAGAGAGAGAGGAGGAGAGAGAGAGAGAGAGAGAGGAGAGAGAGGAAAAGAGAGAGAGAGAGGAGAGAGAGAGAGAGAAAGAAAGAGAAGGCAAAGAGGGGGAGAGAGAGGGGGCAGAGAGGGGGAGAAAGGGGGAAAAAGGGGGGAGATGGAAGAGCGAGAGGGAGAGAGGCTAGGGGGAGAGGGGGGGGAGGAGGGGGAGAGAGATGGGGAAAGGGAGAGGGGAGAGATAATGGGAGGGGAGAGATGTTAGAGGGGGGAGAGATGTTAGATGGGGAGGTGTTAGAGGTAAGAGATGTTAGAGGGGAGAGATGGGAGAGGGAAGAGAGAGAGAGAGAGATAGGTAGAGAGTGATAGGTAGAGAGAGAGATATAGGTAAAGAGTGAGAAAGGTAGAGATAGGTCTCTACTTAGGATAGGAAGAGGGGGGTAAAGGAGCAAGGTTCAGATGGTCAGTTCACAGGACGGTGTGAAATCCTGTGTATGTGTGTGTTTGCGTGTGTACTACAGCTTACAAGTGCTTGTTCCTGGTGTGTGTGTGTGTGTGTGTGTGTGTGTGTGTGGTGTGTGATGTGTGTGTGTGTGTGTGTGTGTGTGTGTGGTGTACGTGTGTGTGTGTGTGTGTGTATGTGTGTGTGTGTGTGTGTGTGTATGTGTGTGTGTGTGTGTGTGTGTGTATGTGTGTGTGTATGTGTATGTGTGGTGTGTGTGTGTGTGTATGTGTGTGTGTATGTGTGTATGTGTGTGTGTGTGTATGTGTGTGTGTATGTGTGAGTGTGTGTGTGTGTGTGTGTATGTGTGTATTGTGTGTGTGTGTGTGTGTGTGTGTGTGTGTGTGTGTGTGTGTGTGTATGTGTGTATGTGTGTTGTGTGTGTATGTGTATGTGTATATGTGTGTGTATGTGTGTGTGTGTGTATGTGTGTGGTATGTGTGTATGTGTGTGTATCTGTATGTGTGTGTGTGTGTGTGTGTGTGTGTGTGTGTGTGTGTGTGTGTGTGTGTGTGTGTGTGTGTGTGTGTGTGTGTGCCCCCACTTCTAATAAATACCGGTAGATACCAGTAATTCTAAGCTTACCAATACTTGTAACACTTATCGATTCTGCTTCTAAAATTCAGAAAGTAGCTAAGTTGTAAAATTTAGCTTGTCTCAGCTTAAGTGTCTGACGTTATCCCTCACTACCGCTTTACTCCTTGCACTCTCCTCTATGCTATTTCTACTCTAATTCTGGTAATGGCTTGCAGGAGTGAGTGACCAGTATCTAACAGTGATGCAGGACCAGACTCAATCTTGCAAAATGCAACCTCAACAGGTGAAATACTTGCACTGACAGCGGTGTGATGACAAGTTGCCAGAAGCTGATGACGTAGCCGTCGTACATAGGCCTTCTCTCACTATTTTGTAACTCCTTCACCCGTGATGTTTATAACCATATATGCTCATGCATCCCGCGTTCCTCAAGTGATTTCACTTTTCACTTATTACAGAATACACTTCACATTCGGTGTTACACTTTATATGTATAATGGCATACAAGCTGTTGTGACGTCACTGCTTCAGTAGGCCTACTGCCACCTTCCCTTGTTGTATATTTTATTTTTTGTTTCTCCTTTTGCCTATTAACTTTTTCACTCTCACATTACGGTGCCCCACATTTCACTTGTTAACCAAACGCTGGTAATTCTTGATCACCCGTTTCCACACTCACTTTGATATTTTTATGTTTGTATCTGTGTGGCAACAGTGCCTAGTAGATGCACAACGGTTTGGCACTTTTAAAAGAAAATACTGAATTTAGGTTTCCCCTCGAATTTTTTCAACTAATAACTATAGTTATCACTCGTAGGTTTGTTCACTGACTTTGTCACTACCACTGATTACTGCTAGGGGTTATTGCACCCCTCAAAAACACGAAGGTTCTCGGAGCCTTGTGTACCCACGTCTGCACCCACCATGTGTGTGTGTGTGTGTGTGTGTGTGTGTGTATGTGTGTGTGGTATGTGTGTGTGTGTGTGTGTGTGTGCGCGCGCGCGCGCGCACGTGTACTCGCCTAATTATACTTACCTAATTGTGGGTGCAGAAGTGGAGACTCAGCTCCTGGCCCCGCCTCTTCCACTGAACACTGCTAGGTCCTCTCCCTCTCTCTCTCTCTCTGCTCCATGAGCTTCATCATACCTCGCCTTAAAACTGTGTATGGTTCCTGCCTCCACTACATCGCTTGCTAGACTATTCCACTTCCAGACAACTCTATGACTGAAGAAGTCCATCCTAATATTCCTTCGATTCGTTTGAGTCTTCAGCTTCCAGTTGTAACCCCTTGTTTCTGTGTCCCCTCTCAAGAACATCCTGTCTCTGTCCACCTTATCTATTCCACGCAGTATTTTGTAAGTCGTTATCATGTCTTCCCTGCTCCTCCTGTCCTCCAGTGTCGTCAGACCGATTTCCCTCATTATTATTATTATAATCAAAAAGAAGCGCTAAGCCACAAGGGCTATACAGCAATTTACCGATTTCCCTCAACCTTTCTTCGTAGAACATTCCCCTGAGCTCCGAAACAAACCTTTTTGCAAACCTTTGCACTTTTCCTAATTTCTTGACGTGTTTGAGCAGGTGCGGGTTCCAAACTGTTGCTGTATACTCCAGTATGGATCTGACGTACACAGTGTACAGTGTATTGAACGATTAGTTACTAAGGTATCGGAACGATGTTCTCAGGTTTGCCAGGCCCCCATATGCTGCAGCAGTTATCTGGTTGTGTGCTTCCGGTGGCGTGCTCAGTGTTATGCTCACCCCAAGATCTTTCTCCTTGAATGAGGTTTGCAGTCTTTGGCCACCTAGCCTATACTCTGTCTGCAGTCTTCTCTGTCCTTTCCCAATCTTCATGAATTTGCATTTGGCGGGGTTGAATTCGAGAAGCCAGTTGCTGGACCACGTATTCAGCCTGTCCAGGTCTCTTTGTAGTCCTGCCTGATCCTCATCTGATTTAATTCTCCTCATTAACTTCACATCATCTGCAAACAGGGACACTTCTGAGTGTACTGAGTTGCACTCACCTAGTTGTGGTTGCAGAGGTCGAGTCACAGCTCCTGGCCCCGCCTCTTCACTGGCCGGAACTGGGTCACTCATCCTGCTCCATGAGCTTAATCATACCTCTTCTTAAAGCTATGTATGGATCCTGCCTCCACTACATCACTTCCCAAACTATTACACTTCCTGACTACTCTGTGACTGAAGGAATACTTCCTAACATCCCTGTGATTCATCTGAGATTCAACTTCCAACTGTGACCCCTTGTTGCCGTGTCCCATCTTGGAAACATTCTGCCTCTATCTACCTTGTCGATTCCTCTCAGTATTTTATGTGTCGTTATCATGTCCCCCTTATCTCTCCTGTCCTCCAATGTCGTCAGGTCGATTTCCCTCAACCTTTCCTCGTAGGACATACCCCTTAGCTCCGGGACTAGTCTCGTTTCAAACCTTTGCACTTTCTTTAGCTTCCTTATGTGCTTGGCTAGGTGTGAGTTCCAAACTGGTGCTGCATACTCAAATATAGTCCTAACGTACGCAGTGTACAGGGTCCTGAACGACTCCTTATTAAAATGTCGGAATGCTGTTCTTAGGTTTGCTAGGCGCCCGTATGCTGCAGCAGTTATTTGGTTGATGTGCGCCTCATGAGATGTGCCTGGAGTTATACTCACCCCAAGATCTTTTTCCTTGAGTGAGGTTTGTAGTCTCTGTAGTGTCTGTCTCCTTTCTTAAAAATTGGGACTACATTTGCTGTCTTCCACATCTCTGGTAGTCGCCCTGTTTCAACAGATGTGTTGAATATTGTTAGGGGTACACATAGCGCCTCTACTCCCTCTCTCAGGATCCATGGAGAGATGTTATCTGGCCCCATCGCCTTCGAGGTATATAGCTCACTCAGCAGCCTCTTCACTTCTTCCTCTGTTGTATGTATTGTGTCCAGCACATGATGTTGTGCCTCCTCTCTCCGTCTTTCTGGAGTCCCTTGTGTCTTCTCTGTGAACACTTCTTTAAATCTCATGTTGAGTTCCTCACATCACGGTCGTTTCTTGTGATCTCTCCTTCTTCCTTCCTTAGCCTGATTACCTAGTCCTTGTTTTCCTCCTGATGTGTTGTTGCCCTCCAGATGTGGCTACAACAAGTTGTTGCCCTCCAGATGTGGCTGTACAACAGCTTCAGGTCTGATTTGGCTTTCGCTGCTATATCATTTTCATAATGTCATTGGGCCTCCCTTCTTACCTGTGCATATTCATTTCTGGCTCTATGACTTCCCTCCTTATTATGCAGGGTCCTTTGCCTTTTGTACTTCTTCCACTCTCTAGCACACTTGGTTTTGGCCTCTTTACACCTTTGGGTGAACCAAGGGCTCATCCTGGCTTTCTCGTTATTTTTGTTACCCTTGGGTACAAACCTCTCCTCAGCTTCCTTGCATATTGTTGTCACATATCCCATCATCTCCTTTACTGACTTCCCTGCCAGTTCTCTGTCCCAATGAACCCTGTGTAGGAAATTCTTCATGCCTGTGTAGTCCCCTCTCTTGTAGTTTGGCTCCATTCGACCTGCCCTTCCTGCTTCCCTCTCCAATTGTAACTATGTACTCAAAGCCCAGAACCACGTGATCACTGGCCCCGAAGGGTCTCTCATATGCGATGCCCTCAGTGTCTGCACTACTCAAGGTCAATACTAGGTCCAGCTTTGCTGGTTCATCCTCTCCTCCCTCCCTCCCTCTCTCTCTCTGGTAGTGTCCCTTACGTGTTGGTACATGAAGTTATCAAGTACTACCTTCATCTTCTTAGCCCTCCACGTTTCTGGGCCCCAATGTGGCTCCAGGTTCTCCCAGTCGATTTCCTTAAGGTTGAAGCCACCCACGATCAGTAGCTTTTCCCTGCTTGCATGAGCCCTTTTGTCTACCTCAGCTAGTGTGTCAACTATCGCTTTATTACTCTCATCATACTCTTGCCTTGACCTCTTACTGTTCTGTGGTGGGTTATACATCACTGCAATTACCACCTTGGGACCTCCAGACTGAAGTGTTCCTATTATTTAGTCTCTTGTTCTCCTCTGTCTCCTCTCTCCAGCTCATCAAAATCCCATTGGTTTTTGATGAGCAGTGTCTCCTCCCCCTCTGTCTTTCCTCAGGATCTGATATCCCATTGGAAAGATGGCATGTGTTATTCCTGTGAGCCTGTTTCTGTGAACGCTATGATGTCCGGTGATGCCTCTGACTCTGTCATGCCATTCCTCCCATTTGTTCGTTGTTCCATCAGCATTGGTGTACCTTACCTTCAGTTTCCTCTCCAACACTGTTTGGGGGGGTCTGTGAGGGTGGGGGACCTGGCAACGTGTTGTGGGATTCTACGGCGTAGTGTGGGTGGGGGCTGTAAATGTGGATTGTGGTTTGTGTCCGGATATCATGTTTGGTTGTGGGATTCTAGGGATGGTTCTGTGCATGCTTGTGCTTGTTGCTCTGCCCTGCTCTGGTTGTGTGATTCTGTCCTTGACATTTTTCCTAGCCCCTTTCGCATCTGTGTCCTCTCCCTCAGCTGTTGTCATTCTGTTTTTGTTCTGTCTCGGTCTAGGAACAAACTCTTGTATGTTGACGATTCCTTCAGCCATGGTTTCTCTTGCAGGATTCCATTTTGCATTGTTTCTGTTATGAAAATCAGCTTGACCGGACGTTTTCTCCCATTCAAGTACCCGCCTATTCTCTGAAAATTTACTATCTCAGTCGTTTCCTCCTCGCCTATTTCTTTGATGATGTTTTTAATCTGCCGTTTTTCTTTCTGCAGTCTTTCATTGTACATCCTCTCCTGGCTCTCCTGAACCCCATGAATAAACACTGACCTCTCTCTCTCCTCCTTCCATTGTCTTTCCCTCTGTGCCTCTGGGTCCCATTTGTACATGTCCATTGTTTCCCTTATTATTCCAGTAACTTTTGGTGGCATGATAGTGCCTCTGCATAAGACCTAACCCCCCTCTCCTCCCTCTCCCTCCTTTCCCACTGCTATCCTTGCTCCCAACTGATCTCCCACTTCATTCCTCGGCGCTGCTTGGTCTGATAGGGCCATAGCATAAGTCATGTCTCCTTCCTTTCTGTTGGGGAGGTATCTGCTTCAGATGCTACACCTCTTGGCAATAGCCTTGTACCTCGCTTCAGAGTTTTTACCTCTTATTCTAGGGCCCTTATCCTGGTTTCTGTGGCTTTGCCTTGCGACTCCCAATTCTTCTTCTGTGCCTCCATCCTCCTCTCCATTTTAGCAGGAAATTCACCTAGTTTGCTCTCCCATTCCTGCTTCATCCTTTTACATTGTTTTTCCATCCATTCTTCTCTGCCAGAACCATTTTTCTCTGGTCTTCCGAGCCTTCGACTTTCCTTCTGAGCCACCATTTTTTTTTTTAGGCGTTGTAATGTGGGTGGGTGCTGTTTGTGTGCGTGTGCTTGCTGAAGGGGGGAAGATGCAAAGGGGAGAGAAATGGGAAGAGGGAGTGAGAGAGGGGGGAGGGGGCAGGGAAAGTGATGGGGGTGGAGAAAGCGTAGGAAGGGGGCTAGAAAGGGTGGAAAAGGGGAAGGGAGGAAGGAGAAGAGAGGGGGAGAGAGGAGGGAGAGAGGGAGAGGGAAAGAAGAGAGAGGAATGGGGGGGAGAGGGAGAGAAGAGAGGGGAATGGGGGAGAGGGAGAGAAGAGAGGGGAATGGGGGAGAGGGAGAGAAGAGAGGGGAATGGGGAGAGAGGGAGAGAAAAGAGTGTGATAGGGAGAGAGAATAAGAGAGGGAGAGAAAAAGTAAATGCTGTTTACTCTAGTTGTGTGTGTGTGTGTGGTGTGTGTGTGTGTGTGTGTGTGTGTGTGTGTGTGTGTGTGTGTGTGTGTGTGTGTGTGTGTGTGTGTGTGTGTATGTGTGTGTGTATGTGTGTGTGTGTGTGTGTGTGTGTGTGTGTGTTGTGTGTGTGTGTTTATGCTGTGAATATATCATCCTGTGTTAGTAAATTCAAAAGTTCTAGCGATTCTCAAATTTCATTATACATACATAGCATGCGGATGTATACTCGCAGCGTCAGTGGCCAAGTATGAAACATGAATATTTTCATAAAAAAAATTTTTTGATTATCAATGTAAAATTAAAACATGTTAAGACAGAAGGAACTAACAAGTCAAGTTTGTTATTCATCCCAATTTTGGTTTCAAAAGTGTTATTACATCTATGATTTTATATGTCATAAAACTTTTAATTTAAAACGGAGCCAAAAAAAAAAAAATAATAATACAGACTCCATTCATAATCTGTGAAAAATAAAATGCAAATAATTACATATTTTTACTAATTTACAGGTAAGTCAACTTGCTTAGTCACCTGGAAATGATGTCAGGTGAAAGATGAAATTATGGAAATAATTAAAGACGAGAAATTAATTTAGTCAGTGATAGTAATTTAGTAACATATCATGAGGACAAATAAGTATACAAGATATGATGTAGGGCGAAATGACAGTAGTTTGTTGGATTATGTATTGGTAGATAAAAGACTGCTGAGTAGACTTCAGGATGTACATGTTTATAGAGGGGCCACAGATATATCAGATCACTTTCTAGTTGTAGCTACACTGAGAGTAAAAGGTAGATGGGATACAAGGAGAATAGAAGCATCAGGGAAGAGAGAGGTGAAGGTTTATAAACTAAAAGAGGAGGCAGTTAGGGTAAGATATAAACAGCTATTGGAGGATAGATGGGCTAATGAGAGCATAGGCAATGGGGTTGAAGAGGTATGGGGTAGGATTAAAAATGTAGTGTTAGAGTGTTCATCAGAAGTTTGTGGTTACAGGAAAGTGGGTGCAGGAGGGAAGAGGAGCGATTGGTGGAATGATGATGTAAAGAGAGTAGTAAGGGAGAAAAAGTTAGCATATGAGAAGTTTTTACAAAGTAGAAGTGATGCAAGGAGGGAAGAGTATATGGAGAAAAAGAGAGATATTAAGAGAGTGGTGAAGCAATGTAAAAAGAGAGCAAATGAGAGAGTGGGTGAGATATTATCAACAAATTTTGTTGAAAATAAGAAAAAGTTTTGGAGTGAGATTAACAAGTTAAGAAAGCCTAGAGAACAAATGGATTGTCAGTTAAAAATAGGAGAGGAGAGTTATTAAATGGAGAGTTAGAGGTATTGGGAAGATGGAGGGAATATTTTGAGGAATTGTTAAATGTTGATGAAGATAGGGAAGCTGTGATTTCGTGTATAGGGCAAGGAGGAATAACATCTTGTAGGAGTGAGGAAGAGCCAGTTGTGAGTGTGGGGGGAAGTTCGTGAGGCAGTAGGTAAAATGAAAGGGGGCAAGGCAGCCGGGATTGATGGGATAAAGATAGAAATGTTAAAAGCAGGTGGGGATATAGTTTTGGAGTGGTTGGTGCAATTATTTATTAAATGTATGGAAGAGGGTAAGGTACCTAGGGATTGGCAGAGAGCATGCATAGTTCCTTTGTATAAAGGCAAAGGGATAAAAGAGAGTGCAAAAATTATAGGGGATAAGTCTGTTGAGTGTACCTGGTAAAGTGTATGGTAGAGTTATAATTGAAAGAATTAAGAGTAAGACGGAAATAGGATAGCAGATGAACAAGGAGGCTTTAGGAAAGGTAGGGGGTGTGTGGACCAGGTGTTTACAGTGAAACATATAATTGAACAGTATTTAGATAAGGCTAAAGAGGTCTTTGTGGCATTTATGGATTTGGAAAAGGCGTATGACAGGGGGATAGGGGGGCAATGTGGCAGATGTTGCAAGTGTATGGTGTAGGAGGTAGGTTACTGAAAGCAGTGAAGAGTTTTTACGAGGATAGTGAGGCTAAAGTTAGAGTATGTAGAAAGAGGGAAATTTTTTCCCAGTAAAAGTAGGCCTTAGACAGGATGTGTGATGTCACCGTGGTTGTTTAATATATTTATAGATTGGGTTGTAAGAGAAGTAAATGCGAGGGTCTTGGCAAGAGGCGTGGAGTTAAAAGATAAAGAATCACACACAAAGTGGGAGTTGTCACAGCTGCTCTTTGCTGATGACACTGTGCTCTTGGGAGATTCTGAAGAGAAGTTGCAGAGATTGGTGGATGAATTTGGTAGGGTGTGCAAAAGAAGAAAATTAAAGGTGAATACAGGAAAGAGTAAGGTTATGAGGATAACAAAAAGATTAGGTGATGAAAGATTGAATATCAGATTGGAGGGAGAGAGTATGGAGGAGGTGAACGTATTCAGATATTTGGGAGTGGACGTGTCAGCGGAATGGGTCTATGAAAGATGAGGTGAATCATAGAATTGATGAGGGAAAAAGAGTGAGTGGTGCACTTAGGAGTCTGTGGAGACAAAGAACTTTGTCCTTGGAGGCAAAGAGGGGAATGTATGAGAGTATAGTTTTACCAACGCTCTTATATGGGTGTGAAGCGTGGGTGATGAATGTTGCAGCGAGGAGAAGGCTGGAGGCAGTGGAGATGTCATGTCTGAGGGCAATGTGTGGTGTGAATATAATGCAGAGAATTCGTAGTTTGGAAGTTAGGAGGAGGTGCGGGATTACCAAAACTGTTGTCCAGAGGGCTGAGGAAGGGTTGTTGAGGTGGTTCGGACATGTAGAGAGAATGGAGCGAAACAGAATGACTTCAAGAGTGTATCAGTCTGTAGTGGAAGGAAGGCGGGGTAGGGGTCGGCCTAGGAAAGGTTGGAGGGAGGGGGTAAAGGAGGTTTTGTGTGCGAGGGGCTTGGACTTCCAGCGGGCATGCATGAGCGTGTTTGATAGGAGTGAATGGAGACAAATGGTTTTTAATACTTGACGTGCTGTTGGAGTGTGAGCAAAGTAACATTTATGAAGGGATTCAGGGAAACCTGCAGGCCGGACTTGAGTCCTGGAGATGGGAAGTACAGTGCCTGCACTCTGAAGGAGGGGTGTTAATGTTGCAGTTTAAAAACTGTAGTGTAAAGCACCCTTCTGGCAAGACAGTGATGGGAGTGAATGATGGTGAAAGTTTTTCTTTTCGGGCCACCCTGCCTTGGTGGAATCGGCCAGTGTGTAAA
>NC_069415.1:69499719-69519821 GCF_026875155.1 Cherax quadricarinatus | reverse complement strand
TGCTCTCTAATTGAACAATTTTTTCCCGAACTTCAATCACGTCATTTTCATTAGAGACTGCAGACGACGGGCATTAATCATCTTTAACACACCAGTGAAGACACTGCTGAAAAGAGATGCATAGTCTTCCCCACCAACTCTATTGCTAAACATGTTTCCAACATCTTTTCCAATATTTCATTCCAAGCATCCACCACCATCAGGGACATTACCAGTAATAGACAAGACAAGCCTCAATCATATGCAGGGGTATACATAATCCCTTGTATTGACTGCAGCAAATTATACGTGGGCGAAACATCCAAAGATGTCTCAACACGTATTTCAGAACACTAGGTCCTGGTACGGAGGCAGATTTGACGATTCAAGGAATGCCTGTATTCAGCACCGAAATTCACACAACCATTTAATCAACTACAGAAACGCAAGACATATCGCCAGAGAAGATAACACTCAATACCAAAGAATCCTGGAAACATCACTTATCTGTATATCCAACAATTTCAACCAGAAGAACGGCTTCTGTAACATAACTGAACCCCTCGCCAAGAAACTTCTTCATCACTATCCCACATAAGAACGGAGAAACACTGCAGAAAGTCTACTCATATACTTATCCAATCTCTCTTCAAAGTTACCCAAGGTATTAGACTCTATGACCCTACTCGGCACATTGTCACATGCAATATTCTCCACCTGACCCAGCATTCTCAACCTGACTTCATCCTATAAATACTCACGTACCTTCCACGCAGGTAGATCTGTTTTTGACTTGATAAAGCCCACTGTGTGGGCGAAATGTCATTAAAGGATCACATTATACTGTTTGTGTGTTTATATCTCCATTGCGTCGTTATTTTATACCATTTCCATGTACGAAAAATATCTCTGAAAGGTGACTTTTAAAGGGTGACTGATTTTTTCTTTTTTCTTTTTTAATTTTGCTCATAGCTGGAGAATGTCTCATATAATCGGATTCAAAATTTCAACACTTGTGTATGGTAAAGAAGACCAAATTTATGAAACAACTGTCATGTTCACGTGTATTATTACCAGTGATGTTTAACCCATTCCCAGCACGACTCACGAAATCATAATGACACGATTGCAAACAAACCATACCACGGGCGGGGAAAGAACCCGCGATTAGAGGGTCAAAACTCCAGACCGTCGCGTTAGCCACTGGACCAGCTAGCCACAATAAGATTCGTCCAACTAGGTG
Organism: Cherax quadricarinatus; assembly: GCF_026875155.1. NCBI lineage: Eukaryota > Metazoa > Arthropoda > Malacostraca > Decapoda > Parastacidae > Cherax > Cherax quadricarinatus. The sequence continues at coordinate 69,518,599 of NC_069415.1, read as the reverse complement.
TGTTTCTACACCATTCCAGCAACCTGAAATGGTTCGAATAGCTTCCAAAACTCTCTGAGAAGTGCCTAAAAACCGACGATGACGGATAATGATATTCAAATGTGTATGTGCTGATTCATGGTATGATGCATCGTATAAAATGGATGGAATGCTTCATGGATTTAGGCTGTGTACACAGGTTTTTTTTATTCTGTGCAATAACTAGAAAATGCATCTTTTGACCAGCATCAAACTCTTATTATTGATGTACTTTCTTTAAAGAAAACTATCACGATGAAAGCTTTCACGTGATAATTTTATTAATTGGTTTCTGAGAAATAACTGGAGAATGTCTCTCTTAACAAGAAATAAGTCAGGATGTTTGACTTTATTTAGTAATTATTCGTTAAATCATCTAACAACTACGTACACTCTAGAATAGTGTTAAAAGTTTGTAGGTTATGTGCACTAAGCATACTTAAAACTAACTTACATGCTTTCTTAAAAGTTGTTTCTTTGGAAGAAATTGGAAAGAAAATTATGTACCTCTTTCTGTACAATCATTTGTGAGTGCTGCATATGATTTTCTTCAATCGTTCTTTATTGATTACATAATATTAGATTTGGCCGGTGTTTGTCCTAATTTGCCATTTTAACTGAAGGAATTTGGATATTAGTTTCCATAATATTTAACTGCATAATCAACGTATGACGAACTCTAGGCTATTTCATTTACCTGCAATAAGAAAACGGGGTTAAATTTAATACGAGAATACTTTTCTGGGAAGCGCAGGACCGAAATAACCCCTAATTTTTTAAACCGTCTGCGTAGCCCAAATTTCCCTACTGGAAAGGTAAGGGAAAAAGAAAGCCCCCTTCACGCACCATTTTATTTCAGTCTGGAGGAGAGCTTGATGATTTAAAAACCCCTTTGAATAGCCAGCCCAGGGTTTTTGATATGATCAACACCTTCGTCGTTATTACTGCGGGCTTTTGACAGCAAAAGGGGTTGCTGTCACTTTTTTTTCCCCCGCCCTTTCCACTTCAAGGAACCATTGAAAACACGGGAAAAACTTTAAATTCCAGGGGTGTGTGGGCTTGCATATTTTTTTTCCTGCGGACAAAGGGCAGGTGCAGCGTTAAAATTACGTATAGGGGCTTAACAGGGAAAAAAAGGCAAGTATAAAGAATAAAATATAAAGGAAAAAACAAGCATTTTTTGGTTTTTATACAAAAAAGGAAGTTAAATTTCACAAATAAAAACATTTTAGAAAATGATTTTAGATAGGGAGAGTACGGGCACCGGGGAAAACTAAAATTGCAAGATAAAAAGGGAAAACTTTGGATTAGTTAAGAAACTGTAATCGGGTTTTAAAACTGACAAATGGGGGGGAATTTTTCCAAAATACCCCAATGAGTGAGGAAAAAAATTTTTAAGTGCAGAGGATTGGGAAAATTCTACAAGACGAGAGCGGGAAAAATTTTGGGTTTGAGATCAAAACCCCCCAAGGGTGAACAGGAAAAAAAAAATTTTAAAGACAATAAGGGTAGGAAAAATTTTTCTATAAGTTAAAAAAAAAGGGGGGGAAGAAATGACTGAAAAAAACAGCAAAATCGGTAATTGTCGTTTTCCCAAAACCCAGACAAGTAAATTCGGGAAAAGAAAGGGAATTGTAAATGAAGGGTTTTCAGAGAACCGACATGTTTAAAAAAATTTAAAACACATTTTGCAACTCTTGGGAAATTTTAGAGGAAACGTTTCGCCACGAAAGTGGCTTCATCATTCCATCCCAAGGGAAATCTTGAAAAAACAGGGAGAATGAGGTAATCAGCCCTAAACCCTTTTGAGTGGGAAGTGGCCCAGCCCAAATCAATCTTTAAAATTTAACCAGAAATGGTAAAAAAACCTTTGGGTTTAATAAATCCCGAAAAGTTGGTGTTTGCTTACGGTCTTTCAAAAAACCCAACTGTGGGTTTTTTAATTCCCAAAGGGTTTTTATACCATCCCTGAAATTCCCAACCCCAAGATTGATGGACTGACCACAACGACCCAAAGGGTTGGGGGACTGTTTTACCCATTCTCCTCCGTTCTTCAAGATTCCCCCTTTTGTAGGGACTGATAAACCACTGCGGGCAAAAACGTTTCCTTCAATAAAGAAACCCAAAGTTCACATGTGTCTAATTTATCAAAAAAGGGAATGAAATTTCCTTGATAAACATTTCGATATTAGATCAAGGAGAAAAAAATTAAATAGAAAAAGGTGGGCCCGGGGATATTAACGGGGGAAGCCCACTGGGTAAATAAAATGGGGGGGTTGGAGGGGGTTTGGCCCTTGGAAGACATTCCCCTCCGGGATGGCGCTAGTGTTGCCCCTGGGGAAAAAGCAGAAAAGGGGAATAGTGGCCCGGTAAATTAAAACAGGTAAAGGGCAAAGCTATTCATTTTCAGAGGTAAAAAATACGACATTTTGCGGAGAGGGAAAAAAAGGGGATGACCCTCAGGGAATATTTTTTTGATAAAATTACCAAAAAAAAATTTGGGGAAGCACGGATGCCCCATACGGGGGGCGGTACGTAAAGGGGAAAAAAGAAAAAAATGCACCAGCAGAAAAACGCAGGAAACAAAATATCCTAGAAAACAAAAATTCCAATCAAAGAAAATTTCTTTTGCCTTGGGTATCTCCCGGCAAGAAATTTTTGGGGTAAAACAGGGGGAAACCCATACACCTTTGACCACCCCTAAAAAATCCCACCCAAAATGACAAAAAAGAGGGTGTATTTTCCCCTTCTAAAAATTTTTTCACCCAAAATGTTCACTCGTCCCTCCATGAAAAAAAAACCCTACAACGTATATGCCAGGCACATAAACAAAAGGGGGGGACAAGAAATCACAGCCCCGCCAAAAACTAGGTAAAAAAAAAGAGGGGAGCAATAACTTCTCGAGAAAAAGGGGCTTTTAGTGCCAAAGGGAAAAAAAACGGGCAAGAAATGACAGAAATCTTACCCCAAAATGAAAACACTTTCGGGATAGGGGCACAGATTTTGGCCTCCACTTCAAAACAACAGATTTTAGACCCAGCAAATAAACCCCCCCCCAAAATTTCCCAAAATATAACAAATTTTTGTTTTTGTAAACATCCGGGGCCTAAAGTCGTCAAACAAAATTCCCACATAAAGGGCCCCCATGGAGTCAAATGCAATGTTAGCAGCTTTCACAGAGACCCACAAAAAGGGAAATCATTTTGACAATGAAATATGGTCCCCAGGTTTAACCTTTTTCCCCGTTCGACCAAAAACTAAACAGCCCAAAAAGGGGATGGGGAGGTGTGGCTTGCAAGTCACAGAATCGCTCATTTCCTCAGAACTACAAAAACCCCTCAAACGTGTAGTTAAAGTTTTGGCAATAAAGATTAAAAACCCAAAAACCGGTCTTTGGGGGTTGTAAAACAACCCCCCGGGGGATACAACTTTTCCCAAACTCCCCCCAAAAAATTTTGCTACTAGAATTTCAACTTGTTTCCCACCTAAAATTGGGGAGTGAAGCCAAAAAACATTTTTAGCAGACATCCCCCCCAGAGGCAAAAACACATAAAAATTTCACACACAAAACGAGCTATTAAATCTCTGCACCAAATTCACCTTAAAGCAGCAAAAAATTAAACCCCCAACGAAACGGGAAAAAACCCCGGGACCTCATCTGAAACTAACAATGACGATCTGATACGAAATAAAACAGTATCAAGAACAATACACTCAGACCCAAAACAAATTGGGGGTCAGACAAAAACACGGGGGCCCTCATGACCAGAAAATTTGGATCATCATGGGGGTGCCCTTCAAAAAATTTCCAACTTCGGTAACAAAAACATGCATTTGGAAACAATCAGCCGGTCTTAAATGAAACAAGATGGAAGTTTTCCCTTTCAACAAAAACGGTTTCCCGGACTTTTCCCTAAAAAAAAAAATAAACTCTGGGGTTTCGATCCCCAAAAAAGGCCATCTTTTTAGGAAAAGGAAAGAGAAAAATTTAAACTAAAAAGAGAGACTTTTTTCTTTTTACAGACAAGGGAAGAGTCACAGAACTTTTTGAGGGGGGCCAAAGGGGGGTAAAATACGAAGGGAGGCACGGCCCAAATGAAATTTGGAAATGCCGAACTCAGCTAAAGGGGAACCTACGGGAGACAAAATTTTCAGGAAAACTAAAAGCCATAAAGAAAACAAAAAAAAAATTTTAAGTTTTCTTCACTTTCCCAAAATCTAAGGAAAAAAAAAAAAAATCAAAATTGGCCCTGCTTAGGCAAAGGAGGGGACATATACAAAAGGGAAACTAAAAATGAGCAAATTTTACGAAGTCCCTAAAACGACTCATTTTTCAGCGAGCCGCAAAACCCCAACAAAAGGGTCGGACAACCCCAAATTTGAATTCTTTATGAACACCCCCCAAAAATTTGGTCATCTCAAAAATCTGGGATATTATCCTAAAACCACATATTTTAAAAAGGGAAATAAAGGGATATCCCCCATCCACTCTGCCCCACCCCGGGACTCAGGGAACCCCGTGTTCATCAAGAACTGCAAGAACCCCCTTTTCACGTCCCCTTAAACTTTTTTTAGGGGAGGGGAACCTGGACACAGGGGCCATTCCCCACACTCCCAAAAAAAACCAACAGAAAATAGCCCCCTACTCTAAAAATGGGGGAAAGTAAAGCAGTTACACAGAACTACGGACCGATAGCTCTAAAAACCCCAAAATACATAAAATTTCTTTAAAAGGGGCTCTAAGAAGCAAAAATCGCCAACCAAACCCAGATAAACCCCTGTTACACAACCCCAAACCCCAAACCCGGGGTTTAAAACAGATCGCCCCTGCCTGTCCCCGCTTCTGGACCACTATGACAAGATCCCGGATTTCTGTAGTGTAGAGGATTCACAAAAAAACAGATGTAGTATACACAACTTTGCTTAAACCTTTTGACAAGTGTGACCCCGGGTTAAAAGCGCAAAAAAAATGTTGATAGAAAAGTTAGTAAATGAATCATCCCAAATTCCCGACCCCCCAGAACACAAAGAGTAATAGTAAAAAAAAAAGTAAAGTCCGAGGTGGGAAAAACTCTGTTTTACAAGGGACCGTACTTTGCTCCCACCCGTTTTTTTCAAACCTTATAACTGACAAAAAAGATGTAAGCCATGAAAAGTGAAACCCCCACGAAGACACCGCAAGACTCCAAACGGGCATCAAACCCCAAAACTTCAAATGGGGCCCCTCAAAACAATATGAAGTTCAATGAAGAGAAATTTCCCAAATATCAGGAAAACTTTTTGTAAATTAAAAAATGTATCAAGTATTTTACCAAATTTTTAACCATAGAATAAGCGAAGAAGCATGTGAAGGACCATGGAGTGAAAAATGTCCCGAGGGTCTCACCTTCACAACAAAGTATCTACCACATCCCCTAGGAAAATTGGGTAGGGGAAAAAAATAATGAAACCTTCAAAACCTTAAATGATTTCCAAGCCCATGATGATTTCTTTAAAACGCTTTTTTTTATCAGACGGAATACTGCTGTTTCACTAATGCCCTTTAAAAGAAAGGGGAAATTGCTGACCTGGGGAGTGGGCAAAGAGGTTTCCAGCACACAAAAGTACGATAAGGAACCTAAATTTCTGGGAAAAGGTTTTAAGTCCCTTTATTTTTTATTCCCCTGGGAAAGCAGGCGAGAGAGATACCTTAAATATACCAAATTTTGGGAAAAACCTAGAGGGGTTAGTAAAAAAAAATTTCACACAAAATCCCCTTCGGGGCGAAAGCAAAAAAACCGGGTTGGGGATGCAAAAAATTTTTCCCCCTTTAAAAACTGGGGCCCCCACGATACAAATGAGAGACAAAACAATAAGTGTCCTGGCGCCCAAAACTGCTCAACTGCCTTCCCAAAATACATAAAGGGGATTGCCAATACAACCCCCGGCTGCTTCCCCAAAAAAAAACAAATGGGCAGACACCTAAAGCATTTCCTGAAATCCCGGGCCCCGTGGCCTTTGTACGTCCCAAAAAGCGTGTGGGGTAGCAATAACACCTGGGTTTATTTAAACCCCGATCCCCCCCGGCCGGTCTCTGACCGAGGGCCCCAGGGGGGGGGGGGTTTACCCCCCAAACTCTCTCCAGGGAAACTCCAGGGTCCCGTAAGATAAATTTCAAGGCGGGGGAAAGGAAAAAGGGGAAATTTAAAGTCAGTTTCAGAAAATTAAATTCAGTTGAAGGGACTTTGATCAAGGTCGGCCAAGATAATAGATTAAAAAAGTGGGTTAAGAAAAATTTTCACGGGAAATCTGCTAGTTTATTGTACACCCCATACCATCCTCGGGGAAAAAAATGTGGATAAAAAAGAAAACCCCATAACAGGGAAACCCAAAAGGGAATTTAAAAGCAGTACATCTGGATTTTTTATTTTTAAAATTGGCTTACCGTGAAGAAAATTTAGGAAATTTTTCTTAAAAAAATGTATCATAAAATTTTATTCCCTAAAATTCCCTTTACTTTTCAAATAGGGGCTATCTTTTATTCGGTTTAAAAAAGTTTGGGAAAAATTTAAAAACACGGTGAAAAAAAAACGTGATCATAGGAGTGACATTTGGTTTTTATCATTTCGGGATCTCCCAAAAGGCATATTAAGGGTTTTCAAAAGAGGGGAAGGTCCCGTTAAAAAAAATCAATATTTCATTAAAGAGAAAATAAAAAGGGGTAAAAAAAGCAAAAGGGATTATGAGGGTAATTTTTGCAAAGGGGCTCGAAGACTAACCCAAAAGGGGTTTTTTTCAGGGGATACAGAAATAAGATTAGTGACAAATAAACCCCCTTAAGAGTAACTCATGTCCAACACTGGGCAGTGTAAGGATATGTGGGGAAAATTTTTCAATACTTTTCTTCCTCTCAGTTTTTAATTTCCCAGGAAAATACTAGCGAAATTCCACAAAAAATAAATTAAAATAGAAAGAAGATGAAAAAATTATCACAAAATTGGGGGTAACTAGTACATATCCTCCCAAAAAATAAAGAAAAATTTAAAAACCCAACAAAACCCCAGCCCCGATGAAAATTTTTGCAAGAGTTTGAAAGGGAAAGTAAAGAGGAAAATTAGCAAACCTTTTGGCTAATCTTTTTTAAAAAAATCACTACAAACCCGGCAAAAATAAAAATGGAAAAATGGCAAAGTAATACCCATTTTTCCAAAGGGAGGGGACAGGCCTTACTTCGAACTATAAAACCAAAACCCCTTTTCCCATAGGGGGGGGGGGAAAATTTATGTAGTTTAAGACGGGGACACCTTTTTTAAACCAAATTTTCCCCACAAAATTTATATAATCAAAAATTGCCGAGGCAGTTCATAGCCATCTTGAAGGGCATAAAGTGATTAAAGAATCCAACACAGTTTTTACAAAGGGGGGGTTTCCCGTCTTTAAAGAAAATTTACTTTAAATTTTTTTTTATTTAAAGGGATTTGAAGAGGTAGATCATGGTATTGAATAAAGAATTGTGAATATGGGGTTTCATAAGGCTTTTTGATAGAGTTCCACACAAGGCCTTGAGGGAAAATTATGGGACAACCCGGAAAAAGGGGGGGAAATTTTTTTTTTTTTCCCGAGGTAAGACATGGTTTAAAAAATAGGTTTCAGAAATTTTTCATAAAAGGGGAGAAATCAGAAGGGGCAAAGGCACAAACGGGGTTCCTCAGAGGGCAGTGTTTGGGCCCCCTTTTTTGTTTCCCCAATTTAAAATAAACGAACCCTAGATGACGGAATAGATAGCGACATAAGCAAATTTTTGCTGATGACAAACAAAAATACCCTTAAATTCATTCTAATGAGGGCATTAAAAGCACTTTCCCGGATGATTTTAAGAGAAATTTATGCAAATTTTAGAGAAGTGGCAGTGGGAAATTTTTTATAGGGCAAAAAGCAAAATTCTAAAAAGTTTGGGAAAAGGGTAATAACCAACCCAAAATATAAACTAAAAAATGAAGCCCTTTAAAGTTCTGATTGCGAAAAGGGTTTAGGAGTTCTGGTTTGGAAGTAACCTGAAAAACCAAGACAACAGTGCATAAGCTTCCCAATAAAGCTAAAAGAATCCTTTGGGGTCTATCAAGGAAACATTTAAAAAAATAGAATCCTCAGGGTTTTTTCTTCACCTAGTACCTTTGGGTTGGGGCCCATTTAGATTTTTTCTGCTCAGTTTTTGGGCACCGTAATTTCAGAATGGTTATAAAAGCACTGGAAAAAGTAAAAAAGAGGAGGATTTCTAAAGTTTTTCCCAAAGTACAGAAATCTTCCGTACAGGGTAAGGGGGGGGGCCCTGAATCTGCAAAAAACCTAGAAAGTTTTAGAATTAGGTGGGATATGATTTAATGGTTTTAAATGAAAACCGGGAAAGAATAAAGGGGGGTGTAAATAATGTGCTAAAAAAAACTAGCCTAGGAAAAAGGGCTCGCAGCAAAGGTTTAAAACTGGAAAAATTTAAAAATTTTGGAAGGGTATAGGGAAAACACTGGGGTTTTGGGAATTTAAAAAAGGGATGCGGGAACAAACTCCCGAGTAACCGTCATGAAGCTAAAACTTTTTTATGTTTTAAAAAAAAGGGTTTTAAATACACGAGTGTGTGGAATTGGACCTGACTAAGCTGGGGTTACTGGGCAGAAAAACCCAGCTCCTTCCTTAAGTAGAGGGGAAACCCGGGCTGGGTGGGCCTTTGGGCTAAGCCGGGGTTGACATGGACCTGCCCCGCTGGGCTAGTAGGCCCCGTATCAAATGTTCCTTCCTTTTATATGTTCTTATTTTAAAACCCCCTCTACTACAACACCGGTCAAGGTTTCCCTTTTACTTGCAAGTCGCTCCATAAACTTACTTATCAGCGCTCATGTTTTCCCTAGGGATTTAAAACCCTCTACTCAGGTTCTTAATGCAAATTTAAATAAACCTTTTGGGTTTTATCATTGAATTTTTCCTGATGATTCTCCTTCAAATCGCTTTTTTTTTTTGCTCTTTTGGGGGGGGGGGGGGGGGGTGAAATAACCGCTCACAAAAACGGCCCCCCTTTAAGGCCCGGGGACAATGCAGACCCGGGGAGTTACAAAAAAACTTTTAAAGACACACACAATTTCGATTTAAAGGACCTAAACTACTGGGAACGGTTTAAAAGGGCCCCTTGGGTCCCGTTATTCCCTTTGAAAACCCCGGCGAGAAAAGGGTACATGATTAAATAACACTTGGGGAAAGGGCCTGGGGGGAAGGTACCAAACCTGCACAAAAAAAATCACTCCATAGGGAAAACAAAAAACTCGACAGGAGATGCAACATTCCTCCTATGAAAAGCAGGGGCGCCACGAGTACATTGAGAGACTGCACATTAAGTGTCCGGGGCCCAAGACTGTTCAATTGCCTCCCAGCATACATAAGGGGGATTACCAATAGACCCCTGGCTGTCTTCAAGAAGGCACTGGACAGGCACCTAAAATCAGTATGTGACCAACCGGGCTGTGATTCGTACGTCAGCTTGCGTGCGGCCAGCAGTAACAGCCTGGTTGATCAGACCCTGATCCACCATGAGGACTGGTCTCAGACCGGGCTGCGGGGGCGTTGACTCCCGAAATCCTCTCCAGGTAAACTCTAGGTCTCCAAATATTGTACCTAATGCTAGACACAAACACACCGAAGTGATATTCTACGCATGCAGTCAGTCTTTTTTTTTTGTTTTTTTGGGGGGGGGGCTAAGTCATCAACATTATTTTTATGGAGTAATCCAGTGTGTAATGGAATCTATAACAATTGTACAATACTTTCTTTTTCCAGAATTTTGTAGTATATATTTCAGGCTTTTCTCATGAACATATCGTTAGTCATTATGTGAGCTAAGAGAATTCATTGATGGCATAGAATCAATAATAATCAAAGAGTTCAGCTCAGTGTCATAAGTTAACTTTAGCTCCTTTAGGATAACAAACAATACAGACGCTGAGTTATTAAGTCTTATGAATAACTCAACGGAAACAACAAACGCAGCCCTGCCAGTAGACTCCTGCTTAGATCCATCACTGTATATAACTTCTGAGAATTATTATACGTCTCACCTCCTGGCGCTATATAAGGCTCCATCCTGTCACTTCAACTCCATATTGTTTCAGACTTTGGAGTATCTTGGTACAGACCTGAAATCTACTTCGACAACCTCTTCTAGTGAGAACGGTTGGATTTGAGAGGGACCTGACCTCCCAACATCTGCGTTCTACTAGTGACCTACGTCTCACCTCCTGGCGCTATATAAGGCTCCATCCTGTCACTTCAACTCCATATTGTTTCAGACTTTGGAACAATGCTCTTCTCCAGACTGAGGGACTGACCATCTCAAAACTTTAAGGGTGGTGGACTGATTACATCGTCTTCAAGTCTCTTCTGCTTCTATCCACTTTTCTGTACTCGACTGAAGAAGCCTACTGTGTAGGCGAAACGTTTCGAAATAAAGATACCTAACTGTTGCATATGTGTCTTACCTAACAACTTCTGAGAAATTATATGTGGAACACTGGATACAGTGTGCACTTTATGGTATATGGAACACTGGATACAGTGTGAACACTGTTGTATGGAACATTGTATCTATCTATTATGGAATATGGATCACTGAACAAAGTGTACATTTTATGGTATATGGAACACTGTATGAAGTGTACACTTTGTGACATGTATATGGAACAGGAGATGCAGTGTTCAATTTATGGTATTTGGAAGACTGGATGTAATGTGCACACTATGGCATTTGGAACACTGGATACACTGTACGCTTTATGGTACACAGAACACTGAGTACAGTGTACACTTCAAAACATATGAACACCAGATGTATTGTTCACTTTATGTTACACGGAGCTGTGGATGTAGTGAGTGTACTTATGTGTCTTTAAAACAGTTTGTGACAGAGCCAACTAGGGGAAATAACCTCCTTGACTTGGTTCTTGCCAGTAGGGAAACACTAATTAATAATCTTGAGGTTAATGATGAGCTTGGGGAGAGTGATCACAAATCACTCAGTTTTAACATATCATGGAATTCCCCTAATAATGGCAATCAAGTCTCCGTCCCTGACTTTCGCTTGGCTGATTTCATAGGACTGAAAAATTACTTAGGTGGGCTGAACTGGAATGACCTGACTAGGGGTCAGGTAGGTGGTGATGGTTGCCGATATGATGCTTTCCAGGGCATAGTTCTAGCTGCTCAGTCAAATTATGTTCCAAATAGGGAAATCAGATCAAACAAAAATGATCCTAAATGGATGAACAATAGATTAAAATATCTGATTGGTCAAAAGAGAGGCATATATAGGCAAATCAAAAGAGGAGAGGGCAATTAAGAAATCGATATATTCAGTTAAAGAGAGAAATAAAAAAGGGAATTAGAAAAGCAAAAAGAGATTATGAGTTTAAAGTTGCAAGAGAATCGAAGACTAACCCAAAAGGATTCTTTCAGGTATACAGAAGTAAGATCAGGGACAAGATAGGCCCACTCAAAAGTTCCTCGGGTCAGCTCACTGACAGTGATAAGGAAATGTGTAGAATTTTTAACACATACTTCCTCTCAGTTTTTACACAGGAGGATACCAGTGATATTCCAGTAATGATAAATTATGTAGAACAGGACGATAATAAACTGTGCACTATTAGGGTCACAAGTGACATGGTCCTTAGGCAAATAGATAAATTAAAACCTAACAAATCCCCAGGCCCTGATGAACTGTATGCAAGGGTTCTAAAGGAATGTAAAGAGGAGCTTAGCACACCTTTGGCTAATCTTTTCAACATATCACTACAAACTGGCATGGTGCCAGATAAGTGGAAAATGGCAAATGTGATACCTATTTTCAAAACAGGTGACAGGTCCTTAGCTTCGAACTATAGACCAATAAGCCTAACCTCCATAGTGGGAAAATTTATGGAATCAATAATTGCCGAGGCATTTTCGTAGCCACCTTGAAAAGCATAAATTAAATCAACGAATCTCAGCATGGTTTACAAAGGGACTTCCTCCCTTTACGAATTTATTAACTTTTTTCACTAAGGGATTTGAGGAGGTAGATCATGGTAACGAATATGATATTGTGTATATGACTTCAGTAAGGCTTTTGACGGGGTCCCACATCAGAGACTATTGAGGAAAATTAAAGCACAGGGAAAATAGGAGAGAAATTTTTTCCTGGATAGAGGCATGGTTGACAAATAGGCAGCAGAGAGTTTTGCAAAAATGGGGAGAAATCAGAGGGGGGGAAGCGTCACGAGCGGTGTTCCACAGGGGCCCAGTGTTGGGCCCCCTGCTTTTCACAATCTACATAAACGACATAGATGAGGGCATAAAGACGACATCGGCAGTTTGCCGATGACACCAAAATAGGCCGTCGAATTCATTCTGACGAGGACATTCGAGCACTCCGGGAAAGATTTGAATAGACTGATGCAGTGGTCGGAGAAGTGGCAGATGCAGTTTAATATGACAAATGCAAAGTTCTAATGTTGGACAGGACAATAACCATGCCAATAATAAACTAAATAATGTAGATCTTAATATTACGGTTTGGCGAAAAAGTTTTGGGAGTTCTGGTTAGCAGTAATCTGAAACCAAGACAACAGGCAAAAAGTGTTCGCAATAAAGCTAATAGAACCCTTTGGCTTCATATCAAGAAGCAAAATAATAGGAGTCCTCAGGTTGTTCTTCAACTCTATACATCCTTGGGTTTGGCCTCATTTAGATTATGCTGCACAGTTTTGGTCACCGTATTACAGAATGGATATAAATTCTCTGGAAAAAAGTACAAAGGAGGATGACAAAGTGATCCCATGTATCAGAAACCTTCCCATGAGGGAAAAACTAAGGGCCCTGAAACTGCACTCTCTAGAAAGACGTAGAATTAGGGGGATATGAATTGAGGTTTATAAGTGGAAGACAGGAATAAATAAAGGGGATGTAAATAGTGTGCTGATAATATCTAGCCTAGACAAGGGCCCCGAGCAATGGTTTTAAGTTGGAAAAATTTTAGATTCAGGAGGGATATAGGAAAGTACTGGGTTTTGGGAATAGAGTTGTGGATGAGTGGAAAAACTCCCAAGTACCGTTATAGAGGCCAGAACGTTGTGTAGCTTTAAAAATAGGTTGGATAAATACATGAGTAGATGTGGGTGGGTGTGAGTTAGACCTGATAGCTCGTGCTAACGGGTCGGTTTCCGTGTTCCTCCCTTGAGTCAATGTGACCTGACCTGACTAGGTTGGGTGCATTGGCTTAAGGCCGGTAGGGACTTGGACCTGCCTCGCATGGGCCAGTAGGCCTTCTGCAGTGTTCCTTCGTTCTTATGTTCTTATGTTCTTATGTCTCACGCTGCTTCCTTACTAATATTTTTCTTATTGAATTGTCTATTACATTCTCGCATTAATATACAAACTTCAGACATACACTGTTGCCAACACCTCACCCACATGATATATTACTAATATACAAACTTCAGACATACACTGTTGCCAACACCTCCCCACATGTTTAAATTACTAATATACAAACGTCAAAATACATGTTGCCAACACCCACCCACAATTTTTTACTAATAACAAATTTTCAGACAACCTGTTCCCAAACACCTCACCCACAGATTTATATAATATGCAAACTTCAGACATACACTGTTGCCAACACCTCACCCACTGATTTATTACAATATGAAATTTTCAAAAAACACGTTCCAACACCTCCCCACATGTTTATTCTAATAGCAAACTTCAGACATACACTGTTTCCCAAACACCTCACCCACATGAATTTTACAAATAAAAAATTCAGACATACATGTTCCCACACCTCACCCACTGATTATTACAATATACAAATTTCAGACAACACTGTTGCCAACACCTCCCCACATGATATATTTATAATATAAAACTTAGACACACTGTTGCCAAACCTCCCCCCAATGATTTATTAGTAATATGAAAATTCAGACAAACGTTGCCAACACCTCACCCAATGATATATTACTAAATACAAACTTCAGACATCACTGTTCCCAAAACCCCTACCCCCTTGATAATTACAATAACAAACTTCGACATACACTTTTGCCAACCCCTCCCCACTGATTTATTACTAATATACAAACTTCAGACATACACTGTTGCCAACACCTCACCCACATGATTTATTACTAATATACAAACTTCAGACATACACTGTTCCAACCCCCTCACCACATATAATTCAAATAACAAATTTCAAATACACTTTTCCCCAACACCTCCCCCATATGATTTATTACTAATATAAAAACTTCAGACATACACTGTTCCAAAACCCCTCACCCTATTTATTACAATATAAAAACTTCAGATATACAATTTGCCAAAAACCTCACCCACATGATTTATTACTAATATACAAACTTCAGACATACACTGTTGCCAACACCTCACCCACATGATATATTACTAATATACAAACTTCAGACATACACTGTTGCCAACACCTCACCCATATGATTTATTACTAATATACAAACTTCAGACATACAATGTTGCCAACACCTCACCCATATGATTTATTACTAATATACAAACTTCAGACATACACTGTTGCCAACACTTCACCCACATGATTTTTTTAATATACAAACTTCAGACATACACTGTTGCCAACACCTCACCCACATGATATATTACTAATTGAAAATTTCAGACATACACTGTTGCCAACACCTCCCCCACTAAATTATTACAAATATAAAATTTTCAGACATACACTTTTCCCAACACCTCCCCCATGAATATTAAATATACAAACTTCGACACACTGTTCCAAAAACCTCACCACATGAAAATTTCAAATATACAAACTTCAGACTTTCACTTTTTGCCAACACCACCCACTGATATATTACTAATATACAAACTTCAGACATACACTGTTGCCAACACCTCACCCACATGATATATTACTAATATACAAACTTCAGACATACACTGTTGCCAACACCTCACCCACATGATATATTACTAATATACAAACTTCAGACTACACTTTTACCAACACCTCCCCACATGATTATTCTAATATACAAATTTAACAATACCTGTTGCCAAAACCTCACCCACATGATTTATTACTAATATACAAACTTCAGACATACACTGTTGCCAACACCTCACCCACATGATATATTACTAATATACAAACTTCAGACATACACTGTTGCCAACACCTCACCCACATGATATGTTACTAAATTACTATCACTGACTAATTAAATTTTTTCTCGTCTTTAAATTTATTTCCATTTTTTCATCTTTCCCCTGACATCATTTCCGGGTGCTAAGCAAGTTGACTTCCCTGTAAATTATAAAAAAAGAAATTATTTGCATTTTTTTTTTCCCGTTATAAATAATTGTATATTATTTTTTTGTTTGGCTCCGTTTTAAAATTTTAAAAATAGTTTTATGACATGTAAAATCATAGATGTAATAACATTTTGAAACCCAAAAATTTGGGGATAAAAACAAACTTGACTTGTTAGTTCCTTCTGTCTTAACTTTTTTAAATTTTTACTTTAGATAATCAAAAAAATTTTTTTATGAAAAAATTATGTTTCATATTTGGCCACTGACGCTGCGGTGTACCCGCATGCTATGTATGATAATGAAGTTTGAAAAATCGCAAACTTTTAAAATTTCTAACCAGGATGATTATTCACAGTAAACACACACACACAACACACACACAACAACCACACACCACACACACCTCCCCCAGGGCTCGGACTCGACCCCCGCAACCTAAACTGGGTGGTACACCTCACACACACACACAACTAGAAAAAACACTTTACTTTTCTCTCCCTCCTTATTCTCTCCCCCTATCCACTCTTTTCTCTCCCTCTCCCCCCCTTTCCCCTCTTTCTCTCCCCCCCCCCCATTCCCCTCCTTCCTCCCTCTCCCCCCATTCCTTTCTTCCCCCTCTCCCCCCCTCTCTTCTCCTTCCTCCCTTCCCCTTTTTCCACCCTTTCTAGCCCCCTTCCTACGCTTTCCCACCCCCATCACTTCCCTGCCCCCCCCCCTTCTCACTCCCTTTCCCATTTTCCCCCCCCCTTTGCATCTTCCCCCCCTTTAGAAGCACACGCACACAAAAAACACCCACCCACATTACAACGCCTAAAAAAAAAAAATGGTGGCTCAGAAGGAAATCGAAGGGTCGGAAACCAAGAAAAATGGTTCTGCGGAAAAATGGATGGAAAAACAATGTAAAAAGGGGAAGAGGAATGGAGAGCAAACTAGGTGAATTTCCTTTCTAAAGGAGAGGAGGAGGAGGCCGAAAAGAATTTGGGGGTCGCAAGCCAAAGCCCAGAAACCAGGATAAAGGGGCCCCAGAATAAAGGTTTAAAATTGAAGCGGTTACAAGGCTATTGCCAAGAGGTGTAGCATCTGAAGCAGATACCTCCCCAACAGAAAGGAAGAGAAATTATTATGCTAGGCCCATCAGCCAAGCAGGGCCGAGGAATGAATTTGGGGGTCATGGGAGCAAAGGGTAGCAGTGGGAAAGGAGGGGAGGGAAGGGGGGGGGGTTAGGGCTTAGCAGACACTATCTGCCCCCAAGAGTTACTGGATATAAGGGAAAAAATGGACATGTACAAAAAGGGGACCCAGAGGCACAGAGGGGGAAAACAAAGGGAAGGAGGAGAAGAGAGAGGTCATGTTTTTTCAGGGGTTTAGGGGGAGCCAGGAGAGGATTACAATGAAAGACTGCAGAAAGAAAAACGGCAGTTAAAAAAAAATCATCAAAGAAATAGCGAGGGGGACACGACGAGATGTAAATTTTCAGGAATAGGGGGTACTTGAATGGGAAAAAGTCCCGGGCAAGCTGATTTTCATAACAGAAACAATGCAAAAAGGAATCCGCAAGAGAAACCCTGGCTGAAGGGAAACGCAAATAAAAGAGTTTGTTCCCAGACCCAGACAGAAAAAAACAGAAAGACAACAGCTGAGGGAGAGGGGCACGATGCGAAAGGGGCTAGGGGGAATGTCAAGGACAGAAAAACCAACCAGAGCAGGGCGAGCAAAAGCACAAGCATGCACAGAACCATCCCTGAATCCACAACCAAACATGATATCCGGACACAAACCACAATCCACATTTACAGCCCCCACCCACACTACGCCGTAGAATCCCACAACACGTTGCCAGGAGGAATGGCATGACAGAGTCAGAGGCATCACCGGACATCATAGCTTTCACAGAAACAGGCTCACAGGAATAACACATGCCATCTTTCCAATGGGATATCAGATCCTGAGGAAAGACAGAGGGGGAGGAGACACTGCTCATCAAAAACCAATGGGATTTTGATGAGCTGGAGAGAGGAGACAGAGGAGAACAAGAGACTAAATGATAGGAACACTTCAGTCTGGAGGTCCCAAGGTGGTAATTGCAGTGAAGTATAACCCACCACAGAACAGTAAGAGGTCAAGGCAAGAGTATGATGAGAGTAATAAAGCGATAGTTGACACACTAGCTGAGGTAGACAAAAGGGCTCATGCAAGCAGGGAAAATTTACTGATCGTGGGTGGCTTCAACCATAAGGAAATCGACTGGGAGAACCTGGAGCCACATTGGGGCCCAGAAACATGGAGGGCTAAGAAGATGGAGGTAGTACTTGATAACTTCATGTACCAACACGTAAGGGACACTACCAGAGAGAGGGAGAGAGAGAGAGAGAGAGAGAGAGAGAGAGAGAGAGAGAGAGATAGTGAGAGAGAGGAGGAGAGGGAGGGAAGGGGGGGAGAGGAGAACCAGCAAGTGGACCTAGTATTGACCTTGAGTAGGTGCAGATACTGAGGGCATCGCATATGAGAGACCCTTCGGGGCCAGTGATCACGTGGTTCTGAGCTTTGAGTACATAGTTACAATTGGAGAAGGAAGCAGGAAGGGCAGGTCGAATGGAGCCAAATACAAAGAGAGGGGACTACACAGGCATGAATAATTTCCTACACAGGGTTCATTGGGACAGAGGAACTGGCAGGGAAGTCAGTAAGGAGATGATGGGATATGTGACTAACAATATGCAGGAAGATGAGGAGAGGTTTGTACCCAAGGGTAACAAAAATAACGAGAAAGCCAGGATGAGCCTTGGTTCACCCAAAGGTGTAAAGAGGCCAAAACCAATGTGTGCTAGAGAGTGGAAGGAAGTACAAGTGGCAAGGACCCTGCTAATAAGGAGGGAAAGTCATAGAGCCAGAATATGAATATGCACATGTATGAAGGGAGGCCCAATGACATTATGAAAATGATATAGCAGCGAAAGCCAAATCAGACCTGAGAAGCTGTTGTTCAGCCACATTCTGGAGGGCAACAACTTGTTGTAGACACATTTGAGAGGGCAACAACACATCAGGAGGAAAACAGGACTAGGTAATCAGGCCTAGAAAGGAAAGAAGGAGAGATCCACAAGAAACGACCGTTGATGGGAGGACCCTCAACATGAGAGTTAAAGGAAGTGTTCACAGAGAAAGACACAATGGTCTCCAGAAAGACGGAGAGAGGAGGCACAACATCATGTGCGGACAACCAAGACTACAAACAGAGGAAGAAGTGAAGAGGCTGCTGAGTAGTGAGCTATATTCCTCGAAGGGATTGGGGCCAGATAACATCTCTCCATTGGATCCTGAGACGGGAGTAGAGGCGCATGTGTACCCCTAACATATTCAACACATTGTTGAAACAGGCGATACCAGAGATGTTGGAAGACAGCAAAAAGGTATAGTCCCAATTGTAAGAAAGGAGAAAGGGACACTACAGAGACTACAAACTCACTCAAGAAAAAAAGATCTTGGG
>NC_069415.1:69489719-69494719 GCF_026875155.1 Cherax quadricarinatus | reverse complement strand
ATGGAACCAGAGAGGTCAGTCAGAGCAGACAAAAACAGCAAGGGCAAGCACACACACAACTATTCTCAGAACCATAAAAACCCTATCCCCCATCCCAACACACACTACAATCCATTTCCCCAAACCTCCACCCAACACCGAGCTATAGAATCCCACAGTATGCCACCAGGTTCCCACCCTCACAGGCCCCCCCAAACCACAGTGTTGGGAAAGGGAAACTGAAGGTATGGTACACAAACGCTGATGGAATAACAAATAAGTGGGAGGAGTGGGCATGAAAGAGTCAAAGAAGCATCACCGGACATCATTTGCTCTCACAGAAACCAGCTTACAGGTATGATAACAGATGCCATCTTTCCAACGGGATACCAAATCCTGAGGAAAGACAGAGGGAACAGGAAGGGGGGGGTGAGGAGTGGCGTTCTGATCAAAATCGCTGGAATTTTGATGAGCTGGAGAGAGGAGACAGCGGAGAAGATAGTGACTTACATATGCGGGAACACTTCACTCTGGAGGTCCCAAGGTGGTACACTAAGCAGGATAGTATATACCCCCACCACAAACACGCCAGAACAGCAGGAGGGCCAAGCAAGAGTAACGGATCCGACAGCCATAGAGCGAATGGTTTTCGACACACTGGCTATACGTCGTGGCCCAGAAGAGCCATGCATGCAGGGCAAAGCTCCTGATCATGGGGTGACTTTACACAAGGAGATCATTGGAGAAAAACTTGGACCCACATGGGGGCGCCAAGATACATGGAGGGCTAAGAATGATGGAAGGTGGTACTTGGAAACTTCATGTGCCAACACGTAAGGGACACTACAAGAGATGAGGCGAGAGAGACTGCAACCAGCGAGGCTGCGACTTAGAATTCACACCTTGAGTCAGTGCCACATATAGACAACCTTACTCATGATAAAGACCCCCTTGGGGCCATGACCATGCTGGTTTTAAAGGCATTCGAAAACACCAGTTAGAGCTACAAGTGGATGGCAGAAGCAGGAAGGCCAGGACGAATGAAGCCAAACACAAGAAAGGGACGACACAGGAATGAGGAACTAACCTGAACGGGTCTCATTGGGAACAAGCAACGGCAGGGAAGCCCAGTTAATGAGATGACATGGACAATATGTAGCAACAAAAGCAAGGAGGCTGAGGAGAGGTTTGACCCAAGGGTAACAGGAATAATGAAACAAAGCCAGGATGAGCCATGGATTACCCCAAAGGAGCAGGGAGCGCGGACAAAAACCAAGTGTGCTAGGGATGAGGAAGCAAATATAGAAAGGCAAAGGACCCAGGAGATAAGGAGAACAGTCGTAGAGCCCCGATACGCCGAATATGCACAGATAAAGAAGGGAGGCTCAAAGAAGACAATATTAAAATGACATAGCACAGCGAAAAGCCAATCTGACCCGAAACTGAGTTGTAACACGGCCCATTCAGAGGGAGGAAAACATCAGTCAAGGACCAGGTATCAGGCTAAGGAAGGAAAGGTGGAGAGACAACAAGAAAGACCGTGAAGTACTGTGAAAGACTCAAACAAGAGATTCAAAGAAGTGTTCACAAGAGTAGACAGAAGGACTCCAGAAAGACGGAGAGGTGGGCACACCCACCAAGTGCTGGACACAGTGGCACTCACAAACCGAGGAAGAAGTGAAGAGGCTTCCTATTGAGCTAGATACCTCAAAGGCAATGGGCAAGATAACACTCCCCATGGGTATTGAGAGAGGGAGCAGAGGCGCTATGTGTACCCTAACAACAATATTCAATACATCTATCGAAACAGGGAGATTGCCTGAGGCATGGGAAGGCAGCAAATGTAGTCCCAAATCTTTAAAAAAGGAGACAGACATGGAAGACATTAAACTACAGACCAAGTGTCACTGACATGCATAGTATGCAAAATCATGGAGAAGATTATCAGGAGAAGAGTGGTGAGAACACTAGCAAAGGAACGATCTCATAAACAGCAAGCCAACATCGTGTTCAGGGAACGGAAATCCTGTGTCACAAACCTACTGAGACTTCTATGACATGGTGCAGCATAAACAAAGAAGAGAGGGGTGGGTGATTTGCATTTTTCTTGGAGCTGCAAGAAGGCGATGACAACAGTTCCACACAAAGACTTGGTGCAAAAAATGAGGACCAAGCAGGATAACACGGAAGGCACTACAAAGGATCAGGGAATACTTGTCAGGAAGAAAGCAGCGAGTCATGGTACGTGGCGAGTGTCAGAGTGGGCACCTGTGACCAGCGGGGTCCGCGTGTAGGGGTCAGCAATCCTAGGACCAGTGCTGTTTTCTGGTATTATGTGCGAACGACATGACGGAAGGAATAGACTCTGAGGTTCCCTGTTTGCACTGACTGGAAGTTGAGGAGAAAGAATTCACTCGATCGAAGACCCGGCAGAACTACAAAGGGATTCTGGACAGGCGCAGACCTGGTTCCAGCAATTGGCTCCTGGAGTTCAATCCCACCAAGTGCAAAGTCATAAGATTGGGGAAGGGCAAAGAAGACCGCAGACGGAGTACAGTCTAGGGGGGCCGAGTGACTACAAACCTCACTCAAGGAAAAAGATCTTGGGGTGAGTTAACACCAGCACAATCTCCTGAAGCGCACATCAACCAAAATAAACTGCTGCAAGGCTATGGCGCCTATCAAACCTCAAACAGCATTCCCACATCTTAATAAGGAATCATTCAGGACCCTGTACACCGTGGTACGTTAGGCCCCACATTGGAGTATGCGGCACCAAGTTTGGCGAACCCACACCTAGCCAAGCACGTAAGAGAAAACTGAAGAGAAAGTGCAAACAGGTTTGCAACAAAAACTAGTCCCATAGCTAAGAGGTATTACTACGAGGAGAGGTTAAGGAAACTTCAGACCTCGACGACCACCCGGCGAGGCACAGGAGATATAGGGGGACATGATACGACAATACAAAATACGAAAGGAATTGACAAGGGGACAAAGACACGGAGTTTCCAGAGATTGTGGGCTTCACGGAGTGGTCAACAAGGGACACAGTTGGAACTGAAGACACAGATGAATCGACAGGGATGTTAAGGAAGTATTTTCTTTCAGCACAGAGTAGTCCGTCTAGTGGAATAGTTTGGGAAGCGATGTAGTGGAGGCGGATCCATCATAGCTTTGAAGCAGAGAGGAGTATGATAAAGAGCTCACGGCTCAGGGATAGTGACCTAGTAGCGATCAGTGAAGAGCGGGCCAGGAGCTCGGACTCGACCCCCCGCAACCTCAACTAGGTGAGTACCACACACACACACACACACACACACCACACACACCACACACACCACTCACACACAACCACACACACCACACACACCACACCACACCACACACACATCACACACACAACCACACACCACACACCACAGCACACACACACACCACACACACACACAACCACACATTCACACACACCACACACTCACAACAGCCCACACACCACACACACCACCACCACACACCCACAACACACACACACACACACACATCACACCCACACATCCACACACACAACACCACACACACCAACCCCCACACACACACACCACACACACACACACACACACCACACACACACCACACACACACACACACACACACACACACACACATCACACCACACAACCACACCCCCACCACAACACACACACCACCACACACACCCACACACACACACACCCACAACAACACACCACACAACACACCACACACACACACCAAACACACCACACACACACACCCCACACACACCAACACACCACACCCACACACACACACCCACACACACCCCCACCACACACACCACACAACAACACCCACACAACACACCCACACACACACACACCCCACACACACACCACACACACACCCCACCACCCAACGACACCCCCCACCCAACAAAAACCCCACACTACACCCCCCACACACCACCACCACACAAAACCACACACCACACACACACCACAAAACACACACCACACCACACCCACACACACACACAACCCCACACACACACCAACACACACACACACAACACCACACACCACACACCACACACACCACACACAACCACACACCCCCACACACACACAACACACACCCCACACACCCCCCACACAACACACCACACACACACACACCACACACCCCACACAAAAACACAACACACACACACCACACACACACCCACACAAACCACACACCCACCACAAAACACCACACACACAACACCACACCACACACAAACACACACAAACACACTCACACACACACACCACACACAAAACACAACACCACCCCAAAACCACACACACAAAACCCACACACACCACCACACACCACACACACCCCACAACAACACACACAACACACACCACACACACACACCACACAACACACACCAACCACCACACCACACACACCCCACACACACACCACCCCACACAAAACCCACACACACCCACACAAAACCCAACACACCACACACACACACACACACCACACACACACCCACACACCACACACACCACACACACACACCACACACCCCACACACACTACACACCACACACACACACACCACACAAAACCCACACACACACACACACACCAACACACAACACACACACCACACACACACAACACACACACACACACACACATTTCCCTTAACCTTTCTTCGTTAAGCTTAAAAAGAAATCGGCCTGACGACACTGGAAGACAGGAGAGTTAGGGGAGACATGATAACGACATACAAAATACTACGAGGAATTGACAAGGTGGACAGAGACAGGATGTGTCATAGATGGGACAAGGAAACAAGGGCTTTAGCCATAGATTTTGTCAAGAAGGGGAATACCCTAGCAAGTGCAAAGGGGAGGCATGAACCAAAAAAAACATTTTTAAGACGAGGTATGAGAAGTCATAGAACAGCAGAGGGCCCAGTACCATTAGTAAGGGGGGGCCCG
>NC_069415.1:69458521-69489219 GCF_026875155.1 Cherax quadricarinatus | reverse complement strand
TCGGGCCTGATTGCTTTAACGGCTTCAAAAAGCCCCCTGGACAGTAAAAACGTTGAAAATTTTTTTGACTTGTTTTTTTTACCTACATAATGTGGTAATTTACCAACATTTTTACAAGAGGCTTTTTGTAAGCTTTCGTTCAATTCGAGCTGTTGGGGTGTTGTCCCTTGAGCGAGGTGTCATCAGGGTTTAAATATAATGTGTTTTTATTCCCTTTCTTCTTTTCCCTCTGAAAATGTTTCCCACTTAAAAGCGTCAGGTTTTTTTTCCTATTTTGACAGTGGTTTTTTTTTATTTTCTAATCAAGGTTTTATTATGATTTTTTCCCAAAAATTTTTCGAAAATTTTTTTAATTAACTGGGGAAGATAAACCTGAAATGTTTAAAAAGCATTCCAATACAATGAGGAAAAGGTTGCATACACGTAGTTTTCATGGTCAATACCATTTTTCTAGAATGATATTACACCGATTTTGGGAAAGTTTTGTGGTGCTGATTCCGAATAGGATCGGTTGTGCCTGTTGACTCAACTTTTTGATCGTTTGATTCTATTGAAGAATAAAATATGTGCAATAAGACACATTTCAAACTTTTAAAAAAACAGCTGCAATCTCTGGTCGTATTCAAGTCCCATTCAAAGTAGTGTCCGGGGATGGCCCGCAGTATAAAGTTCCGATTTTGGGTTGAAGTGGGAAGGGGCTCACTTTTTTGGGTCCGAAAAGTGTTTTTTTAATTATTGTTGTAGACAGAACTTTTTTTTGTTAAATGCTAAACTTCAGATGCGTTTGACAGACGGGGGCCCCGCAAAGATTTTGAGTTCTTTTTGGGAGAAGCTGGGTGTTGAATGCTTTTTCTTTTTCAGTTCAAATGCTACCCACTGTGTGACATCCTAAATCCCGGTTCTTCAACCCAAAACTAGGGAAAGGGTCGGCAGTGTTGTAAACATGGTTGGGAAACATCTTCACTGTGTGGCAAAGGTCTCCTTGCTGACTCAAAATCAGGATATTCTCACTTGACTTTCTTGTATCTATTGAAACCTCTGACATTCACCATACAGAAATAACAATCGTCGTGGTGGTTTTTCGGCTCTCTCCACACCGTAGGCACACCGAAATTTAAACTTGTCCTTTGCCTATTTTTCCACTGTTGTAAGCATTCTACGGTTTTTGCAAACCATATGAGGAACTCAAGATTTGTACTGTTCTCCAAGCGCCACTCCAAAATAAGCAAGATAGGCTTGTTTTACAAAATCTGTAATGTTTTTTCTTTGCTGTTGCAAATAGTATTCGCCACAAGTGTAGCAAAATGCATTGGGATTGTTTAAACAAACTAATAATGAAGACCTCATGTTTATCTGGGAAAACGAAATAAATGTTACAGTATTCTCACGTGGTCATTGTTGATAAGAACATAAGAACGAAGGAACACTGCAGAAGGCCTACTGGCCCATGCGAGGCAGGTCCAAGTCTCCTACCGGCTTAAGCCAATGCACCCAACCTAGTCAGGTCAGGTCACATTGACTTAAGGGAGGAACACGGCAACCGACCTGGTAGCACAAGCTATCAGGTCCAACTCACACCCACCCACATCCACTCATGTATTTATCCAACCTATTTTTAAAGCTACACAACGTTCTGGCCTCTATAACTGTACTCGGGAGTTTGTTCCACTCATCCACAACTCTATTTCCAAACCAGTACTTTCCTATATCCTTCCTGAATCTGAATTTTTCCAACTTAAAACCATTGCTGCGAGTCCTGTCTAGGCTAGATATTTTCAGCACAATATTTACATCCCCTTTATTTATTCCTGTCTTCCATTTATACACCTCAATCATATCCCCCCTAATTCTACGTCTTTCTAGAGAGTGCAGATTCAGGGCCCTTAGTCTATCCTCATAGGGAAGGTTTCTGATACATGGGATCAACTTTGTCATCCTCCTTTGTACATTTTCCAGAGAATTTATATCCATTCTGTAATACGGTGACCAAAACTGTGCAGCATAATCTAAATGAGGCCTAACCAAGGATGTATAGAGTTGAAGAACAACCTGAGGACTCCTATTATTTATGCTTCTTGATATGAAGCCAAGGATTCTATTAGCTTTATTGCACTGTTGTCTTGGTTTCAGATTACTGTTAACCAGAACTCCTAAATCTTTTTCGCAATCCGTAATATTAAGATCTACATTATTTAGTTTATATGTGGCATGGTTATTGTCCGGTCCAACATTTAGAACTTTGCATTTGTCTATATTAAACTGCATCTGCCACTTCTCCGACCACTGCATCAGTCTATTCAAATCTTCCTGGAGTGCTCGAATGTCCTCGTCAGAATGAATTCGACGGCCTATTTTGGTGTCATCGGCTAACTTGCCGATGTCGCTCTTTATGCCCTCATCTATGTCGTTTATGTAGATTGTGAACAGCAGGGGGCCCAACACTGACCCCTGTGGAACACCGCTCGTGACGCTTCCCCATCTGATTTCTCCCCATTTATGCAAACTCTCTGCTGCCTATTTGTCAACCATGCCTCTATCCAGGAAAAAATTTCTCCTCCTGTTCCATGTGCTTTAATTTTCCTCAATAGTCTGATGTGGGACCCTGTCAAAAGCCTTACTGAAGTCCATATACACAATATCATATTCATTACCATGATCTACCTCCTCAAATACCTTAGTGAAAAAAGTTAATAAATTCGTAAGGCAGGAAACGCCCCTTTGTAAAACCATGCTGAGATTCGTTGATTAATTTATGCTTTTCAAGGTGGCTACGAACTGCCTCGGCAATTATTGATTCCATAAATTTTCCCACTATGGAGGTTTTAGGCTTATTGGTCTATAGTTCGAAGCTAAGGACCTGTCACCTGTTTTGAAAATAGGTATCACATTTGCCATTTTCCACTTACCTGGCACCATGCCAGTTTGTAGTGATATTTTGAAAAGATTAGCCAAAGGTGTGCTAAGCTCCTCTTTACATTCCTTTAGAACCCTTGCATACAGTTCATCAGGGCCTGGGATTTGTTAGGTTTTAACTTATCTATTTGCCTAAGGACCATGTCACTTGTGACCCTAATCGTGCACAGTTTATTATCGTCCCGTTCTACGTAATTTTATCATTACTGGAATATCGCTGGTATCCTCCTGTGTAAAAACTGAGAGGAAGTATGTGTTAAAATTCTACACATTTCCTTATCACTGTCAGTGAGCTGACCCGAGGAACTTTTGAGTGGGCCTATCTTGTCCCTGATCTTACTTCTGTATACCTGAAAGAATCCTTTTGGGTTAGTCTTCGATTCTCTTGCAACTTTAACCTCATAATCTCTTTTTGCTTTTCTAATTCCCTTTTTTGTTTCTCTCTTTAACTGAATATATCGATTTCTTAATTGCCCCTCTCCTCTTTTGATTTGCCTATATATGCCTCTCTTTTGACCAATCAGATATTTTAATCTATTGTTCATCCATTTAGGATCATTTTTGTTTGATCTGATTTCCCTATTTGGAACATAATTTGACTGAGCAGCTAGGACTATGCCCTGGAAAGTATCATATCGGCAACCATCACCACCTACCTGACCCTTAGTCAGGTCATTCCAGTTCAGCCCACCTAAGTAATTTTTCAGTCCTATGAAATCAGCCAAGCGAAAGTCCGGGACGAGGACTTGATTGCCATTTTAGGGGGAATTCCAATGATATATTAAAATGACAGTGATTTGTGATCACTTTCCCGAGTATCATTAACAATAAAGATTATTATTGTGTTTCCCTACGGAAAGAACCAGGTAAAGGAGGTTATTTCCCCTAGTTGCTCTGCAACAAAAAATGTTTTAAAAAAACAATCCTGTGATCGTATCAAGAAAGTCACCTGACTCTAAAATTTCTGTTGAAATTGCCCAGTCAAATCTGGGCTATAGTTTGAAATCTCCATTAGACATCAGTTTGTCGTATGTAGATGCCTTAACGGAATTGCGTCCCATAGAAGTTTACGGCCACCCCTATCAGATTTGGAAGCCGTGTAAAATCAAACCAAAATTAGTTTTTTCTCGGCCCTCGAGAAGCTTGTAACCAAACAGATTCAGAGGGTCACGCTGACGCTTCTATTTAATATCTTGTCTAACACACAATTTTAAATTAATTGTTCTCTGACGTTACATACGCTACTCCACACCTTTCCTGTTGACCTGTCAGTGTGGAATAATTGTATAGCCTTGTATGTGACATTCAGAGGGCATATCTCTATCTTTCAGATTGAGCCAGGTCTCTGTTTTTAGCAATAATATCTTGTTGCCTGCACTTGCAATTAATCTTAGCTAATCTATCTTATTTCTTACACTCCTGCCTATTAGTTTAGTAATCCTTAAGGGGCTAGGTCCCTTGCTGCCCTCTGCTGTCCCCTTTGTTTGGGACCTGATCATTGTCTTTATTTATAACTTATGCTGAATGCCTTTTATACATTTACTGTTTCCAAACCCTTGTGTTGCAACCTGCTTGTTTCCACACACACCCATACCTCTATCTTCCATCAGTTTAAAATCATAGGCATTTCACCAATGCCTTCTCAATCGGAAGTCTGTCAAGTGCTACAACCCTGCCCCAGAGAGAGATGTACCCCATCCCTTGCATACATATCAAGTTTGCCATAAAAGATGTTCCAAGTTGTCAATGGAATGGGATTGCAAAGTTCCTTGCAGTATTGTCTAGCCAGCAATTTACACCAATTTCCATATACACCATTCATTTCTACTCCCCTTCTAGGCAAAATGCTAATATGATTGGGATCCCTCCTTATAGACTTAATGAAATCTATAGCTGACTGTACTTATCTAGCAGCTCTTCTCTCCTACCTTCCAATATCATTTCCACCAGCACTGAGACAATTATGGGTTGTTCCCATTACCTGGACATGATATTATACAGCTGTTGACATGTCCCCAACACCAGCTCCAGGGGAAGCAACACTCTATCTTCTCATCTTCTTGTATTCCTATTACAAAAAGCACGGTCAATATATCTTACCTGAGAATCACCAACCCCAAGAATGCGCTTAACCTTCCATTAGCAGGGGCAGTAGTCCCTTTCCTTCCACGGGCCCACTGGAGTACATTCATTCCTGAGAGCAGAGAAAGCGATTTCTCCTTCCGATCTTCACTCATAACTTTCCTTTCTCTGATGCGCCTCCCACTTACTGTGAACCCACTCGCCATTGTAGCAGGTGTGGCTGCACTCATGCTGGTAGCCGTCGCTACCTCCCCAACTACAGCCTCTACAGCGAGAGACAGACTGCACCTCACTGCTAGAAGCCTCATTCCCCACAATTCCAGCCACCTCACACTCTCTCCCAGACCCATTGAGGTGACTTCAGCCTCATTAAATCTCTCCTGGAAGAAGCAAGACCTCTCCATTCAACTCTCCAACCTCAATTTTCAAATTCCTTTCGTTAAATATTAAATTATTTAAAAATAAGATTCAAATCTTTATTAAAACTATCTGTTATACAAATTGTCACTACATATATATACATAAACAAGAATTATAATTCTTGTGCAAGAACATGAGAAATATTATTGTTATTATACTTGAGAAACACAAAGGTCGTTGAAATTTTACAGCGTTAAGAGTGAATAATAATTATACAGTGAATAAAACCAAGAGAGACAGGGGATAATTAGACTAATCTCAAATAATTAATCTTCTGAATGACTTTTTTCATTAAGCTACTCAATAGGGAAGTAGATCATAATTGAACCACTGGGAACACAAGGAATCAACTTTCTGCTATAATAAGCACAATATTATAAAAATGGTTAGAACAAATAAATGTACTATTAGTTGTTAATGGGGTAAATTACGAAGCCATTGAGAGGTGGAAGGAAGGGTGGGGGTACGGTTGCCGAATTGTGAATCTTGCTGAGTTAAAGCTTATAAAAATTAAGAGGCGTCTAACAGCAGATGAATACAGCTCTAGACAAGATATTCAGGAAATACAAAACTGCAGATTGATCTAGATATTGTAAATCTGCAGCTGGACTGTGCCTGATCGCTTCACTTCCTTCTGGGATAGAGTATAAAATATGATAAAAGGGGTTAGGAGCAACTCTTCTGGCCATCCAAAAATCACTTTATTTTTTTTAACACATCGGCCATCTCCCACCAAGGTAGGATGACCCACGAAAGAAACACTCACTATCACCCAGTCCATCAATGTCTTTCCAGAAATGCATTGATATTACACATGAAATTTCCCTACCCTTCATTGAGAGTGCAGGCACTGTCCCATTCCAACCTCCAGGACTCGTGTCTGGCTAACCAGTTTTCCCTGAATCCCTTCGTAAGTGTTACCTTGCTCACACTCCAACAACAACAACACATCAAGTCATAAAAACCGCTTGCCTTCATTCCTGTTCAATCCATAACGCTCACACATGTCTGTTGGATGTCGAAGCCCTCGCATACATAACCTACTCTACCTTTCCTAGGACGACCCCGCATTCGTTCCACTATAGATTTATACCCCCTCCAACTCATTCTATTTTCTCTATCCTCTCTAGACGTTCAAACCCACCTCAAAAAACCGTCCTCAGCCCTTGGATAATAACTTTTAGTAACTCTCACTTTCCTAATTCCAAACTACGAATTGTGTGCACCACACATTACCTTCAGATAAGACACTCCACTTCTCCCGCATAGTCGCTTCAACATTTATAACCCACACTTGACAATCATATAATAGTGTTGTAAACTATATCTGATACCATTCCCATTTTTTGCTCCATGGATAACGATCTTTTATCTCCACATCATACGTCAGTGCACTACCCACTCTCTTTTCACTCGTCAGTTCTATGGTTCACATTGTTTTTCTCTGATCCATTTGCTGACAAGTCCACTCCCAAATATTGAAACAAAATTCACTTCTCGCTTCTCCTCCTTCCATTCTTCAATATTCCAAACTTTTCATTACTGTTTTTTTTAGGACTCTCCAATTGCTTGCTCTTTTTTTGTGCACTTTTAATTTCCTTCTCTTTCTTACCTTCATATCTCTGCACGGTTCTTGAAAATTCCTAAAAGCAAGGGTCTCTAGCGCGTGCTAAAAAGCAATTGGACAACTACCACTTAGTTATTAGTTAATCTTTTACTCCAACTCCTTTCAACCAACACTACTGAGACTAAACTAGAGGGGTATGTCAGGAAGTCCACTACCTAATAATTCATAGATTATTTTTTAAACTATGACACAGTTATTAGTATTTAACTTACTAAACACATTCTTTTATATAGACATTAACAATACTCTGTCGCCTATTTCTACTTTATTTCTGCAATAAAGTAGCGATGTGGTGACATGGTGGATGTTATGCAACATAAATAATAGACTTTAAATACGTATATAAACATGCGATGATCATATGCCCACAGGTATTATTAACATAGCTATAGACAGGAAGTTGAACTCTTGCCCAGCACTGGATTCATTTATTCTCCAAGGTGACATAGCTTCCCGTAACATTTTGCAAATACCTCAGTTACCTAGCCGTGAGTGTTTCCTTTAAAATCTGTTTTGTTCAAAACTGATCAAACATTTAAATGATTGATACTCTGACGTTCCCTCAACCCTCCTTCATCTCCTCTCTCCTTCTAATGTATTGTCAAATATTTCTTCTCAGGCTTGACCAGTATTTGATTGAATTATATATTACATGTGTTATAAAACATATACATAAAAATTAAATTAAAAGTACAAAATGTTTTATAAGACGTTCAAGCGTTGCTATAGTAACCAGGTCGAGTGATATATCAGTCCTGTAAATGATCAAAGTTGTTTTGAGGGTCTCCAACAGGCAGGTGCATTATTGGTGAATCAAGATCAGAGTCGTGCCGAATAAGTAAAACTTGCGATTGTTGGCTTAAATAGTAATGCATTTCTTCTGAATAGGGCAAGTGAAAATTTGTACGCAGTAATTACGGAAAAATCATTCTAAATCTAACGAAAAAAATATATTTCTTTGTGTTTCTTTGTTATTAAATTACTATAAACCCGTTATAGAGGCCAGAACGTTGTGTAGCTTTAAAAATAGGTTGGATAAATACATGAGTAGATGTGGGTGGGTGTGAGTTAGGAACTGATAGCTTGTGCTATCAGGTCGGTGCAGTGTTTCCTCCTCCTTAAGTCAATGTGACCTGACCTGACTAGGTTGGGTGCATTGGCTTAACCCGGTAGGAGACTTGGACCTGCCTCGCATGGGCCAGTAGGCCTGCTGCAGTGTTCCTTCGTTCTTATGTTCTTATGTTCTTATGTTCTTATAAACTTCTTATTTTAATTAACACATCGGCCGATTCCCACCAAGGCAGGGTGGCCCGAAAAAGAAAAGCTTTCATCATCACTCATTCCATCACTGTCTTGCGAGAGGGGTGCTTTACATAAGAAAATATGAAAGAAAGAAACACTGGACAACAGGCCTACTGACCCCATGCGGAGCAGGTCCATGTCCCCTCTCCGGATTAGCCCAATGAACCACCCAGTCTGGTCACCTCTACTCAAGGAAGGAGTACGGCACCAGACCCAGCAGCACAAGCTAGTCAGGTCCAACTCAGACCCACCTACATCAACTCGTGTATTTATCTAACCTATTTTTAAAACTACACAACGTTTTAGCCTGAATAACTGTACTCGGGAGTTTGTTCCACTCATCCACAACTCTATTACCAAACCAGTGCTTTCCTATACCCTTCCTGAATCTGAATTTTTCCAACTTGAAACCATTGACTGCGAGTCCTGTCATGGCTGGAATTTCAGCAAGATATTTTTTCCCTTATTCCTGTTTTCATTTATACACCTCGATCATATCCCCCCTAATTTTACGCCTTTCGAGAGAGTGCAGATTCAGGGCCCTCAGTCTGTCCTCATAAGGAAGATTTCTGATAAATGGGTTAATCGTTGTCCATCCTCCTCTGTACGTTTTTTCCAGAGCATTTATAACCATTTTGTAATCCGGTGACCGAACTGAGCAGCTTAGTCTAAATCAGGCTCTAACCAAGGATATATAGAGTTGAAGAAACAACCTGAGACTTCTTTATTTATACTACTAGATATGAGCCAAGAATTCGTTAGCTTTATAGCGAACAACTAATGCACTGTTGTCTTGGGTTATAGATTAGTGATAACCAGAACTCCTAAATCCTTTTGCAATCAGTAGTATTAAGGTCTACACTCTGTTTATATGTGGCAAGGTTATTTACATGTCCAACATTTACGAACTTTGCATTTGTCAATGTTAAACTGCATGTGCCACTTCTCCGACCATTGCATCAGTCTATTCAAATCATCCTGGAGTGCTCTAGTGTCCTCATTAGAATGAATTGGACGGCCTATTTTGGTGTCATCAGCAAATTTTCTTATGTCGCTATTTATTCCCACATCTATGTCGTTTATGTAAATTGTGAACAACAACAACGGGCCCAACACTGACCCCTGAGGAACACCGGCTTGGACGTAGCCCCCATTCTTATTTCTCCCCATTTATGCTCAAACTCTCTGCTACCTATTTGTCAACCATGCCTCTACCCAGGAAAAAATTTCTCCTCCTATTCCGTGTGCCTTAAGTTTCCTGAATAGCGTCTAGTGAGCCTCTGGTGTGGAACTTTATCGAAAGCCTTGCTGTAGTCCATATACACAATATCATATTCATTACCATGATTACATCCTCAAACACCTTTAAGTGAAAAAGCACCTTTTTAATAAAAAAACGTGTTGAGATTCATAATCAATCTCGTTAACTATCAAGATGGTCTGCGAATTGCTTCGGCAATTATTGATTCATAAATTTTCCACTATGGAGGTAAGGATTATTGGTCTATAAGTTTCGGAAGCCAAGGATGTCACCTGCCTTGTAAATAAGGTATTACATTCGCCATTTTCACTTACAGGCACTTGGCCGTTTGTTAGTGATATGGGTAAAAAGATTAGCCAAAGGTATGCTAAGTTCCTCTTACATTTCCTTTAACACCCTTGCAAAAACAGTTCAACAGGGAGGGGCCTGGGGATTGTTAGGCTTTAGTTTCTCTATTTGTCTGTGGACCATGTACCTAGTTGCCGCTATCGTGCATAGTTTATCATCATTCTGTTTCTAATTATCCTATTATTTCAGGAATATCACTAGAATTTTCTGGTGTGAAAACTGAGAGGAAGTAGGTATTGAGAATTTCGCTCATATCCTTGTATCACTTTCAGTGATTTGACCAGAGTTACTCTTAAGGGGCCTATCTCGTCCCTAATCTTAGTTCTGTATATCTGAAAGAACCCTTTGGGGTTAGTCTTTGAATCCTTACGACCTTAGTGTCATAATCCCTTTTTGCTTTTCTTTTCCTTTCTTTATTTCTCTCTTTAATTTGAATTATTGATTTCTTAATCCCATCCCCTCTTTTGATACACCTATTTATACCTCTCTTTTGACCATGGGGTTTTTTAATTTTTGTTTTCCATTTGTGTCATTTTTTTAGATTAATTTCCTTTCAGAAAAAAAATTGTCTGGGCAGCTAGAACTTGAAGATTGAGACACTTTGCAGATATGGGGAATTTTATTAAGGAAACGTTTGCCACATGGCTTATCAGTCCAATACAAAGAAGAAGGGTAAGGAGGGGGAGAATGAGGTAATCAGCCCCTCAATGGAGTCGATGTGTTCGTCCATCAATCTTGTAAAATGTACGCTGGGGCCGTAGAGTGGCTAATTACTGTAGGAGTGACGTGAAGCGGGGAGGGGGGGGGTTATATGGTACCATCCATAGTCGAAGTGGGTTTGCCCAAAGGTTAAAAAGTGTTGGAAATTCTTTGTAAAAAGCCCCATTGTGCAGTGTCTGACAGTTGGATAAAGGGTTTTAAAAAAAACGACAAGTTGAAGATTGGGGCACTTATGCAGTATGGGAACTTTATTAGGAATGTGTACATTTCAAGATTGATGGACTGAACACATGATCCAGGTTGAGGGACTTTTTCCCTCATTCCCCTCCTCCCCTTACCCCCTTCTTCTTTGTTTTGGATGATGAACCCATGTGTGGCGAAAATTTTCCTTAAAAGATTCCCTATGCTGCATAAAGTGTCTCAATTTTAAACTTGTCGTTTTAAAAACCTTCTCAGCTAGAATATGTCGGGAAAAACGTCATATTGGCAACCAAGATCCCTACCTGCCCCATAGTCGGGGACATCCCAATTTTACCCCACCCAGGTAATTTTTCAGTCCCATTAAGTCGGAAAAGAAAAAATCTGGGACAGAGTTTTAAATTAAATATTTTAAAAAACCCCAACTTAAAAACCCCCCCTTTTCAGAGTGCAGGCACTGTTTTCCCTTTCCCCAGGATCAAGCCCGGCCTGCCGGTTTCCCTAAACCCCACATAAATGTTTACTTTGTTTCAATAAAACAGAACATCAAGATTAAAAAACCATTTGTCTCATTCATCCTATCATTTTTCCGCATCCATGTGGAAGCCCCAAGACCCTACACCCAAAAACCCCCTTTCCCCCTCCCTCCCCAAACCCTTTCCCTAGGCTGACCCTACCCGTTTCCCCCCACTACGATTTTACACTTCGAAATCTTCTGTTTCGCCCTTTCTCTCTACTGTCCGACCCACCTAAACAACCTTTCACCCCCTCGGGACAACAGTTTTGGAAACCCCGCACCCCCTCCTAATTTCCCAAATTATAAATTTTCGCTTATTTACACCACACATTGCCCTCAGACATGACATTTAAAAGATCCAGCCTTCTCCCGCTGTAAAGTATCACCCCGCTTAAACCCCATTTTAAGAGGCGGAAAAAACTATACTATACTTCCCCCTTTGCTTCCAAGGGGAAAACGTTGTTTTTTTCACAGACCCCTAAGTGCACTGCCCCCCTTTTTCCCCTCTCAGTTCTATGATTCCCTGATCTTTCCCGCCCTTGCTGACCGTCCACTCCCAAATATCGAATACATTCACGTCTCCTCTTTCCCCCTCCAATGTTATCCAATCTTTCGTCACAAATTTTTTTTTTTGCTATCCTCTTTCATTCCCTTTTCCGTATTCATTTTAATTTTTTTTACATCCCTTCCAGACTCATCCCCCAACTCGCAAGTCTTTCAGAATCTCCAAGGCACCGTGTTCAGAAAATGCAACTGTGACAACTCCATTTTGTGTTTGATTTTTATCTTTTAACTCCCATTTTTCCCAAAGACCCTCGTTCATTTCGAAAACCCATCTAAAAAATTTTGAACAACTACGGTGAATCCAAACCCCTTTGTCTAAGGCCTATTTTTACTCTGAAATACTCTCTCTTTTCTCCCCTACAACTCTAACTGAGCCTCACTATCCTTATAAAAATCTTTACTGCTTTTCATTAAATCCCTCCTTTCCATGAAAAACTGCAAAAAAAAATCTGTCACTTTGCCCCCCTATCCACTTGTCAAAGTCTTTTCAATTCATAAATTCCAAAAAAACCTTTTTTACCCTTATTGAATTGTTCACCATATGTTTCACTGAAACACTTGTCTACTCACAACCTACCTTTTATAAAGCCTCCTTGTTATCTGCTACCCTATTCCTTTACCCTAATTTTTTAATAAAAAATTCTCCCATCCTTTACCAGGTATATCAACAGACTTACCCCCCTAAAATTTTTTGCATCTCTTTTGCCCCCTTTGCCTTTATGCAAAGGTTACACATCCCCTTTGCCAACGTAGGTACCCTACCCCCTTTTCCATACATTTATTAAATAAAAGAACCAACCACCAAAAACTATATCCCCACCTGCTTTAAAATTTTTATCTTTTTCCCCTCAAAACCCCGCTGCCTTACCCCCTTTATTCTACCCCTTGCCCCACGAAATTCCCCACTTCACAAAATGGCTCTTTCCTCACTCCTACAGAGTTATTCCTCCCTTTCCCCGTACCGAAATCCCCAGCTTCCCTATCTTCATCAAATCTAAAAATTCCCCAAATTTCCTTCCATCTTCCCAAAACCTCTAACTTCCTTTTTAAAATCTCCTCCCCTATTTTTAACTGACAAATCCATTTGTTCTTTTGGGTTCCCCAACTTGTTAATCTCCCTCCAAAACTTTTTCAAAAAATTTGTTGATAAAATCTCACCCCCCTCTCTCATATCTCTCTTTTTACATTGTTACCACTCTGTAACCTCTCTTTTTCTCTCCATATCTTTCCTCCTTGCATCACATTACTTTGTAAAACCTTCATAAGCTAAATTTTTCTCTCTCTTCTTAATATCTTTTTTCATCTTTAATTTTCCTCAATAGCTTTCTTCCCCCCCGAACCTAATTTCCTGTAACCCCCCCAAAATTTTGCTGAAAACTCAACACAACATTTTTTAAAAAAAACCCCATTTAAACTTCGACCCCCTTTCTATACTCTTACTAGCCATTTCCCCCAATAGTTTTTATTTTACCCAACTGCCCCCTCTTAGTTTAAAACCTTTTACCTCTCTCTTTCTTGTGCTTTCCCTTTTCCTTGTTCCCCTCTATTTTTCTCCCCCTGTAGCCACAACTAAAAAGTGATCGTACATCTGTGGCCCCTTTTTAAACATGTACATCCTGAAGTCTACTCAAACATCTTTATCTACCAATACATAGTCCAACAAACTACTGTCATTACACCCTACATCGTTCTTGTATACTTTTTTCCTCTTTTTTTTAAAAAAGTGTATTACCTAATCAAACCCCTTTCACCCTTTTACCCCAAACTTATCCCCCCTCTCTAAATGTTTCTCCACTTTAGATTTAGGTCCCCTCCATAAATTTCCCCTCACTTGGTTTTAAAGGGGTTCCTTCATTCTTAACATTCCTTTGGGCATGGTAGGTAAATTTCGGGTGCCCGGGGTGAATGATAATGGGAGACCTTCGTTTTAACTTTGTATAGAAAGAAGTTTGGTAATAGGTAATTTATATTTTAGGAAAAAAAAAAGGGTAGGCATACGAGTCATAAAATAGGGCGTAATGACAGTAGTTTATTGGAATCGCATTGGGGGATAAAAGGTTGATGGGCAGATATCCTGTGCATGTTTTAAAAAGGGGGCAAAAGATATTTATTATTTAGTTTTTGCTCGAGAGGTAAAAAAGGGAGTTGGGGTGTAAAAGGAAAGGTTTCCCAAAATACGAAAGAGGTGTAGGTGTGAGGGTAAACTAAGCAACTTTGGTTTTAAAAAAGGGGGCTAGTGAGAGTATAAGCAAAAAAGGTTGAAGAGATATGGACTAAATATAAAAAAGCAGTGTTGGGGGTTCAGAGAAGTTTTAGATATGGATGGTGGGGGGAGGAGGGAAAAGGAGCGATGATTGAAGTGAGGTAGAGAGAGTAGTAAGAGAGGAAAACATAATATGAGAGCTTTTTCAAGGGGTGATAAATAGGGAGAGGAAGTATTGGAGAGAGGTTAGAGGTGGTGAAGGGAATAAAAGGAAAGCAAATGAGAGGGGTGAGTGCTTTCATATTTTTTATGAGAATAGGAAAAAGGTTTTGGTTGATAATAAGTGAAAAAGCATGGAAGAAAAAGACTTGCTTTTTAAAAAAAAGAAGAAGTTATTTGTGGAGGTGGAGTTGAAGAAAATGGGGGGGCATATTTTTGGGGAAAAGATAAAATTGACAAAAAAGGAAAATTTAATTGTAAAATGGCCCGGGCTTCAACATCTCGTGGAGTGTAGAGCCCGTATGGTGAGGGGGATGTGTGGGTGTGGGTTTAAAAAGAAAGAAGGTAAAAAACCCCGGGATTGAGGGATCAAAAAAGAATTGTTAAAAAGCAGTTGGAAATTTAGTTTTGAAATGGCTGGGCTTTTTTTTAATAAAAAGTTTAAAAGAGTGGAAGGCACCTAGGGGATGGCAGGTAGCATGCATAGTTCCTTTGTATGAAAGGAAAGGGGACAATAGAGAGTGTAAAAATTATAGGAAATAAGCATGTTGAGTATTCCTGGTAAGGTGTATGGTGGACTTATCAGTGAAAGTATTAAGAGTAAGATGGAAGGCAGGATCGTAGATGAACAAAGAAGGATAGAAGATGGGTAGACCAAGTGTTTACAAAGAAGCATATAAGTGAATAATATTTAGATAAGGGTAAAGTGATTGTCATTGCATTTCTGGGTTTGGAAAATCCAAATGATAGGGTGGATAGACGAACAATATGGCAGATGCTGCAAATGTATGGAATAGGCGGTAGGTTACTGACAGCTGTTAATAGGTTCTACAAGAATAAGAACATAAGAACGAAGGAACACTGCAGAAGGCCTACTGGCCCATGCGAGGCAGGTCCAAGTCTCCTACCGGCTTAAGCCAATGCACCCAACCTAGTCAGGTCAGGTCACATTGACTTAAGGGAGGAACACGGCAACCGACCTGGTAGCACAAGCTATCAGGTCTAACTCACACCCACCACATCTACTCATGTATTTATCCAACCTTTTTTTAAAAGCTACAAAAACGTTCTGGCCTCTTTAACGGTACTTGGGAGTTTGTTCCACTCATCCACAACTCTATTACCAAACAGTACTTTCCTATACCCTTTCCCTGAATCTGAATTTTTCCAACTTAAAACCATTGCTGCGAGTCCTGGTCTAGGCTAGATATTTTCAGCACACTATTTACATCCCCTTTATTTATCTTTTCTTCCATTTATACACCCTCATCATTCCCCCCTTAATTCTACGTTTCTGAGATGCAGTTTAGGGCCCTTAGTCTTCCTCATAGGGAAGGTTTTGATAATGGGATCAACTTTTCATCCCCTTTGTCCCTTTCAGAGATTTATATCATTCTGTTAAAGGTGAGCAAAATGTGCAGCTTTAATCTAATGAGGCCTAACCAAGGAGTATAGAATTGAAAAAACAACCTGAGGACTCTTTATTTATGCTTCTTGATATGAAGCCAAGGATTCTATTAGCTTTATTGCGAACACTTATGCACTGTTGTTTGGTTTCAGTTACTGCTAACCAGAACTCCCAAATCTTTTCGCAATCCCTAATATTTAAAATCTACAATTTTTTAGTTTATAGTGGCATGGTTATTGTCCTGTCCAACATTTAGAACTTTGCATTTGTCTATATTAAAACTGCATCTGCCACTTCTCCCACCACTGCATCAGTTTTATTCAAATCTTCCTGGAGTGCTCGAATGTCCTCGTCAGAAAGAATTCGACGGCCTATTTTGGTTGTCATCGGCAAACTTGCCGATGTCGCTCTTTATGCCTCATCTATGTCGTTTATGTAGATGTGGAACAGCAGAGGGCCCAACACTGACCCCCGTGAACACCGCTCGTGACCCCTTCCCCCCTCTGATTTTCCCATTTATGCAAACTCTTGCTGCCTATTTGTCAACCATGCCTCTATCCCGGAAAAAATTTCTCCTCCTATTCCATGTGCTTTAATTTTCCTCAATAGTCTCTGATGTGGGACCCCGTCAAAAGCCTTACTGAAGTCCATATACACAATATCATATTCATTACATGATCTACCTCCTCAAATACCTTAGTGAAAAAAGTTAATAAATTCGTAAGGCAGGAACGCCCCTTTGTAAAACCATGCTGAGATTCGTTGATTATTTATGCTTTTCAAGGTGGCTACGAACTGCTCGGCAATTATTGATTCCATAAATTTTCCCATATGGAGGTTAGGCTTATTGGTCTATAGTTCGAAAGCTAAGGACCTGTCACCTGTTTTGAAAATAGGTATCACATTTGCCATTTTCCACTTATCTGGCACTTGCCAGTTTGTAGTGATATGTTGAAAAGATTAGCCAAAGGTGTGCTAAGCTCCTCTTTACATTCCTTTAGAACCCTTGCATACAGTTCATCAGGGCCTGGGGATTTCTTAGGTTTTAATTTATCTATTTGCCTAAGAACCATATCACTTGTGACCCTGATAGTGCACAGTTTATTATCGTCCTGTTCTACATAATTTATCATTACTGGAATATCGCTGGTATCCTCCTGTGTAAAAACTGAGAGGAAGTATGTGTTAAAAATCTACACATTTCCTTATCACTGTCAGTGAGCTGACCCGAGGAACTTTTGAGTGGGCCTATCTTGTCCCTGATCTTACTTCTGTATACCTGAAAGAATCCTTTTGGGTCAGTCTTCGATTCTCTTGCAACTTTAACCTCATAATCTCTTTTTGCTTTTCTAATTCCCTTTTTTATTTCTCTAACTGAATATATCGATTTCTCAATTGCCCCTCTCCTCTTTTGATTTGCCTATATATGCCTCTCTTTTGACCAATCAGATATTTTAATCTATTGTTCATCCATTTAGGATCATTTTTGTTTGATCTGATTTCCCTATTTGGAACATAATTTGACTGAGCAGCTAGAACTATGCCCTGGAAACATCATATCGGCAACCATCACCACCTACCTGACCCTTAGTCAGGTCATTCCAGTTCAGCCCACATAAGTAATGTTTCAGTCCTACGAAATCAGCCAAGCGAAAGTCAGGGACGGAGACTTGATTGCCATTATTAGGGGAATTCCATGATATATTAAAACTAAGTGATTGTGATCACTTTCCCCAAGCTCATCAGCAACCTCAAGATTATTAATTAGTGTTTCCCTACTGGCAAGAACCAAGTCAAGGAGGTTATTTCCCCTAGTTGGCTCTGTCACAAACTGTTTTAAAAAACAATCCTGGATCGTATCAAGAAAGTCACCTGACTCTAAATTTCCTGTCAAATTGCTCCAGTCAATCTGTCTATAGTTGAAATCTCCCATTAGCACAACATTTTCGTATGTAGATGCCTTACGAATTTCGTCCCATAGAAGTTTACTGCACTCCCTATCAAGATTTGGGGCCGTGTAAATCACACCCAAAATTAGTTTTTCTCGGCCCTCGAGAAGCTGTAACCAAACAGATTCAGTGGCTGACGCTTCTAATTTAATATCTTGTCTAACACAACAATTTAAATTGTCTCTGACGTACATCGCTACTCCACCACCTTTCCTGTTGACCCTGTCAGTGTGGAATAATTTATAGCCTTGTATGTGACATTCAGAGGGCATCTCTCTATCTTTCAGATTGAGCCAGGTCTCTGTTAAAGCAATAATATCTATGTTTCCTGCACTTGCAATTAATCTTAGCTCATCTATCTTATTTCTTACACTCTGCTATTAGTATAGTAAACCTTAAGGGAGCTAGTCCTTGCTGCCTCTGCTGTCCCCCTTTGTTTGCTGACCTGATCTATTGTCTTTATTTATAACTTCATGCTGAATGCCTTTTATACATTTACTGTTTCAACCCAAGTGTTGCAACCTGCTTGTTTCCCACACACACCCATACCTCTATCTTCCATTCAGTTTAAAATCATAGGCATTTCACCAATGGCCTTCTCAATCGAGTCTGCAAGTGCTACCACCCCAGCCCAGAGAGATGTACCCCATCCCTTGCATACATATCATGTTTGCCATAAAAGTTGTTCCAGTTGTCAATGAATGGGATTGCAAGTTCCTTGCAGTATCTGTCTAGCAGCAATTTACACCAATTGCCTAGACAACCATTCATTTCCTACTCCCCTTCTAGGCAAGATGCTACATATGATTGGGATCCCTCCCTTAGACTTAATGAAATCTATAGCTGACCTGTACTTATTAGCAGCTCTTCTCTCCTACCCTTCCCAATATCATTTCCACCAGCACTGAGACAGATAATGGGCTTGTTCCCATTACCTGACATGATATTATCCAGCCTGTTGACAATGTCCCCAACACCAGCTCCAGGGAAGCACACTCTATCCTCATCTTCTTATTCCTATTACAAAAAGCACGGTCAATATATCTTACTGAGAGTCACCAACCACAAGAATGCGCTTACCTCCATTAGCAGGGGCAGTAGTACCCTTACCTTCACTGGCCACTGAAGTACATTCATCTTGAAGAACTGAGAAGCGATTTCCTACCTTCAGATCTTCACTCTTAACTTTCCTTACTCTGATGCGCCTTCCATTACTGTGAACCACTCGCCACTTGTAGCAGGTGCTGGATGCACCCATGCTGGTAGCCGTTGCTACCTCCCCAACTACAGCCTCCTCACAGCGAGAGACAGACTGCACCTCACTTGAAGCCTCATTCCCCACAACTCCAGCCACCTCACACTCTCTCCCAGACCCATTGAGGTGGACCTTCAGCCTCCTAATCTCCTCCTGGAGAAGCAAGACCTCCTCCTTCAACTCTCCAACCTCAATTTTTAAAACACTGCAGAAGCAAGCCATGCTTTGTAACTGTCCACACTAATCCCCAAAGCAGCTCAGGGTCTGTGACCCTGTAACTCTTCTTCCCTAACGGCGTCTAGCATGGCCTGCAATTCTGCTTGAACCTCCGTCACGTCGTTACAACGTCGTTGCTTGCCTCTCATTTTAATTTTTGTAAATAAACCAAGCCCACAAGAGTCTCAGACTTATAACCAATATTTGGACACTCAAATATAAAGATGGACAGTATTGGGTTAGGTTACCATGGAAATTAAATCGACCACATCTACCTAGCAATTATCGCATGGCTTTCGGACAGATGAAAGCACAAATACATGAGCTCAGGAAGAATCCAGAGCTACTAACTGTCTATGATGATAATATACAAGAACAGTTGGACAATAAATTCATTGAGGAAATAGTCGAAGATAAGTTGAAGACAGAAGCTCATTATCTCCCGCACCATGGAGTCAGAAAAGATTCTGAAACCACTCCCCTACGTGTTGTATATAATTGCAGCGCACGTGCAAATAAAGATGTAGCAAGTCTTAATGATTGTCTGATGACCGGACCCTCACTAACTGAGAAGCTTGGAGACGTGCTTATGAAATTTCGCACAAGCCCATATGCCTACACGGCTGATATTTCCAAGCTTTCTTAAGAGTAGGGACTACAAAGAAATGATAAGAGATTATACTCGATTCTTGTGGCCTGAAAATCCAATGATCCTCAAAGTACCCTGTGGAAAACTTATCGTTTCAAATCAGTATTATTTGGATGCAACATCCTCTCCATTCTTACTAGAAGCTACTCTAAATACACATTTGAAGAAATCT
Organism: Cherax quadricarinatus; assembly: GCF_026875155.1. NCBI lineage: Eukaryota > Metazoa > Arthropoda > Malacostraca > Decapoda > Parastacidae > Cherax > Cherax quadricarinatus. The sequence goes on along the minus strand of NC_069415.1, from coordinate 69,469,196 downwards.
GAAAGTCCTTCAAAGAAGTCTTAAGAAAAGTTTTTTTTCTTATGTGGACAATCTTCAAGGTACTGTGAAATAAAAGGAGGATTTGAAATCCTTTTACAGAGAAGCAACCAAGGAGATGAAAGAAGCAAATATGGCCTCTAAGGGATGTGGAATACAAATTCAAGCAATTAAGGGAACTTATCAAAGAAGATTTCCCTGAAACTGAAAATTCCTGATTGCAACTATATACTGGGACTTATTGGAACACACAGGAAGATTACTGAGTCTCAAAAAGATAACAATAAATCATGGCAGTCCACTCACTAAAACGTAGTTTACTGTCAGAGGTATCACAATGTTTGATCCTCTAGGACTCGTCTAACCAATTACCATAAAGGGTAAAATGCTTATGCAAGATGCATGGAAACTCAAAATTGGATGGGATGAGAACTTGCCTCTAGAAATGAGTCAGCATGGATGAATATCCAAGGTGTTGTAAGCATCTTCATCAAATTAAATTTCCCAGACAAATAGATCAAGAGGGAAACAAGTACACAATACGTGTGTTCTGTGCTGCGTCAACCAGAGGTTATGGCGCTGTAGCTTACATGAGTAATGCTGAAGGAAGTACACTAATTACTTCAAAGGACAGCACTCTATGTAGGCACAAAATTAGCTGTCTATCTCACCAAAGTACTTGATCATCTCACTATTGAAAAAACCGTGATCTGGATTAATAAGAGTAGTTGGTCTATGTACAGAACAGAGTAGCATAAATAAAAGAGATGCAGAGAGATTATCTCTTTCTCCACGTCTCTACCCAAGAGAATCCAGCTGACATGTTGTCACGTGGTGTCCCACTCAAGAAATTTGTGGATAATAAATTATGGCTCCACGGGGGGGGGGGGGGTGAAAACCGACTGGCTCTCTAATGGAAATAACTGGCTCGCAAAAAGCTCACATTATGCCAGAAGATACAGTTCTGACTTGAACACCAGCAGAAATAAGTTGTGTAAAATACTGCAGACACAACAGAAAAGTCATTGATGGATCTAATTCTATTTTTGGGTAAAACTCTTAAGAGTTACAGTCTTGTCTTTAAAATTCATTTAAAGGAATTAACCTGATTATGATGTCTTGAACCCATTAAATACTGGGTGAAATAATACAGGATAATATGTTTTCTCTTAAAGATATACTTTTCTAGAAACACAAGAATAAATCCCCAAAAGAAACCTGTCATGATTAATTCTTTAGAACTTTATCTCGACTCAGGAAAAGATTATAAGATGTCGAGGAAGAATTCATAATTCTTCACTACCTAAAGAAGCCATACATCAATATTGATCCCAAAGAATCATTGGCTAACAAACTGATTGTGACAAAACGCCCACAGTAAACGTGTTACATGGTGGTGAGTAGCTGACACACTTTGTCATATACGACAATCCTACTGGTACCTCAAGGGCGAACAAGTGTGAAAAAACAATAAAGGACTGTATTACTTGTCGTCACTTTCGATAAAGAGTATGTCAGTATCCAGGTCCACCTCCATACCCTCTGAAAGAGGTTGTCATATCACTTCCATTTGAGGTGACAGTGTAGATTACATCTGACCAATAATTTTAACCAAAACAGTTGACAAAGTTCCCATCAAGGTGTGACATCTGTTTGTTCATTGTGTGCTACAATAGAGCAGTACATCTAGAAGTAGCCACTTGACATGTCTGCTGAAAACTTTATCAAATTATTCAGAAGGATTTGCAGCAGAGGCATGTCCCAGATGATGAATTCAGATAATGCAACGGAATTTGTTTGCTGGTTGCTGCTTATAATAAGCAGATCTTTGATTCAACCAGAAAGTACAACAGTGCTGAATCAACGCAGATGGGCGTTGGAGATTACATTCCCCTCCTAAATCTCCATGGCACGGCGGATATTATGCAAAGAATTGATCGGCATTGTAAAAACGTTTGTTTAAGGGAAGACTCTTAATCGTCAGAGAAATCGACTTAGAAGAATTCCGTACAGTGTGACGGAAATAGAAAATAGAGTCAACAAACAGACCTATAACTTATGTTACGATGTCTGGACAATTTTAGAAGTGTTAAGTTCCATCTCATTTACTCCATGGCAGAAGGCTGCGAACCTGTCCTCCCAAGAATGGGATAAAGAAATCATAGAGGATCCTACTTATTTCGATCTGAGGCAACTCGGGACCGTAAATTCAAACAACCTTAATAAAGTGATTGAACGTTGGAGGAGAAAAATTTGGCGAGAAGACATCTCCTCTCATTGAAGAACCTTCTATGGAGCAGGTGTTCCTGAAAATCATAAGTCCTTAAGACCTGGTGACATATTGATTATCGACAATGATGGTCCGAGGTCCCAATGGCCACTTGGAAAAATTGTGACCATATATCCTGATGCAAATGGAATCATCAGGACAGTTGATGTTTTGAGCAAAGGTGTAGTGAATAAGCGGACAATAAATAAACTAGTGCCGTTAGAATTACACAGTGTTGAAAACAAAATTAGTGATTCTCCAGAAACCACACCGACTAAAGCTGTTCAGAAAAGACAAGCAGCAGTTGTGGCGAGTGAGAAAATTAAATTAATGTTAAGTGATGAATAGTTCACCTGCAGCGAACCTTCTCCTCCCCCCAGTGTGGAGAAATTTTCTCCAGGAGGGGGGTATCAGCCCCCTTCAGCCCTTTCAGCCCCTTCAGCCCCTTTCAGCCCTGAGTGGCCAAGCCCTCAGAAGGGGCGAGCGTCTTGTTTACTGCTAGAGTGAGTAATTGATCACAGATGCTATGCCACGTAGTCAAGTGACCTCTGCTCCTTGCAGCGGTGTTGCAAAGTGTATTTTTATAAGAGACAGTACATCTCTTACTTAGCAGGACAATTAAGGAAAATCCTGCTCCCACTTTATTACCATAGTAAAAATAGTGTACATTGTTGTCTATGCTTAAGACAGCAAGAAACAAACATTCTGCTTTGCTTCATCGAGGAGGTGACAAGGATGCGAGGTACTAGGTCAAACCAGTAGTCCACACTTACCTGTCATGCGGTGCGAGAGTTGTCCCACGATGACCAGTAATCCACACTTACCTGTCATGCGGTGCGAGAGTTGTCCCACGATGACCAGTAATCCACATTTACCTGTCATGCGGTGCGAGAGTTGTCCCACGATGACCAGTAATCCACACTTACCTGTCATGCGGTGCGAGAGTTGTCCCACGATGACCAGTAATCCACACTTACCTGTCATGCGGTGCGAGAGTTGTCCCACGATGACCAGTAATCCACACTTACCTGTCATGCGGTGCGAGAGTTGTCCCACGATGACCAGTAATCCACACTTACCTGTCATGTGGTGCGAGAGTTGTCCCACGATGACCAGTAATCCACACTTACCTGTCATGCGGTGCGAGAGTTGTCCCACGATGACCAGTAATCCACACTTACCTGTCATGTGGTGCGAGAGTTGTCCCACGATGACCAGTAATCCACACTTACCTGTCATGTGGTGCGAGAGTTGTCCCACGATGACCAGTGATCCACACTTACCTGTCATGTGGTGCGAGAGTTGTCCCCCGATCCCCCCCAGTGATCCCCTTACCTGTCTGTGGTGCGGAGTTGTCCCACAACCAGTGATCCACATTAGTCAGGGGGGGCGGGGGTTGCCCCCACGATGCCCATGATCCAATTCCCGTCATGCGGTGGGGGAGATTGCCCCCACGAGACCATGACCCACCTTACCTGTACGGTGGAGAGTTTCCCCCGAGACCGGGTACCCAACTTACCTTATGGGGCAGAGTTGCCCCACATAAACCAGGATCCACACTTCCCTGTCATGTGGGCGGGTTTGTCCCGATGACCAGTCCCCCCCTTACCTGTCATGGGGTGCGAGGTTCCCCAGATGCCCAGTATCCACATTCCCCTTATGGGGTGGGAGTTGTCCCACGTGCCATGACCCACACTTACCTGTCATGTGGTGCGAGATTTTTGCCCCCGAGACCATGCCCCCAACTTCCCGTCATGGGTGCGAGATTTTTGCCCCACGTGCCAGTAATCCACCTTACCTTCTGGGGGTGCGGAGTTTCCCCCGATGCCATGTCCACATTCCCTGCAGGGGTCGAGGTTGCCCCACGATGACCAGAAATCCACACTTCCCTGTCATGCGGTGCGAAGTTGCCCCACGATGACCAAAATCCACACTTACCGCATGTGGGCGAGAGTTGTCCCACTGCCATAATCCACACTTAGTATGTGGTGCGGAGTTGCCCCACGATGACCAGTGATCCACACTTACCGTCAGTGGTGCGAGAGTTGTCCCCCAAGACCAGTGATCCACACTTCCCTGTATTGGGCGAGTTGCCCCCGTGCCATGATCCAACTTCCTGAAAAAGGAAAACAAAAAAGGGAATTTATATTATATCTTCCTTACCTTTAAAACCCTTTAAATTCATAATAATTTACATTAACTTTTGCAAATTAATTTTTTCATTCGAACACCCTGGGCAGAGTCCGTTATTACGCTGGAGCAACCAAGCTTCGTAAACAAGTGTTACGGGAGGTGATTATTATTAAAACAAAACTAAGCGCTAAACCCCCAGGGTTACAGCGTAAAAGGTGGGGTTGTAAGGCGGGAAAGATTTTTAAAAGGAAGTAAATAAAGGGTTGTGTAACAAATTTGTTGTCAAAAATTTAAAGAGAGTCGGTCAAAGGTGGAGCTGTACGGGGGGTAAATAGTCTGGTCAAATGGAGCTGTCAGGAGGAGGAAAGATAGTCGTTTTTAAGGGGTGGAGCTGTCAGCGGAGGTAAGTTTGTCTGTGCTAAGTGAACTGTCAAGAGGAGGAAAATAGTCTGGTTAAGGTGAAGTGTCCAGGAGGTAAGATATCTGTTTTAAGGGGGACTGTCACGAGGGGGGTAAGATAGTCTGTGTCTAAGGGGGGAGCGTCAGCGAGGAGGTAAGAAAGTTGTTCAAAGGGTGGAGGTCAGGAGGAGGTAAAATACTGGTCTAAGGTGGAGCTTCAGCGAGGGAAAGATAGTCTGGTCTAAGGTGGAGCTGTCACGAGGAGGTAAGATAGTCTGGTCAAGGGGACGTCACGAGGAGGTAAGATGTCTGTGTCTAAGGGGAGCTGTCAGCAGGAGGTAAAACTGGTCAAGGTGGAGCTGTCAGGGGGAGTAAGATATTTGTGTAAAAGGGGGAGCTGTAGCGAGGAGGAAAGATAGAGTCGGTTAGGTGGAGCTGCAGCGGGGAGGAAAAAGAGCTGTGTCAAAGGGTTTTAAGCTGTAGCGAGGAGGTAAGATAAAGTCCGTTTTAAAGGTGGGCTGTCAGCGAGGGGTAGATAGCTGTCCCTAAGTGGAGCTTCAGCGGGGAAAGAAAGTCTGGAAAGGTGGAGCTTAACGAGGGGGTAAAAGTCTGTGTCAAAGGGGGAGCTGTCACGGGGGGTAAGATAGACTTTGCAAAGGGGAGCTTCAGCGAGGAGGTGATGTCCTGTTAGGGGAGCTGTCCGGGAGGTAAGAAGTCTTTTTTAAAGGGGGGAGCGTCGCGAGGGGTAAGATAGTCGTTTAAGGTGGCTGTCAGCGAGAGGAAGATAGTGTCTGTGCTAAGGGGGACTGTCAGCGAGGAGGAAAATTGGGTTTTAAAGGTGGGAGGTCAGCGGGGAGGTGATAGTGCCCTGTTTTAAAGGGGGACTGTCAGGGAGGTAAGAAGTTTGTTAAGGTGGAGCGTCGCGAGGGGGTAAGTAGTCTGTGTCAAAGGGGGAGTGTCACGAGGAGATAAAAGCTGTGTCTAAGGGGGAGCTGCACGAGGAGTAAGATAGAGTCGGGGTCTAAGGTGGAGTGTCGCGAGGAGGAAAATAGAGTCTGGTCTAATTTTTGCTTCAGGGAGGGAGGAAAGAATTTGTGTCTAAGGGGGAGCGTCACGGGATAAGATAGTCTGTGCTAAGGGGAGCGTCGCGGGGAGGAAAGATATTTGTGTCTAAGGTGGAGCTGTCAGAAGGGAGGTAAGATAGAGTTGTTCAAAGGTGGGCGTCCGAGGAGGTAAAATAAGTCTGTGTTGGGTTTACTGCGCGGGGGGTAAATAATTGTGCAAAGGGTGGAGTGTCAGCGAGGGGGTAAGATAGTCTGGTTAAAGGGTGGACGTAGCGAGGGGGTAAATAGTCTGTGCTAGGTAGCTTCAGGGGGGAGTAAGTAGTCTGTTCTAAGGTGGAGCTGCGCGAGGAGGTAAGATAGTCTTTGTCAAAGGGTGGAGCTGTCAGCGGGAGGAAAGATAACCTTGTCTAAGGGACGTCACGAGAGGAAGATAGCCCTTTGTCTAAGGTGGAGCAGTCAGCGAGGGGGTAAGTAGTCTTTTCTAAGGGGGACTGTAGCGAGGAGGTAAGATAGTGTCTGTTCAAAGGGGGACTGTCACGAGGAGGTAAGATTGTGTTAAGGTGGAGTCAGCGGGGAGGTAAATAGGGGTCTGTGTCTAAGGGGCTGTCGCGAGGGGGAAAGATAGTCTGTGTCTAAGGTGGGACGTCGGGGGGTTTAAGTAGGTTGTTCTAAGGGGACGTCAGCGAGGAGGTAAATAGTCTGTGTCAAGGTGGAGCGTCAGCGAGGAGGAAAGGAGTCTGTGTTAAAGGTGGAGCTGCCCGCGAGGAGGTAAGATAGTCTGTGTCAAGGGGGAGCTGTCGCGAGGGGAAAGATATTTTTTGTCAAAGGTGGAGCTGTCAGCGAGGGGGTAAGATGTCTTTTTTTAAAGGGGAATGCAGCGAGGAGGTATGATACCCTTGTCTAAGGGTGGGACGCAGCGAGGAGGAAATAGTCTGTGTTAATTGGGATGTAGCGGGGAGGTAAGTAGGTTAGAGTTAAGCATGACGAGTCGAAGGAAAATTCTCCGTGCTCTGATAGCTGGACCATCCAACAGAATATGGCAAATTTAAAAATTAAAAAAGACAACCGGGGGGGTCAGGGCCTCCCCTGACTACCTATGAGTGAGACTTTTGTGCCCGTGTTGTGTAGCCAAAAATTTATGTTTGCAGAAAACGGGAAAAAGCGTTGGACTTGTTTCATTCTTTCGTGAAGCTGTTTGTCTAGTCTTTGTAAAATATGTGATAAAACAAATTAATTACACTGCTGTTACTTTTACCTATGTTTAGTATTAATTACGGCTTTCCAAAATTATTCAATGAGAAAAAAATACAAAGTTGGAACAAATTAATAGGAACCCCTTTTTCTTTAATATTTTTTTAGTTTCAGGTGGGGTTTTTCCTCCTTTTTCCGCTAAAAAAAGCGCTAATTTTAGAAAAAAATTTCTATAGCATTTGAAAGTAACCCGGGAAATTTTGAGCCCTACTGAAACAAAACTTTCTGAAACCTTCCAAAGACGACGGTTGAAGAAACTGGTTCCCGACTTGCGTTCCAAAGACCCCCCCGATTCTCGATAAAATTTAGATCCCTGATTATGGAGGCCAATCCCCTTTTTTCACCTTACTTTTGGTTAAAATTTATAGCATTTTTCTCTTAGTGTGTGAATGGGGCTTATGTTTGATGTAGCGGAAAAGGGGGCCCGTAACACATTTAAATTGTTTTTTCAGTTATTTGACAGTTCAGCCATGTTAAGCTATATGAATTCTTTTGATTTATATAATCACAGAAAATCGATTGATGTTTTCCTGACAAAATCTGGGCCCCGTTTTTCATCAGCCACTATTTTAAAGGGGAAAGGGGGCCCCTTTAAATATTTTAATGCACGCATCGCGTATTCAGTAACTTACAGCAAAGATTTTCCTTAAATTAAGGAATATCTAGTCACAGATTAATACTAATAATTAGCTAAATTAGGAACTGAACACGAAGAGAAAAAGAACACTACTTTAAGGGAAAATGAGGGCGTTAAAGAGCTGAAATAGTTTTGAAATCTGGGGGAAAATCTACCTTTTTTATTTTAAATATGGGGAATTTTTCAAACCCCGGGATAAAAATTCGCACAATCTTGCCAGCTTCAGTTGTTGAAGATTTTCATCAAAGGGAAACATTTTTTTTTTTTTAAACTGATCAATTTAGACTAAAAGACTTAAAAAAACTAAACTTTTCTAATTCCTCCGTGTTAATATACTGCCCCCCCCCGGGGTGCCATGGTCAAAGACACCAGGTATCACTCCCTGGAACAGGCAGAGGTGTAAGGAAAAATGTCAAAAATTTCCAAACCGTGCCGGGGGTCGAGCCAGGACCCTCGGATGTAGTAAATTTAAACACCCATGAATTATATATTTAAAAAGTGTTGGTCAGTAACGGGATGGTGTGTTGGTGCCCAAGGCGAGGGAAGAGGATTTTTGGGGGTTATTGGGGGAATTCTTTGGTGATGTGTAAATTGTTTGCAAGGTGTTGGGAAAACCCTATTAAGGATCATGAAAGGCCCCTCTCTGGGACAGTTTGGCCTTCCAATAGGTCAATGCTTTTTTGGGCTTTTTTTTATTGTGATTTTTGGGAGTTGAACAGGAAGGAAAAAAAAAGAGTTAATAGCCCCAGTGGAGGGGGCTGTGATTCAGTTGAAAGGGACACCCGGAAGGTTTACTTATCCGGGGTTTGGGGGGGAAAAGGGGGGTGGGTTGACACGTTGGCCCGGGGGGCTTAGGCAAGGGAGATTAAGGAGGATTGGGGGGGGTTTTGGGCATGGGAGGGGTTTAGGCAAAAGGGGGTTCCGGCTAGATGCTCTTCGCTTGTGCAGGATCCTTTTTTTTTGGTTAGGCTGGAAAAGGTTTTTTTATGGCGTCGGGGGGGGGAAGTGGTTTACCCAGAGATTTTTGGTTATTGGGCGACACCACGTTTTGGTTTAGTAATAATATGGTTTTGGGGTATGGATTATAAGGGGTTTCTAGAGTTCCACTCAGAGACTTTGAGGAAATTAACCAACGGGGAAAAGGAAAATTTTTTTCCCGGGTAGAGTCGTGGTTGACAAAAAGGAGAAGGGTTTTCATAAATGGGGGGAAAAAAGGAATGGGCACTCCCCAAGCGGTTTCCAGAGGGCCCCCCGTTTTTTCACAATTCATAAACGATAAAAGGAATAAAAACGAATAAGCAAAATTTTCTGAGAACCCCCAAAATAGGCCGTCCAATTCATCTATTTTAGGATTAGTGCACCCGAGATTTGAATAGGCTGTGCAGTGGTCGGGAAGTGGGGATGCATTTTTATAAACAAATGCAAAGTGTAAATTTGGACAGGACAATAACCCCCGCATTAAAACTGAAAAGCTTTAACTTAATACTACTGACTGCGAAAAGGATTTAGGGGTTTGGTTAGCAGTAATTGAAACCAAGACAACAGTGCTGAAGTTTAATAAAAAACCCAAACCTGGGTTCATATCAGGAAAAAAATAATAAAATCCCAGGGTGTTCCTTAAAAATCTAATATCCCTTTGGGTTTGGCCCCATTTAGATTATACTGCCAAGTTTTGGCACCATATTACGAATGGTTAAATGCATGGGTAAGTACAGGGAGGGACAAAATTATCCCATGATCAGAAATCTTGAAGATTGGACACTTATTAACTATGGAATCTTTATTCAGGAAACGTTTTGCCCCCGTGACTTCACATCCAAAACAAAAAAGAAGGTGTAAGGAGAGGAGGGTTTGAGTATCTCCCACCCCCGGGGTCGAGTGTTTATCCCTCAATTGTTTGGGTGAAAAAAACGCTCCAAGGGGGGACTGATTACCTCAAAACCCCCCTTCCTTACACCTTTGCTTTTTATTTTCGAAAGCCCCGGTGGCGAAAGTTTCCTGAAAAAGATTCCCATATTTTTCACAAGGTTCCCAACCAAATTGTCGGTTTTTTTAAAACCCTTTATACATCAGAAATTTTCCCCCCAAATAACATCAAAATGGGATACAATACCCCACAGGTTGTTAGGTAAGAAAACATATAACAGTTAGAAAAATTTTTTTCCCCAAAGTTTCCCTACAAGTAGGTTCTTCACGAATACAGAAATAGGCAGGAACAGTAAATTGAAGACGATGTAAACAGTCCTCACCCTTAAAAGTCGTAAATTTGAGGTTTTCCCCCGGCCCAGAAGTTTTATTCCATGTCGCTGATCTTCAGTAGTTCCGACTAGGGCGACTTCCCCAGGCCGAGGGGCTGACAACCCCAAATTCTAGACTTTAAGGGTTGGTGATTACATCGCTTCACTCTCTACTGTTCCCGCCTACTTCTGTATTCGACTGAAAAACCATGTGTAGGCGAAACGTTTGGGAAAAAAAGTTTTAACTGTTTTTATATTTTTGTTTACCTAACAACAGGAAAATTTTCCCCCATGGGAGACTTAGGGGGCCCCAATTTCACCCTGAAAGGGGTAGAATTTGGGGGATATGATTGAAGTGTATAAAAGGGGAAAAGGAGTTAAAAAGCATTTGAAAATATCCCCCAAAAAAGGACTCGTAGCAAAGGTTTCAAGTTGGCAAATTCCGATTCAAAAGGCATGGGGAAACACTGGTTTGGGAATAGATTTGTGGATGAGGGAACAAAACCCCGATACCCATAGAAGCTAAGACCTTGTGCAGTTTTAAAAGTAGGGTTTGGGTAAAAACATGAGGGTGTGGGGGGGTGGAATGGGTGACAGCTGGGCTCCAGGCTTGTGCTGTGCTCCCTTTTTAAGTGGGAAATGACCTGCAGGGGGGCATTGTTAGGCCGAGGGGTGGGATGGGCTGTTT
>NC_069415.1:69390567-69458021 GCF_026875155.1 Cherax quadricarinatus | reverse complement strand
TAGTTTCAAAAAAGGGTTTTCTTATTCCTTCGTTTCTGTTATCTCCGCTGAGGAAGGGAATTAAATACAACAATTAGTCTTTCTCAGGAGATATCGAGGAAGCGGACTTCAGATCGTAAAATATCTGCTTTTCAGTGATACACTAACGTTTACTGCAAATTAGAATATCTGCGTGTTAGAAGAGGAAATCTGTGTCAGGTGAAGCGGGATTCAGCTCTCTCCGGCTGGTCGATAGAAGGCAGTACAAGGGAAGACTAGAATGTGCGGAAGAGAGCAAGAGAGGCTGTAGAGTGAAGGAGGATGACTGGAGAGTGAGGGAGAGAGAGGCTGTAGAGAGAGGAAGAGAGGCTGTGGAAAGTGAGAGAGAGAGAAGCTGTAGAATGAGTGAGAGTGAGGCTGTGCAGAGTTAGGGGAGAGAAGCACTGGAGAGTAAGGGAAAGTGAGGCTGTGTTAAGTGAAGAAAGGTGACTGTAAGGAGAGAGGATGGGAGAGATAGTCTCCGTAAAGTGAAGGAAGTTGTGTGGAGGTAAAGGAGAAAATGCTGTAAAATGAGGGAGAGTGAGAGAGAGAGACAGAGTACGACAGAGAGAGTCCTGAATCCTACCTAGACAGATCTGTTACTTCAGCAGAGCCTTCAACATCGGAGGGATGTAGGTGGCCTTACTGTTATATACAAGGACAATATTGTCAAGTACCGCCACTTGACCCGGCTCCTGAGGGCAGCGAGGAGTGAGCTTCTACACAACAATACGGGCAGCAAACAGCAACCACATTCTGATTCTACCCATCTCAGAACATCACTTCATCTGGGATCATTTATTCCTAGATGACACAAGTCTGGAACATGTTCATACAGCATAACGACATCTATGAAATAACGTTTAAACCATATGAAAACGCTTGCCCACAGTTGGCTACAGAAAGAAAAAGAGATAGATAGATAAGATAGATAGATAGATAGATAGAAGAGAGAGAGAGAGAGAGAGAGATGAGAGAGAGGAGAGAGAGAGAGAGAGAGAGAGAAGAGAGAGAGAGATAATTCCATAAACCATTTTGTAAATATAAAAGATAGAGACACATTCTTGAGACAATCTCACTGGACATGTCAGTGTTTTTCGACTACCACTCGTTTATTTTTGTGATCTTCAATACGGCTTCAGAAAAGGTCACTCTGCTGCTGATCTGCTGTTAACCCTCTCCTACTGTGTTGCATCAGACACTGGAAGAATCCAAGATCAAACTGTGAAGTAGTGAACATAGCTGGCGTTTTCGACAAAGTATGACTCCAGGAACTTACGGCAAAATTGCAAGCACAAGGAGACGTTGGCTATAGACTATGCCTTCGTAGTGATTACCTTCAAATTAGATCCCTAAGAGTAGTTCTCAATGAGACAGCGTGAACAAGTCACTCAATTGGTACTAACAATGTAAAAAGAAGTGTACTTGGGCAAATACTATGGAATGTCGTCTTCAGTGATCTACAACTCATCCCAGAAGCACAGGCTTATGTTGATGATTGTACTCTGATATTTACTTATCCAAGTGAGGAAAGGAATACCTTCTCTCAGTTACATCGATCAACACCTTTAAAGCTATAACAGCCTGGGAAAAAACCATGGCAGGTTACATTTGATTCCCAAAAAATACAAATGATTGTCTCTAGGCACCATGATGGTAATGCTGGAGCAGTGTTAAGAATGAATGGGAGAGTATTGGAACCCGGGGATGAAGTTGGGATGAAATTTGATTCCAAACTATGATGACTCACGTAGTAAAGCTCGCAAATAAGGCTGCAATTAGACGTAACTCGATTCTACTCGACAGTAGAGGCTGTAAGACTCTGTGTGAAGGAAAAAATGCGCTCGCACCTTGAGTATGCTCCACTTTCTTGGATTGCCTGTTCTCTGTCCCACCTACAAGTTCTTGACAGAATAAAGAAACGAGCGAGATGGTCATTTCGTTTAAATCCTCCCTTGGAAAGGTTTTATTTAACACTCCCTTTTAAACACCGGAGGAATTTTGGGGGGCCCTTATGTTATTTTGTGGGGCCATTTTTTAAAGTACCCGCTTGGTTTCCCCTTCGAGGTAACGAAAAGGACTTCTACGCCCCCAAACGGGCGCAAATAGCAGCTCCCTTCTGGTTGCTCATAAACTTTATCAAAGACCCATTATTTCGTAAAATAAAATTCCCAATTTGGGAAAACTGTTCGAAAAGCCCCAATAACGTCAAAAAAATTAAAGCCCAATTTTGACTAAATAAAAAATCTCGGGCCCAAAGAGGGCCCCAAAACTTAAACCTTTTCCCTGTTTGAAAGGCTCATAATAAAAAAAAAAGGCTTACAAAGGGGACCCCTGAGGAAGGAAATGCTCTCAGGTTGTAAAAAAGGGGGGAAAACCCCCATAACCTGACCCCAGGGGAAACCCCTTTTTTGTTAAATTTTAAAAATGGTGAGAGGGGAAGAGAGAGAGGGGAAGAGAGAGAGGAGGGGAGAGAGAGAAACAGGGGAAAAGGGGGGTAGTTCAAGCTGAGGGCTATCTGCGGGATAAAAACCCAAAATCTATTTCTGCTAGAAAAAAGACGCATCATGAATTTTCTGGGGTTTTGGAGATCAGGAAAAAAAAAAAAAAAGGCTCTTTCCTTTAAGTATCCACCCCCTTTTTGGCCCACTGCTCCCACGAAAAAACAATACAAAATTCCCCTTTTCTTTATTTTAAAAAATTAAGGGAAATTCATAGGAAAAATTGTGGAAGGAAGAATAGGCCACAACCTCTTCTGCTAAATTAGAAATGTTTTTACCCTTATTTCTACTTGTGCATTAGGGGTACTGCACAGCTGTGTGTACTTTTTTTTTTTTTTTTTATTTTATTTAAAAAACTGATATACATAAAAACATTGTATTACTTACAAAAAAACCCCACAGTGAAAAAAAAAAAAATTTAATACAGTGAACTTTTTTCCCTCTCCAAACATGAAAATTAAACCCCCAACTTTACAAAAAAGTAAAAAAACCAACCACACCCCACGGGAAACTTTATAAAAAGTATTTAGTATTGTTTAAAACAAAACATACAATATTTATCTATATAAAATTTTTAATTACATATATATATTTTACACATCAAAAACACACAAACATATATTTTTAAATTTAAATTTTTAAATATACAACTCAGTTCGGTATACAGAAAAAAAACCATATAGTTTATTCCCATGTCCCCAAGGGATTTGGCTAAACAGGACCCACCATACCAAACCCAAATACACCAAAATATTAAAAACCCAAACCTTTTCCACATCCTTACAATCCCGAATTTTATAAAAAAGGGGGAAAATTTACAATAATGTTATAGTAAAAAATTTAAAAAACCATACTAGGTATTACAAAACCTCAGTACAAAATTTCCCGGTACTTTTTAAAGGGAACACCATAGATCAAGGCCATATTAAAACCCCATATAAAAAAACCCCCCAAAAACCTTTTATACATAACCTAAAAAACCCTCCTTTTTAAAATTTTTTTCATTATTACCAGTGCAGGAAAACGCTGAAAATTCAACCCCCTCACCCCGTTTGTACAGTCCCCGTTCAAAAATAACTAAAATTGAATTACCCTAAAAAAGGGGTTTTACCCTGACCTCATAAAACCCTTAAAATTTTGGTTTAGTGCTGGCAAAAGACAAAAACAAAATTCACAGACAAAAACAGATATGAAACTTTCCCTTCCCTGGGACACATACACTGTAAAAGTAGAAGATATACACCACCAATTGATTTTCAAATATTAATTTTTAACATGAAATTACAAACATTCAAAACTTTGCATATAGTGTAGTTCACACTAAAAAAACAAGTTTAATTTACCCCACATGCCATAGTAGCGGAACAATACTAGGCTATGTAAAAAATTTTAAAAGAAACCCGAACTTTAAAAAAACCCAGAGTTAGTTATAAGACAAAGGGCTGCTGAAATGTCCCGTCCCAAAAAAAAGGCCCAGTATCTCAAAAAAAATTTTGTGTTGCCCCAACGTGTAATCTAATTATTTAAAAAAAGGGAAAACCCTAGGGCTCGGTATCCGGGTTTTAAAGGGAAAATTTTTAAAACCCCCCAGTGAACAAAAACCATCAGGCTTAGAAAAGAAACCCCTAAAAACCCAAAATTTATATCCCCCTTTTGGGAAAAAACATTCTCTTGAAACTTTGGTTTACCATCCATACCAAATTTCTCATCCCTTTCCTTTAACACATCAGTTCCAGAAAAACCAAAAAACAACCCCCCCTTTACACCCCCCCAATAAGGGCCCATTTCCTTTGCCCCTCTCAGGGCCCCGCCCAAGGGAACCCACAGTGGTTTCCCTAAAACCCTTTCCCGGGGAAAATTTTTTTTTCCCAAGACGCCCCAAAAACCAACTTTTTCCCTTCACTTTTTCCTTTTAGAATCTGGCCGCCAACGCTTTTATCCTCAAAATTCCCCCCTTAACCCCCTTTCTTTCCCCCAGGAAATGCCCAGAAAACCCCCACTTGTTAAAAATTATACCCCTTTCCCTACACCCCTAGACACTCCCCCTACACCCAGTAGTAAAGCCCTTAAAAGCGACAAACGACCCCCCCCCCAAAGGCCCCCTGATAACCCCCCCCATCCATGGACTCACCCCCCCCAAGGAGGTAAAAAAAAAACCACTTGAAACCCCCGTTTCAACATCCCCAAAAAACTGACAAAAAAGCCTTTTCCCAAAAACCCCCTATAGTAACACCCCCTTTGGGAAAGCCGGGAAACCCCCATGAAAAACCCTATATACTAATTCTTTTTACTTAGCCGGTATCAAGCTTACAAAAAATTTTTCCAGAAAACCCCCCAAATTCTTACGTTGGTCCCAGGGTACCCCTTGAAATTTCCCTTGCCCTTTCACTACCCTCCCCAAACCCCGTTTACTTTGATTTTATCCACCTGTTGCACTGTCAAAAAAAATCTAAAACTATTTTCCCAAAAACCCCTAAATTTCCTTCCCACCCCATTTTTACGTGCCCCTCCAAAAACTTTTCCCTACTTTGACCCCCCTCACCCCCCCTTTCCTCAATACCCCCCCTTGATTTACGCCATGCTCTCAGTCCTATATTTAAACCCAACCTAAACCCTCTCCGCACTTTCCGTCAAAAACTACCTCCTTATTTTAACCATGCCCCCCCAAACCCCCAAACACAAACTTCAGCCCTCCTCTGCTTTTCCAAAAATATCTCGTACCTCAAAGGGGAAAAAAACCTCTGCACCCCCTTACCTTGCTTTTGGGACAAGTAAATTTAAACCCCCAAACTCCCCTCTGATGAAAAGCAAAGTCCCTCCGATTTAAAACCCTCCTAGTCAAATTAAAACCTTACCCTTGACAGATTTCCGGGAATTTCCCTTTCTCCATGCCTGCATTTCCCGCCAAATCCCCTTACCCCACATCCCTTGATTCTTTTCAACCACTTTTCCATCCTAACCTATCCCCAACCCCCCCCCCTACCCAAAATTACCGACCTCTAGAAAACCTTGATTTCACCGTTTTTTAACTTCTTTCCGGTATTTCATACCAAACATCGGGAATCCACTCTTCCCCCCCTCCTTAACTCCCCTTACCCCTTAGCATAACAGTAGTTTCATCCACATCCCCAACCCGACCCCCCCTTTGCCCCCCCCCCTTCCATCTCCTGTTTGTTCTTTCCCCTCTCAACAGACTCAAAAAAAGGGTTTTCTGCACCACCCCAAAAGACACTGTGACATGGGGCCACCCCCCTGTCTAAACCTCTCTCCATTGGTACACTTTCACCCAACCTCCCATTAAACCTGCCCCTTCACCCACCCCCATCATACAGGGTTTTCCCACCCCCCTCACTCCCCCCTCCCAAAAACCTAACCTTTTCTAAGAAAAACCCCAAAGGGAAATTCTGTCCACGCAACCCAAAAAAGCTTTCACCCAATCAAACCTAGTATTCCCCCCCCGAACTTTCTCTTTTAAAAAATTTCCCAAACCCCCACCATGTCCACCCCTCATACTTTTCCCCGGGAAATTTCCCCAAACGGGCCCCCTATTTTAACACAAAAACCCAAAACACTTTCCTCTTTCTGTTCCCCAAAACCTTAGCAAAAATCTTGTAACCCGAGCACAAAAAACGTAATCGCACGATAATCTTTTCAAAAATCGGCATTCCTTTTTTTTGGGCACTAAAACTTTCCCCCTTTCCCTTTGGGTTTTTCCCCACCCCTCCCACTATTTAACTTACAATTCAAACCCCCCCAAAAAATTTGCCTTTAACCCCCAAATTTGTTACTAAAAAAATCTTTTGGGTTTTAGCCCGTCTATGCCTGGGGTTTTACCCTGGCACACCCCCAAAAATCCCCTCCCCCACCCCCTTTCTCCCGTAATATACCCTCGATTCTGTTACTGTCCTGCTCACTTAATATTTCTTTTAAAAACCCCTTCCCCCCAAACCCGCCCCCTCCCCCACTCCCCTGCCATCCTCCCCCACTTCTCCCTAAACCAAAAATCGGCATAAAAAACTAATATTTTCCGTTGGGGGAAAGGCCCTTGCCCCTCCTAAAAACCCCCCCCCCCGTTACCTGCCCAATATACGCCAAGGTGGTCTTCGCCTCCCTTTCCCTTAAAACCCTTTTAAAAAAAAAACCCCGAGGGCCTATCTCCCCTTTAAAAGACACCCAAAAACCCCTTTGCCCAAACTCGAATTCCCCTAAAATTTTTTTTCATTGTAAAATTTCCCCAAACCTATTTCGAAAACCCTTTCCCAAAGCCCCTCACCCCGCCCACCCTTTCCCCTCGCATAACAGCCCTTTTTAACTGCCCCTAAAGAAAATTTTTGTAGGCCATGCCCCACCTACCCCCATCCCCTCCCCCCGTATTTAAAAAAATTTTCCCCTATTTAAAATTTTAAACCCCCCCCCTCTTTTTCCCCCCCAAAACCCCAAAAAAATCCTTTTCCCATTTTTCTAGTCCCCCACAAGGTTTTTCCCCAAAATTTCTTAAAAACCCGGGGTTCTCCTTTTCCCAAAGTAGCCTCACATTTAATTTCCAAAAAACCTGCATAAACCCTCACTATGCCATTTTACCCTCAAATTGCATAACACCCACGATGATCAAAAAAACCCACATCGTTTAGCCCTCCCCCTCTCCACACCTATGCCCTCCCTAACAAAATCCTATCAAACCTTGCCTATACCCCCTACGAATAAAAGGTTTGTGCTCCATCCTTTCCCTACTTCCCACCACATCTACTGCTCCAACACCCGGGAAAAAAAATCCCGCAGGCCCCCCAAAACAAAACCCGCCCCCTGGGAAACCACATCACCCTTCCTAAGGGCAAAATTTCCCAACCCCCACCAATCCCCGAAAAAAGCAGGTAAACCTTCGTGATATCCCAGAACCCCCGGGGTACAAAATCCCCTTCACTTTGTGTTACTATTTGGGCGGGGCATATACACACCTAAAAAAACTAACCCCCTGGCCCCCAAAACCCATCCCCTGACCCCCCTCCCCCCCCCCACCCCCCCTCCCCCCCAAACCCAGGATACGAAAAGGGGGACGGGGTCTCCTTTACCCCCAACACCCCCACACCTCCTTTCAACCTAAAAAGCATCACATTTTAAAAAACCTTTTAACCTTTCAAAAACAGCTATTTTCCAAAACCCTAGGGGTTATTTTCCCTGAAAAAAACGGGAATCAAGGGCTACATTTTCCCCCAAAACCCACTTAACCATCCCCTTTGCCCTCGTTTTTAAGACCGTTTACTTTGAAAGTTAAACCCCCTGTTTTTTTCAGAAAGGCGGCCCCCCCTGTGCGCTGAGCTTACTTGGTCCTCCTTTCATAGGTCTGGGTTTCCTTATAAATCCCTCTTTCCCTGCCCCCCCAAAACCCCCTCCCTTTTCCCTTCCCCCCTTTTTTCCCCCATTCCCCCCCCTCCTCCCGCTTGCCTTTGAAAAACCCAGCTGCCACTTCTTTTTCCCCGGGCCCTCTGCGCGGGGTAAAGGACCTCGTCCATGTCTGTTTTTCCCCCCGCTGAACTCTTGGGGAGTACCCTCTACTACATTTCTTCTTAAACCACTTCTTCTTGATGGCCCTCCACCCCCCCAAACATTGTTTCCCCTTTTCGAACCTAAATAAAGTTTTCCTTCCCCGGGCCTTCTGTTCTTTCCATCACCTTGTTCCCCTGACCTAATTTCACTTTCCACACCAAGCACCGACTTTTCCCAAAAAACCCTTCAGCACACCCTCCAAAACCCCGTCCTGACTGACTCTGCATTATCTAAGGGCCGGGGCTGACGGCGATATTCCCCCCCCTCCCTTTTCCCACTGGTTTTGTAAAAACACTTTCCCCAAAAACCCAACCTCTCCCCTGTCGACCTCCTCACTCCATGGGGCCTTTTAACCCCGCCTTTCCCACTTCTTTCCGTCATAACTCGTGGCTTCAAATTTGGCGTTTTCCACAGCAGCTGTCTCCTGACCCTTTGGGCTCCTGTCTCCTGGGGCATTTTTCCCCAGGGTGCCCCATAAGAGTCACATAAACGGCAGGGTTTTCCCTCTCCCCGCATAGTAAACAAAAACCTGTTTTCTAGGGTTTACGAAAATTGTAACATATGAGGGTATCGGTCCCCCTCAGGGTCATTTTCAGTGGGGCATACCCTTTCCCGGCATTCCTCAAAAAGGGCCCGTCCCTCCACTTTCCCCATGCTCGTCGATTGTACATTTCCCTTTAACCATGAACACATTTGGATGCTGTATGCTGTTGCCTAAAAAAGGTACATTCCTTCCCTTCCCCCAAAGTAAATACTTAGACACATCATGAAAGCATACTTCCACTGCCAAATTTTTGATACTCACCCGTCGTTCTTAAAATTTCATCTACGTTTGGTTTAGATTTAAAAGTCACCCCTCATGACTTCACAAAGGGCCCCCTTGACATTCCTTCAGTCCCACACCATACAGCTCTTCTTTGGGGGGATCCCTTAACAGCCCCTGAAAATGCTTGGCAGGAAAAGTTAATGGGTGTCGTTGTTTAAAAAATTCCTTAAACCCGCAAATTTGCAGACAGTATTTTGGGGCCGGGGTACAGTCGGTCCGCCACTTGGCGTAAACTATTTTTATCCCCGGGTGGCGTGCAAGAAAACCCAAAGTGGGAAGCTTTCCCTCTCCCCCCGCAGGTCGAGAAAACGAATGCACTGTGTGAAATTTTCCGGGGGTTTTTATTTCGGGTTTATCACAAAATCTGCTAGATGTAAAAACACACTAATCTCCCAATACAAATTTTGACTCTGCTACCTCGTTGTCAGCTGATTTTTCAGTCACTGAACCCTTTTCAGGAATCTTTTGATTTTCAAAATGCCCCGTCTTTAAAATGTATATGATATTTAACAGGGGGGTTTTTGGGTTTTTTTTGGGTTTTTTTGTTGTGAGTTTAGGGAGTGGTTGGGTTTGAGGCAGTTTTTTTACCATCTCGCTCCTGCCCTCTCTCCTTTCTGATACTGAACCCTTTTTTAACTTTTTTTTTTCCTGCTGTGAAAAAATTTGGGCCAAACCAGTTTGCCTCGCTGACAAATGTATTGGGGAACATGTAGTCTTGGGGGGTTTAAGAAAATTCCACCTACTGGGGCCTTTTTTGAACCCCTATATTTTAAAAAGTGGCTGTCCCCCTGGTTTTTGAAAGGAATAATTTTTTTTGACTTTAAAATCCTAGTTGGAGTTTGTTTATTTACAAAAAAAAAAATTTTAAAATCCTTTTCTTTTCTGCTTTCTTCTCCCTCCCCAGTTTTATTTTATTGTTTCGAGAAATGGGGGCTCATTCAGCACTTCAGATGGTTCCATGTTTGAGTGTGTGGGGAAGCCTTTTTATATTTTTAAAGGGGGTTTTAAATAAGATCTTGTAGTCTACGTTTCCTGAAGGTTGTTCCCTTGAGTTTCCTTCCAAAAGGGTTTTAATTTTTGGGAGAGGTGGATTTTGGATAGTTTTTTTTCGGGTGCTTTTCTCAAATTTTTTGGAAAATTAAAAAAAAAAACGGGGGTTTTAATAAGGGTCAATATTGTTTGGTTTTTTGTGGTTTGGGAAAATTTCGTTATGAACCTTAGTACTACTCAGTTGCCTTGCTTTTCGCGTTAGGAATTGTTTTGGTACTTTGAGAACGTGTATTGTGATTTCCCCAAAAAGTTCTTTTTTATTTTTTTCTTTAAAGGGTTTGTTGTAATGCTTTTGTTTTTATGTCTGAAATTTTTAAAAACCCCAAAGGGCATTTTGCATTTTTTTTAAAATGAAATTTATTTTCTGTCTCCGACCTCAAAAAAAACCCTTTGTAAATGATCATTTGAATCTGGAGAGAAGAGAGGAAAAAGGAGAGAGAGAGAAAAGGGGGAGAGAGAGAGGACAGACAGAGAGGGGGGAGAAAAGAGATTTGGGGGAGAGGAGAGAGGAGAGGGGGAAAGGGGAAAGAGAGAGAGAGAGAGGGGAAGAGAGAGGAAGAGAATTATTCTTAACGACGGGACAAAAAAGGGAAATTTAAAAAGTCCACATTGTTTTTTTGAAAACTGCTAAAAAGAACTACCTATTTTTTCTTATATTAGGGGGCTTTTTTCGTACAAAGGCGGCGGGAGGGGAAGAAACTCTCCCCACATACCCAATCCCATGGTCACTGTTTGTCATAAAAAACAGGGGGAAAATTTTTAGCGGGCTTTGAAAAAAAAAATTTTGACATGATTTTTACAAGAGAGGGGGACACGGGGAAAAAAAGATTTTGGCTACAATATCTATAAAAAATTTTAAAATTTTCTTCTTTTAAATTGCTAGGGGTTACCTCCACATCCGCTCTGGTGTTTGGTGTGTCCCAAATGGTTCTTTTTTCGGGTTTGGGTCACCAGTCCTGATGTGATAATAAACTTCTACCATATTATGTTACTGACCCTTTTTTGCTTTGTTGTCAACTGTTTATCCAAAAAGGGATCAAAAATAAAATCAGTATCTGCTGGTGCGGATTGCCTCGAAATTTAAATTTTATTGACCGTCCATTGGTTTTTTGCAAAGGGGTTTGTTTTGAGATTTGGATTTGATTACGGTATTTAGTGGTCATTAAACTTTTTCCCTAAAGTTTCCAGCCCAATAGAAAAATTTTGGGGTTGATCCAGGAACCTTAACAAACCCAAAATTTAGACTGGGGTATATAGGTCTAAAGGTTCTGGCATAGTCTCTAACTGCGACACGATGAATCTGCTTGAATCCCCCCGGGTTTTTGTGTGTCCAGCTAGTTCTTGTTTACGGGTCACTTGATATTTTTGGTATTTTTTCAATTTCCCTAAAATTCTATTAGAAAAAAAATACATTCATACGACCTTATTTTCCCGGGCCTTCTCACTTCTTTCAAGTGCAACAAGTTTTTTAAATTTTTCAGAACTTCAAAAAATTTCTTCAAGTTTGAGTTTTTCAAAGTTTTATTAAGTATCTTAAAGATCTATTTCAGATGTGAAGTCTCCTTTTTGGGTTAAGAGAAAATATCTGAGTGATGTTACGAATTTGTAGCTCGGGGTCTGCTCACCCCCAGGTATGTATGTATGTTTTTTGAAAACCAAAATGGACGCCATGTTTCGAAGATGCGGTTTTGAAAATTTACTTAAAAAGGAGACATTATTGTCTCTGGTGTTTTGTGTTTGAAGTTTCTTGTTTTGAGTTTTAAAACATTAGTTAGCTTTGCTGCTTGCAGAAAAAACTTTTGGCCCCGGGTATTTGGGAAAGGCCGTTTGGTGATTCGAGAATGGGCTCTGCTTCTTTTGTTACTCGCCCATTTAAATTCAAAAGAGAGAAAGAGAGAGAGAGAGAGAGAGAGAGGGGGAAGAGAGAGAAGAGGGAAGAAAGTTTAAAGGAAGATGGGAAAGAGGGAAGGAGGAGAGAGAGAGGGTTTCCCAGGTTGTGGAAAAAAAAATTTCTCCGGGGGGGGGGTTATAAAACCCCCTTTTCACCCCCTTCAGCCTGGGGGGGCCAGCCTCCCCAGGGGGGGGAATTTTTAAATTTTGGGTTTACTGCTAAAAGCAGTAATTGACCCCAAATTTTGCATTACATGTATGTGACTTTGATCAAAGGGGCCCGGGCCCCCGCCCTTGAAGAGTTTTAAAAAGTATTAAAAAATGTAGTTTAATAATTGACAGTCCATCTTTTAAACCTTAGCGGGGGAAAATTTTAAGGGAAAAAATTGTTTCCACTGTTTTTCCATGTAAAGATAGTTTTAACTTGTTGTCTTGCTTAAGGCAGAAAAAAAATTAAAGCATTCTGCTTTCTTCTTGGGGGAAGTTTGGAAAGGGGAAAGAAAAAAAGTATGGGGCCCGTTTTTTCCTTTATGTTTAGGGGCATTGAAAGCGGCATAGGAGGCTGTGAGGTCAGATTACTTTGACTCTATGGGGAGGAGACATTGACGGGGCCGGGTAAAAACCCCAAGTACATTGTTCTGCGTTTTTGGGTACAAAAAAATTTCCCCAAAAAAACACTTACAGGGGAAGGGGTGATCAGCTTTTAAGAAAATTAGGGTGGGGAAAAATTTAAATTGATGAACAGTGTAACAACGAGGTTCCCGACCCAAACGTTTTGTGCAAAGTTCTTAAAAGAACACTATTCTTAAATTCAATACATCGGATACCCGGGGGTTTTGGACTACGGGTCAGATCCCATTCCCCAGGTATCAATAAATTTCAATTTTATTCTCTATAAGGATTCCCAATGGGGGGTTTTACAGATTTTGGATATTGTGTGGTTTCATTTTTTAAAATACAAATTACAGGGGGGGGGCCCCACTAGGACACCTAGCAGGGCTAGGCATTTGGGGCGACTTAGTTTTAATTCTCAATTTTAAAATTATTACAGTTTAGGGGTTTTTAAGGCTAAGTGCTACATTAAGTTTGAAAGTTTAGCAATGTAAAATGTTTTTGTTTTGGCAAAATTTCCCATGTGCCCTATATTGGAGTATCAGAGGAAAGTTTTTGGACTAGTTAGGGTTATTTTTTTAAAGTTTTAAGATCGTATTTCTGGTTTATAGTCGATGGGTGGTGGTGTAAGTGTAAAACCACCAGGGGGGTTTACTTTTTGTTGTTGATTGGGTGTGTCGGGGAGAAAAACATGTTTTCTAATTTGTAGTTTTAAAAGTGATGAATGGGTCTGCAGTTCTTGAGTTTTCAGGTGGGGTTTGTTCCAGATTTTGGGCCCCTTTGGGGCCTTTGGGAATTTTTGAAAAGGGTTTTTAGGGGGGACACGGGGAATGTCATAGAAGGGTTTTGTTTTGGGGTGTTTTTGCCTGTGGACCCTTGTCAAAACTATCAAGAAAGCTTTTTTTAGGTAAAGGTTAATTTTGGGAAAATTTAAAGGCCCTGTAGATGTAGAATGCACAGTAGAAAGTGGGGGGATGTTCGAACAGGGAGTAAGTTTAGATCTTTTGAAGGGGGGGGGGGGGGTTGTTGCCGGGGATGGGATTAGTGATTATTCTTACTGTGGTTTTTTGGTTGGGTTATTATTGGCTTTAGATGTGTTGCTGCAGTTGACCCCAAAAAGCACAAATAGCATAGGCGAGATATGGATAAATAAAGTGAAGGGTTTATTTGTGAGAAGGGCAGTTTGTGGCCCCGTAATATGTATTTGGGGGAGGGATCCCCACCTTTTTGGAAAAACTTTTTTTGTTTTGGGATGGAGGGGGGTTTGCGGAAATTTGGGTTTTGTTGTCGGGGTAGGGCCCCAGGAATTTGCCTTTTTGTTGGCAATTGGGAGTGGGGGCCCGATTTTAATTTTAAAAAGGTTGCCCATAAGGGTTTAAAGGGTTCGTGGGTAGGATGCTGGGGGCTACTGGGGGTCTGTTTAGGTCAAAAAAAATTTCCCTAGCGGATTTTTCCCTTATTTTCCGATGCTGTGCAAAGCAGTTTCTGAAATTTTTAAAATTTCCCATCATTAGTGTTTTTTAATTTTTTCCGGGAACCCAAATTGGCGGGTTTTTTGGTATGTTTTGTGCCGTTAAAAAATAAATAAGCCCTCCTGTGCACGAGTTTTCGGGGTTTTTTTAAAATAGCAATGGTAATTTTAAATATTGGCCTATAGTTGTTTCCCATCTGTAGGGTCCCCTCCTTTATGTTTTGGTTTGTAATTTGCTGTTTTAAAGTAGTGCCCGGGGAAAGTGCAAATTTTTTTCGGTGCCCTTTTTAAAAAATTTAGGGGAATAGCATGTGAAAGAACGTGGGCCGCTCGTTTTTTACAATAATGGGGGGGATGCGGACAGTTTCCCTGAGTTTTTTTTTAAAGTGACTTTAAAAACGCGGGGGACTTCCGGGGGGCTAAAGTTGGTACAAGACAAAAGGGGAATTTTGGGAAAAATTTCCCCCTCTGGGTTTAGTGCCCACCCTCGGAATTGGTACGTGGGATTTTACGGGGCCAGATCAGTTTCCTAGGGTTTTGAGAAGAAGTGTTTATCTTTTTAGCTGTATCGTGGGATGCAGGGGTTTGTTTCATTAGGTTTAGTTAGGAAAAATAATCTTTTTTTTTTTTAGTTTGGGGGGTCCCCAGAATCGGGGGAAAAAGTTTTTTTTCCAGGTTTTTTTTTTATATCCCCTTTTGGTGTCAGTGAATCTCCCGGGGAGTAGTACAGTTTGTTTGGTTTTCTTTATTAATTTGGTGAAAAATGTTGAATTTTGTTTAAGAAAAATTTTTGGGTTTTTAAACCCTTTGTCTTTTGTTTTCATAGGTTTTTCTTTTTCAATGGTTTTTCAAAAAGTGCTGGTTAGCCAGGGGCAACCAAGCCGTTTATTCGTGATCTATTTCGTTTTTGTGGACAATGTTTGTTTTTATAGTCTAAGTATTTTTTAAAAAAAATTGTCTGCCCAAATTGGGCCCAATCCCAAATTGGGCATTGGAAAATTCTGTACCCCAGTCAACGTCTCTAGGTTACTGGGGAAATTTTCCCTATTGAGGCCTCGTAAAGGGGTTTTAAATGAAATTTTTTGGTTGGGTATTCGAGGGGTTTGGCTTATTTAATTTTTGGGTTAAGGGGGAAGGTTGGGTAGTGGCGTATTTGCTGTCTTTTGATTATCCCTGTTTTTTAAGGGGGCTAGTATTTGGCCCATATGTGGTCTATTAGGGGTTTTCCCGGGCCCGGTTGGTTTTTTTTTTTGGGGGTTTTTTTTTTTAAAAAATTAACCGGGGGGGGGTTGATATTGAAGTTTCCCCGCTTTGGGGGGGGGGTTTTTTTTTTTTTTTTTTTGGGTTTTTTCCCCAAAAGGGGGGGGTTTTTTTGGGGGGGGGGGGTTTTTTTTAAAAGGGTTTTTTTTTTCCCAAATTTTGGGAAAAGGGCCTTTTCCCAAAAAAGTAAGTGGGGAAAATTTTTTGAAAAGGGCCCTAACACCCCTAAGGGAATTTTAAAATTTCCAAAATTTTTTTTTTCCATTGCAAAAGGGGCCCCCCAAAACCCCCCGGGGGGGTTTTTGGGGGAAGGGTTTTTTAAAAAAATTTTTTTTTTTTTAATTTTTTTAAAATTTTTTTTAAAAAAACCCCTTAATTTTTAAAAAAAAAAAAAGGGGGCCCCCAAAAAAAAAGGGGGAAAAAAAAACCCCCCGGGGGGGAAAAAAAACCCCCCCCAAAAATTTTTAAAAAAAACCCCTTAAAAATTTAAAAAAAAAAAAAAAAAATTAAAAAAACCCCCCCAAAAAAAAAACCCAAAAAAAAACCCCCCAAGGGGGGGCCCCCCCCCCCCCCCTTTTTTTTTTTTTTTTCCCCCCCCCCCCCCCCCCCCCCCCCCCCCCCCCCCCCCCCCCCCCAAAATTTTTGGGCGGTTTAAAAAAAAGAAAAAAAAATTTTCAAAAAAATTTTTGAAAAAAAAATTTCCCCAAAAAAAAAAAAAGAAAATTTTTAAAAATTTTAAAAAAAAATTTTCCCCCCCTTTCCCAAACCCCCCTGGGGAAACCCCCTTTTCCTTTTAAAAATTTTGGGGGGAAAAAAATTTTTTTTCCCCCCCCCAAACCCCCCCAAATTTTTAAATTTTTTTTTTAAGGAACCCTTTTTTTTTTTTTTGGGGGAAAAAACCAAGGGGGGGGAAAAAATTTTTTTTGCCTTTTTTTAAATTTTTTTTAAAAAAAAAGGGGGGGAATTTTTTTTTTTTTTTTCTTTTTTTGGGGGGGAAAAAGGGGAAAGGGGGGGGTTTTTTTTTAAAAAAAAACCCCCCTTTTTTTTTTTTTAAAAACCCGGGGGTTTTTGGGGGGAAAAAAAAAAAATTTTTTTTTTTTTTTAAAAGGTTTGGGGGTTTTTTTCCCCCTTTTTTTTTTTGGTTTGGAAATTTTTAAAAAGGGGAAAAAAAACAAACCTTTTTTTTGGGGGGGGGAAAAAAAAAAATTTTTTTTTTTTTTAAAAAACCCCCCAAAAAAACCCCAAATGGGGAAAAAACCCCGGGGGGAAAAAAAAAAGGGTTTTTTTTTTGGGAAAAAATTTTTAAAAAATGAACCAAAAAAATTTAAAAAAAAAAGGAAATTTTGCCTTTTAAAAAATTTTTTTTTTTTAAAATTTTTAAAAAAAGGGAATTGGCCCCCAAATTGGGGGGTTTTAAAAAACAAAAGGTTCCCAAAAAAAAACCCTTTTTTTAAAAAAAATTTTTTTAAATTTAAAAAAATTTTTAAAAAAAACAAACCGGGGGAAAAAAAAACCCTTTGGGGGCCCCCCTAAAAAATTTTTTTGGGGGGAAAAAAATTGGGGGAAAAAAAAACAACCCCCGGTTTTTAAAAAAAAACCCGGGGGGCCCCAAAAAAAATTTTTTTTTTAAAAAAATTTAAATTTTTTTTAAAAATTTTTTCAAAACCCGGGGGGAAATTTAAAAAAAAAACCCCCCCCAATTCAAAAAACGGGGCCGGGGCAAATTTAAAATTGGTTAAAACCCCCAAAAAAAAAAAAAAAAACCCCCCCAAAAAACAAAAGGGGAAATTAAAAAAAACTTGGTAAAAAAAACCGGGAAAAATTAAAAAAAAAAAACCCCCAAAAAAAAAAAAAAAGGGGAAAAATTCAAAATTTTAAAAGGTTTCCCAAAGGGGGCCCTTTTAAAATTTGGGGGAAAAAAACCCAAAAAAAATTAAAAAAATTAAAAAAAAAAAGGTGGAAAATAAGGGGGCCCCAAAAAAGGGGGGGAAAAAAAAAAAAAGGGGGAAAAAAAAGGGAAAAAAAAGGGGGGGTTTTTTTTAAAAAAAAAGGGTTTTTTGGAAAAGGGGGGAAACCCCGGAAATTTAAGACCAAATTGGTTAAAAGGGGGAAAAAAAGGGGGGGGAAAGGGGAAAAAAGGGGGGGGGGGGGGGGGGGCCCCCCCCCAAAAAAATTTTTGGAAAAAAAAACCCAAAAAAAAAACCCAAAAAAAAAACCCCCCCAAAAATTTTAAAAAAAAAAAAAGGGAAGGGGCCCCAAACCCCAAAAAACCCCCCCACCCCAAAAAAAAAAAAAAAAAGGGGGGGGGGGGGGGGAAAAAAACCCCCCCCCCCCCAAAAAAAATTCCAAATTTTGGGAAAAACCCCCCCAAAAAAAAAAATTTAAAAAAACCCCAAAAAAACCCCCGGGGCCCCCCCGGGGCCCCCAGGGAAAAAAAAACCCCGGGGGGGAAAAGGGGGGGGGGGCCCCAAAAAAAGGGAAATTTGGGGGGGGGGGCAAAAAGGGGTTTAGGAAAAAAAGAAAAGGGGGGGAAAAGGGAAAAAAAAGGGGAAAAGGGAAAATTAAAAAAAATTTTTTAAAGGGGGCCCAAAAAAAAAAGGGGGTTGGAATTTGGGGGGGAAAAAAAAATTTAAAAATTTTAAACCCAAGGGGGGAAATGAATAGTTTGGGGGGGGGGGCCCGGACCCTTGAAACAAAAAAAAAAACCTTTGGGGAAAAACCAAAATTTTAAAAAGGGGGGGGGGGGGGGTTTTTTTAAAAAAAAAATTAAAAAATTTGGAAAAAAGGGGAAAAAGGGGGAAAAAAAAAGGGGGGGGGAAAAAAAAAAAAAGGAAAAAAGGGGGGAAAAACAAAAAGGGGAAAAAAAGGGATTTCCGGGGGGAAAAAAAAAAGGGAAAAGGGGAAAATTTGGGGGGAAAAAGGGGGGTTTTAAAATTTTTTCAAAATTTAAAAAGGGAAAGGGGGGGGGGGGGGGAAAAAGGGGGGTTTTTTAAAAAATTAAAAAAGGGGAAAAAAAGGGGGGAAAAAAAAAGGGGGGCCCCCCCAAAAAAATTTTAAAAAAAAAGGGGGGAAAACAAAAGGGGGGGAACCCGTTGGAAAAATTTTTGGGGGGAAAAAAAAAGGGGGGAAAAAAAATTTTTTGGAAAAAAAAAACCCAAAAAAAAAAAATTTTTTTTTTTTTTTTTTTTTTTTTTTTTTTTTTTTCCCCTTTTTTTTTTTTTTTTTTGGGGGGGGGGGGGGGGGGGGGGGGGGGGGGGGGGGGGGGGGGGGGGGGGGGGGGGGGGAAAAAAAAAAAAGAACCCCCCCCCCCCCCAAAAAAAGGAAAAAAAAATTCCCCAAAAAAAAAAAAAACCCCAAAAAAAAACCCCCCCAAAACCCCCCCAAAAAAACCCCCCCCCCCCCCCCCCCCCCCCCCCCAAAAAAAAAAAAAGGGGTTTATTTTTTGGGGGATTTTTTTTAAAAAAAAAAAAAAAAAAGGGGCCCCCCCCAAAAAAAAAAAAAAAAAAAACTTTCCCCCTTTTTCCAATTTTCCCCAAAAAAAACCCCCAAAAAAAAAATTTTACCTTTTAAAAAAACCCGGGGGGGAAAAAAAAGGGGGGTTTTTTAAAAAAAAAAAAGGGGGGGGAAAAAAAGGGGGGAAAAAAAATTGGGGAAAAAAAAACCGGGGGAAAAAAAAAAGAAAACCCCCAAATTTCCCCCCCGGGGGGGAAAAAAAAAATCAAAAGGAAAAGGGGCCCCCCCCCCCCCCCCTTTTGGGAAAAAACCCCCGGGGGAAAAAAAGGGGAAAAAGGGGGGGTGGGGAAAAAACCCCCAAAATGGGGGAAAAAAGGGGGGAAAAAAAAAAGGGGGGGTTCCCCCTTTTTTTTTTGGGAATTTTTAAAAGGGGAAAAAGGGAAAAACCCCCCCTTTTTCCCCCGGGGGTTTTAAAAAAATTAAAAGGGGGGGGGGGGGGGGGGGGGGGGAAAAAAAAACCCAAAAAAGGGGAAAAAAGGGGGGAGGAAAAAAAAAAAAGGGGAAAAAAGGGGGGGAAAAAAAAAGGAAACCAAAAAACCCCCCAAAAAAATTTGGGGGGAAAAAAAAAAAAAAAAAAAAGGGGGGGGAAAAAAAAAAAAGGAAAAAGGGGGCCCGGGGGAAAAAAAAAAGAAACCAAAGGAAAAAAAAAAGGGAAAAAAGGGGGGGGAAAAAAAAAAAAAAAGGGGGGGAAAAAAAAAGGGGGAAAAAAAAGGGAAAAAAAAAGGGGGGGGAAAAAAAAAAGGGGGGGAAACCCCAAAAAAAAAAAACCCGGGGAAAAAAAGGGGGGAAAAAAATTTGGAAAAAAAAAAAGGGGGGGGGGGGGCCGGGGAAAAAAAAGGGGGTTTAAAAAACCCCCCTTTTTTAAAAAAAAAAGGGGGGGGGGGGCCCAAAAAAAAAACCCCTTTTTTTTTAAAAAAAAAAAAAAAAAAAATTTTTTTTTTAAAAAATAACAAATAAAAAAATTTTTAGGAGGGTTTAAATTTTAAAAGGGAAAATTATGGAAAAAAAAGGGGGGTGGGCCCCCCCAAAAAAAGGAAAAAAAAAAAAAAGGGGGAAAAGGGGGGTTTTTTAAAATTTTAAAAAAAAAAAGGGGGGGTTTTTTAAAAATTTTTAAAAAGGAAAAATTTAAAAAAAGGGGAAAATTTAAAAAGGGGGGGCCCCTTAGGGGGGGGGGAAATTGGGAGGGGGGGGAAAAAAAAACAAAAAAAAAGGGGGGATTTAGGAAAAGGGGTTTTTTGGGGGGGTTAATTAAAAAAAAGGGTGGGTCAGGGGCCCAAAAATTTTTTTTAAAGGAAAAAATTGGGGAAAAAAATCAAAACCCCCCCCCCGGGAAGGGAAAAAATTTTTCCCCCAAAAACCCCCAAACCCAAAAAAAAACCGGGGAAAAAAAAAGAATTTAGGGGAAAAGGAAAATTTAAAAAAAGGGGTTTAAAAAAGGCCCCCCCAAAAAAATTTCAAAAAAAGGAAAACCCCCGGGGAAAATTCCCCCAAAAATTTAAAAAAAAACCCGGAAGGGGCAAGGGGGGTTTTAAAAAAAAAAAAAAAAAGGGGAAGGGAAAAATTTTGGGGGGGGGGTTTTAAAAAAAAAAAAACGGGGAAAAAATTTTTTAAAAAAGGGGAAGGGGGGGAAAAAAAAAAAAAGGGGGGGTTTTTTTTTAAAAATTTAAAAAGGGGGGGGGAAAAAAAAAAAAAAAAAAAAAAAAAAAACCCCCCCAAAAAAAAAAAAACCCAAAAAACCCCCCCAAAAAAAAAAACCCCACCAACCCCCAAAAACCCAAAACCCCCCAAAAAAAACCCCGGGGGAAAAAAAAGGGGGGGGGGGAAAAGGGGGGGGGAAAAAGGGGGGAAAAAACCCAAAAAAAATTTTTTTCCCAAAAGGGGAAAAAACCCCCGGGGGGGCCAAAGGGGGGAAAAAAAAAAAAAATTTTTAAAAAAAAGGGGGGGGAAAAGGGGAAAGGAAAGAAAAGGGGGGGAAGGGGGAAAAAAAAAAAAACCAAAGGGGGGGGGGAAAAGGGGGGGTTAAAAAAATTGGGGAAAAGGGGGGTAAAAAAAAAAAAGGGGAAAAAAACCAAAAAAAACCCGGGGGGAAAAATTTGGGGGGAAAGGGCCCAAAAACGAAAAATTGGAAAGGAAAACCGGAAGGAAAAAAAAGGGGAAAAAAACAAAAAAAAGCCCCCCAAAAAAAAAAAAACCCCCAAAAAAAAAAAAAGGGAATTTAGGCCAAAAAAAAAAGGGGGGGGGAAAAAAAAAAAAATTAAAAAAAAAAAAACCCCCCCCGGGGGGGGGAAAAACCCCTTTTTTTAAAAAAAAAATTTTTTTTTTTTTTAAAAAATTTTTCCCCCCCTTTCCCCCTTTTTTCCCCCCCCGGAAAATTTTTTTGGGGGTTTTTTTAAAAAAGGGGGGGGGCTCCCCCCTTTTTTTTCCCCTTTTTTTCCCCCCCCCGGGGGGGATTTTTTCGGGTTTTTTGGGGAAATTCCCCCCCAAACCCCCCCCCTTTTCCCCCGGGGGGGGTTTGGGGGGGGTTTTTCAAAAAAAATTGCCCCTTTTTTAACCTTTTTTTGGTTTTTTTTTTGGAATTTTTTAAAAGGGGGGGGTTTTTTTTTTTTGGGTTTTTTTTTAATTGGTGGAAAAACCTTTTTAAAAAAAAAGGGGGGGGTTTTTAAAGGGGGGGGGTTTTTTTTGGTTTAAAACCGGGGGTTTTTTTAAAAAAAAAAATTTTCCGGGTTAAACCCCCTTTTTTTTTTGGGGGAAAAACCCCTTTTTGGGGAAACGGGGCCCCCCCCCGGGGCCCCCCCCCCCCGGGGGTTTAAAACACGGGAAAAAAAAAACCTTTTAAAACCCGGGGTTTTTTTTTTAAAATTTTTTTTTTTTAAAAAATGTTCAAAAAATTTTTTTTTTTTTTTAAAAAAAAAAATTTTTTTTTTTTTTTTTTTTTTAAAAAAGGGAAAAATTTTTTTTTTTTTTTTTTTTAAAAAAAAAATTTTTTTTTTTATTTTTTAATTTTAAAAAACCCCCCCCCCCCCCGGGTTTTTTTGGGAAAAAAATTTTTCTTAAAAAAAAAAATAAGGGGGGGAAAAAACCCCCCCCCCCCCCCACAGGGGGGAAAAAAAAAAAAAGGGGGGGCCCCCCCAAAAAAAAAGGGGGGGGGGAAAAAAAAAAGGGGGGGGGGGGGAAACAAAAACCCACGGAAAAAAATTAAAAAAAAAAAAAACCCCCCCAAAAAGGGGCCCAAAAGGGGGCCCGGGGGGGGGAAAAAAAAAACCCCCCGGGGGGGGGGGGGAAAAAAAAGAAATTCCCGGGGAAATTTTTGGGGGGGGGGGCGGGAAAAACCCCCGGGGAAAAACCCCGGGGGAAGGGGGAACCCTTTTTTGGGGGAACTGGGGGGGAAGGGGGGGTTAAAAAAACCCCCCCCAAAAAAAAAAAAAGGGGGGGGGGGGAAAAAAAAACCCGGGGGGGGAAGGGGGGGGGGGGGGAAAAAATTTAAAAAGGGGGGGCCCGGGGGGGGGGGAAAAAAAATTTTTTTTTTTTTTTTTTTTTAAAAAAAAAAGGGAAAAAAAGGGGGGGGGAAAAAGGGGGTTTTTTCCCCAAAAAAAAAAAACCAAAAAGGGGGAAAACCCCCAAGGGGGGGAAGGAAACCCGGGAAAGGGGAAAAAATTTTTAAATTGGAAAAGGGGGGGGGGGAAAGGGGGGGGGGGGAAAAAAAAAAAAAAAGGGGGGGGTTCCCAAAAAAAAGGGGGGGGAAAAAAAGGGGGCCCGGAAAAAAAAAAAAAAAAGGGAAAAGGGGGGGGGAAAAAAAAAACCAAAAAAAAAGGGGGGAAAAAAAAAAAAAAAAAAAGGGTTTTTTAAAAAAAAAACAAAAGGGGGGGGAAAAAAAAAAAAAAAAAACAAAGGGGGGAAAAAAAAACCCAAAAATTTTCCCCAATTTAGGAGGAAACCCCAAAAAAAAAAAATAAATTTAAAAAAAGGGGGAAAAAGGGGGGGGCCCCCAAAAAAAAGGGGGGGGGGGCCCAAAAAATTTTTTTAAAAAAAAAAAAAAGGGGAAAAAGGGGGGGGGGGCCCAAAACCCCCGGGAAAGGGCCCAAAAAAAAGGGGGGGGAGGGGGGTTTGGGGGCCCCCCCAAAATTTTTTCCCCCCCCAAAAGGGGGGGGGCATGGAAACCCCAAAAAATTTTTAAAAATTTTTTTAAAAAAAAAAAGGGGGGGGAAAAAACCAAAAATTTCCCCTTTTTAAAAAAAAAAGGGGGGAAAAAAGGGGGGGGGCCCTTGAAGGGAAAAACAGGGGTTTTTTAGGGAAAGGGGGGGCCCCCCAAAAAAGGGTTTTAAAAAAAAAGGGGAAAAAAGGGGAAAATTTTGGGGGGCCCCCCGGGGGCAAAAGGGGGGGGGCCCCCCCCAAAAAAAAGGGGGGGGGGGGGGAAAAAAAAAAAAAAAAAAAAAAAAAAAAGGGGTTTTTTTGGGGGGGAAAAAAATTTTGGGGGGGCCCCCCTTTTTTGGGGGGGGGAGTTGGGGGGGTTTGGGGTTTTTTAACCCCGGGGGGGGAAAAAGGGTTTTTTTTGGGGGGGGGGGGAAAAAAAAAAAACCAAAAATTCCCCCCCGGGGGGGGGGGAAAAACCCTTGGGGGAAAAAAAAAAAAATTTTTGGGGGAAGGGGGGAAAAAAACCAAAAAGGCCCGGAAAAACCCCCGGGGGGGAAAAAAAAGGAAAAAGGAAAAAGGGGGGGGGGCCCCAAAACAAACCCCCAAAGGGGGTTTTTAAAAAACCCCCCCCAAAAAAAAAACCCAAAAAAAAACCCCTTTAAAAACCCCCCCCCAAAAAAAAACCCCATTGGGGGGGTTTTCCCCCCCGGGGGGTTTTTGGTTAAAACCCCCCCCCAAAAACCCAAAAAAATATTTAAAAAGGGGGGGGTTTAAAAAAAAAAAACCCGGGTTTAAAAAAAAGGGGGGGGGGGGGAAAAATTTTTTTTAAAAAAAAAGGGGGGGGAAAAAAAAAAATTTGGGGGTTGGGCAAGGGAAAAAGGGGGGGAAGGGAAAAAAAAAAAGGGGGGGGAAGAAAATTTTTTCCCGGGTTTGGAAAAAATTTTTTTTTCCCCCCCCCCGGGGGGGGGGGGGTTTTTTTTCAAGGGGGCCAAAAAATTTGGAAAATAAATTGGGGGAAACCGGGGGCGCCGGAAGAAGGGGGCCCCCCCCCGGGGCCCCCCCCCCTTTTTTCCCCCCCCAAAAAATAACCCCCCAAAAAAAAGGGGGCCGGGGGGGAAAAAAGGGGGGGAAAAAAAAATTTTTTTGGGGGGGGGGGGGGCCCCCCAAAAAAGGGGTTTTTTAAAAAAAAAAATCCTTTTTTAAAACCAAAGGGGAAAAGGGGAAAAAACCCAAAAAAAAGGGGAAAAAAAAAAAAAAAGGGGGGGTTTTGGGGGGGGCCCGGGGGGGGGGGCCGGGGGGAACCCAGGGCAAAGGGGAAAGGAAAATTTTTAAAAAAAGGGGGGGGGAGCCCGCAGACGGGACAGTCTAGGGGGCCAGAGACTAAAAACCCCTCACTAAGGAAAAAGATCTTGGGGTGAGTATAACACCAGGCACATCTCCTGAAGGCACGTCAACCAAAAAAACTGCTGCAGCATATGGGCGCCTGACAAACCTCAGAACAGCATTCCGACATCTTAATAAGGAATCGTTCAGGACCTGTACACCGTGCACGTTAGGCCATATTGGAGTATGCGGCACCAGTTTGGAACCCACACCTAGCCAAGCATGTAAAGATATAGAGAAAGTGCAAAGGATTGCAACAAGACTAGTCCCAGAGCTAAGAGGTATGTCTACGAGGAGAGGTTAAGGGAAATCAACCTGACGACACTGGAGGACAGGAGAGATAGGGGGGACATGATAACTACTTAAAAAATACTGAGAGGAATTGACAGGTGGACAACGACAGGATGTTCCAGAGACTGGACACAGTAACAAGGGGACACAGTTGGAAGCTGAAGACACAGATGAATCACAGGGATGTTAGGAAGTATTTCTTCAGCCTCAGAGTAGTCAGGAAGTGGAATAGTTTGGGAAGCGATTGTAGTGGAGGCAGGCTCCATACATAGCTTTAAGCAGAGGTACGATAAAGCTCATGGTTCATTGAGAGTGACCTAGTGGCGACCAGTGAAGAGGCGGGGCCAGGAGCTTGGACTCGACCTCTGCAACCTCAACTAGGTGAGTACACACACACAAAAAACAGATGCCATCCTTCCAACAGGATATCAGATCCTGAGGAAAAACAGAAGGAACAGAGGAGGTGGAGGAGTGGCACTGCTTATCAAAAACCGATGAGATTTTGGTAAGCTGGAGACAGGAGACAGAAGAGAAGCAAGAGATTACATAATAGGAACACTTCAGTCTGGATGTCCACAGGTGGTAAATGCAGTTATGAATAACCCCCCAAAGGACTACAGGAGGCCAAGGCAAGAGTATGACGAGAGTAATAGAACGATGGGTGACACACTGGCTGAAGTGGCCAGAAGGGCTCATGCGAGCAGGGCAAAGCTGCTGATTATCGGTAACTTCAATCACAAGACAATCTACAGGGAGAACCTTGAGTTACGTGGGGGCCCAGAAACGTGGAGGGCTAAGATAATGGAGGTGGTACTTTGATGCCTCATGTACCAACACTTCAAAAGAGAGGGAGGATGAACCAGCCAAAACTGGACCTAGTATTCACATTCAGTGGTGCAGATATTGAGGACATCACATTTGAAAGACCCCTTTGGGCAAGTGATCACGTGGTTCTGAGAATTACAAGTGGAGAGGGAAGCAGGAAGGGCAGGACGAATAAAGGTCAGACTACAAGAGATGGGACTCCAAAGGAATGAAGAATTATTCCTGCACCTGGGTCAATTGGAAATGAGAACTGGCAGGTAAAGTCAATCAATGAATGATGGAATATGTGACAGCAATATGCAAGGAACTGAAGGAGTGATTTGTACTCTAGGGTAACAGAAGTAATGAGAAAAAGCAGGATGAGCCCGTGGTTTACCGCAAAGGTGTAGAGAAGCCAAACCAAGTGTGCTAAAGATGGAAAAAGTATAGAAAGGCAAAGGACCCAGGAGAAAATGGAGAGTATTCGTAGAGCTAGAAATGAATATGGCACAGGTAAAAAGGGAGACCCCAACGACAATGCGACAATAACATAACAACGAAAGCCAAATCTGACCCGAAGATCGTGTACAGCCACAAATCAGCGAAGGAAAACGACATGTCTGGACCAAGTAATCAGGCTGATGGAAGGAAAGAGAAATTCAAAGAACAGTGCGTTCCACAGAGGAGACAAAAGGGACTCCAGAAAGGACCGAAGAGGTGGGGTACACGATCAAGTGTTGGACACAATACCATACAAACGAGATAAGAAGTGAAGAGGGGCTGCTAATCGAGCTAATACCCCAAAGGTGATGGGGCCGGATAGCATCTCTCCATGGGTCCTGAGAGAGGGAAGCAGAGGCGCTATGTCTACATAACAGCAGATCTACAACACAGGTTCGACAAAATGGGGGGAATAACTGAGGTATGGAAGACAAGCAAATATAGTCCCAATTTTTTAGAAAAGAAGACAGACACAATCCATTAAACAAACCAACTACAGTCAAGGGAGAACGTTTCAGAGAAGAGTGGTGAGCACCTAAAAGGAATGAGCTTATCAATGACAGCCAGCAGTTTCGAGGGATGGGAAAATCACCTGTGGTCACAAACTACTAAAGTCTATGCCAGGGTGACAGGAGTAAGGCAAAGAGTGGTGGGTAGATTGCATTTTCTTGACTATAAAAAGGCATTTCCTACATCTTAATAAGGAATCGTTCAGGATCCTGTTAACACCATGGTACGTTAGGCCCCTGTGTTGGAGTATGCGCAAAAAAAACCAGTGCAACCCCTATAGCCAAGCGCGTAAGGAAAGCGAGAAGAGAAAGTGCAAAGTTTGCAATAAGAACTAGTCACCGGAGCTAAGGAGCATGTCCTATCGAGGGGAAGTTAAGGGAAATCGACCTGATGACCGGAGGACAGGACAGATAAGGGACATGGCAACGACATAAAAAAAAATACTAAGAAAAGGAATTGAATAAAGTGGACAGAGAAAGATGTTTCCAGAGATGGACAACAACAAGGGGTCACATATTTGCGAAATAGAAGACTCAGATTCAGGAAAGTGAATAGTCTGGGTATTGATGAGTGGAGCAGATCCATATATAAGCTTTAGAAAGAGGTACGATGAAGCTTATGGAGCAGAAGAGTGACCTAGGTAGCGACCAGTGAAGAGGCGGTCCTGGATCTGAGGCTCTACCCCCTGCAACCACAACTAGTAAAATACAACTGGTGAGTACAACACAACACACACACACAACACACACGTTGCGCCTACACTTTAGAACTTAAATACTTACGAGGTTCCACACTACATAGGAAAAAAGTATGGGGTTTTCGAGGCTGTAAACAGGAGTGCCACAAGTTGGACACATGATGCCACAAGTTTGGACACATGAGTGGCCACAAGTTGGACACATGAGTGGCCACAAGTTGGACACATGAGTGGCCAGCAAGTTGGACACATGAAGTGGCCACAAGTTGGACACATGAGTGCCAACAGTTGGACACATGAGTGGCCACAAGTGGACACAATGAGTGCCACAAGTTGGACGCACATGATGGCCACTCTAGTTGGACACCGAGTGGCCACATGTTGGGCACATGAGTGGCCACAATTGGGCACATGAGTGGCCAACAAGTTGGTACACATGAGTTGCCACAAGTTGACACATGAGTTTGCCACAAGTTGACACATGATGAGTGCCACAATGGCACGAGTGGCCACAAGAAGGACACATGAGTGGCCACACGAAGTTGGACACATGATGGCCACAAGTTGGACACAGAATGGCCACAGTTGGACACATGAGTGGCCACAAGTTGGACACGTGAGTGGCCACAAGTTGGACAACAATGAGTGGCCACAAGTTTGCACACATGAGTTGGCCACAAGTTTGGACACATGAGTGGCCACAAGTTGGACACATGAGTGGCCACAAGTTGGACACATGAATGGCCTCAAGTTGACACATGAGTGGCCACAAGTTGGACACTGAGTGGCCACAAAGTTAGACACATGAGTGGGACCACGAAGTTGGGCCACATGAGTGGCCACTAAGTTGGGCACATGATGCCACAAAGTTGGACACATGAGGTGGGCCACAAGTTGGACACATGAGTGGCCTCAAGTTGGACACAAAGTGGCCACAAGGTTGACAACATGATGGCCAAAAGTTGGAACACAGTGGACCACAAGTTGGGAACACAGGAGAGGCCACAAGCTCCTCTTAATACTTGGTCCTGTCACCAAATTCGGCTGACGTATTCAGCTTTCCTTTTAAGTTTATGGTATATTGTGGAATTTAAAATATATCCCAGACGCTAACATCAAAGTTTTAGTTAACATCAAGTTCGTCAAAATCAAGCAAGGTATATCCACAGTGATGTCACCTATAAGTAATAACTGATGGAGCGAAGAGGCTTATATTATGGATCAAATTAATAAGAGGAAAGATGAACAAGGACTCGTCTCGTAACATTACACAAACCAAAGACACATACTCTTAACAAGTTCTGAAATATTACGTAAATGAATGTGTTACGAAGAATTTAACGTCTATCCAATATATATATATTAATAATATATAATAAAAAAAATATAAATATATATATATATATAAATATATATATATGACCAACATATATATGCAAAACCACTCTGAAATGGAATAGAGAAAAATTCCAAGCGCTTTCCGTGACTACTCACATTATCAAGGAACATGAATGTAAAGCCTCCAAGGAAGCATATAAGAGGGTCCGGGCCAGCACCTCACAATCCAATCCACAACGGTTTAAACACGTACGCGCGGTGAGACCCAACTTGGATAATAACATGCTAAAACAATTTGTATTAACACTTATCAGATAAATTTTTAAGACAAACTAACTACGCTGCTCTAGCTTTTTACGCTTAAGTTTTGCAACTTTCAAAAAAACTTAATAATGTGAAATTGCAAAAGCCTTTTGTAACTTATGACAAAATTTTCCTGATTTATCCTCTGATGAAATTTATATTAGTAAAGAATGGTATATAGCTCTTGTTAAAACCAAACATTCCCCAATTCTGCCCTCAAAGATTCTTTAAGGTCTTATATACACACTTAATAACAAAATAAAAATTTGCGCCTTACTAAAGCAGACAAAGATAAATGCAATAGGAATATGAAAGAAAATCTGCATTACCCAAGAAACAAAATGAATAATCTCTTAGATGATACTGAAACCTATTCTAAACTTAGGAAAATCCCCTAGAAACACCGTTAACAGCAATTTCAATAAAACATTAAAACTTCTACCAGAAAGCCAAAGAATGAATTAGTCAAAACAATTTACTTCCACTAATCCATCACACTTACCTTACAGTATGGACTAATAAACAACACATCTAAACCAGGGAAATCCCAGTCAGAGACCAATTATTAAGCTCCATAGGGTCGTTTCACACAATTATCCCAATGGCTTGTTGATATTTTGAGCCCTATTGTTGGCAAAATTTCTAACTTTAATGTTAAAAACAACATAGACTTGGTTGAAAAATTAGGTTCCATGACTGACTTAAATGATTTTAACATGTTATTTTGATGTACTTCCTTGTTTACGAATTTCCTGTTGAGAGTTATTAAGTTCCTTATCTGAAGGAACTCGTTAACTATGATTTACCATTTGCCAGTCCTACTATCATTAAACTTATTAAACTTTGCATTGTTGAAATGCAAAATTTGTATTTACACTGATAAGTTTTACACTCAGAAGTTTGGTATGGCCAATGGAAATCACTCTTTACACCCTGTTCTTAAGTAACCTATACTGGAATTTTTTGAAACAAAGGTTGCTTAACACAATCCTCCCTAATAGACTAATGGTTCAGATATGTTGTTGATGATATTTTGTGTCTTATGCCCAAAAATGTAGATATACAACCATTTTTCTTGGAACAATTAAATAGCTTAGCCCATTCTATAAACTTTCCTGTTGAGTTTTGAAGAAAATAACTCTTGCTTTTTCTAGATGTTTAATTATTAAGTGTAATAATGAATTCCAAATTTAAAATTTACAAAAACCTAAAAATACTGTTCCTATAGTCCACTATTATTCCTCGCATCAAGATATAGTCAAACTGTCTGTTATCTCACAATGTACTTTGAGAGCTTACGAAATTTGTAGTCCGAGTTCATAGATGAGAAATATCCAAAATTTTATGAAATAGGGAATGATTTAAAAACCCAAAGAAATGTAATTGATAAATCTTTTAAAGTTGCCAGAAACACTTTTTATAACATCAAAAAGGGGCAACCAGCCCTTATTCAACTAAAAATATGTTGGTTCTCATTTATTCTCCCTTACCATGAAAACATTGGTTGATATGCCTTCTCTTCTTAAGACTTTTAATATTAAAGTTGTATTCAAAAAATCTTGATACAGTAAAAAAAACTTTTGATAAAGGAATTCCCCCCAAAATGCTGATGATCGTCTATAAGATTCCTTGTAAAATTTGCGTAAATTTCAATTATTACGGTCAAACTGGAAAAAATCTCGAACTAAGATTAAAACAACATAAAATATAGCATTAGAACAGACCAAATTCCAATGCTCTAAATTTATTCTGAGAGATTTTAAACCATCCAATTGATTTACAAACAGCTTGAGAAAGTAGTATCAAGCAAGTCCAGGTCGACAGGATATATGATTGAATCTTGTTTCATAAAAAAGCAAGTTTTAAACAATAATATGAATTATTTCCTGTTGGTTTTATATAAATTAGATCCATTTATAATTAATAGAATTTGGGAAGAAATTAAATAATACACTGGACAAATAATTTTTAGCTGGGGGTGAGTTGTTCAAAGGACCTATCCAAGTTGGCTCGCAAGCGCGTCACGTGTTTTAACACGTTTGTGGGATCTGATAGTGGAGGTGCTGCCGTACCCCCTTATATAGCTTCCTTGGATGCTTTACTTTCAAAGTTCCTATGATAATGAGAGTAGTCACACGAAGCGACTTGGAATTCTCTATTCTTTCAGAGTGGTCTGTTTTGCATATTTTTGAAATCACCTGTTTACTGTGAATCTAAGCATATATATATATATATAATATATATATAAATATATATATATATATATATATATATATATATATATATATATATATAAATAATATATATATATGCAGGAATTCGCAAGAGCAGGCGAAATATACACAAACTCTGATCTCTGGCCGAAGGGACCTCGAACCTACGAACCTTGGAACAAGGTACGCAGGTATGCATGGTACGATGGTAAAGTACGCGTACCCTGTTCTCAAGGTTCGTAAAGGTCGATCTACCTCCGGGCCAGAGATCATGTTTATAATACATATATATAAATATATATTATATAAATATACTATATATATATATATATATATATATATATATATATATATATATATATAATATATAAATATATATACAAACATACATATATACATACATGTCGTGCCGAATAGGCAGAACTTGCGATCTTGGCTTAACATAGCACGCTTGGGCATCTTGTCTATAGGACAAGTGAAAATTTGTGTATGCAATAACTTTCGCGCAAATCATTCTCTGAACCTGACAAAAAAAAAATATATTCACTGTGTTTCTTTAGTATTAAAAATTATATGTAAAACAAATCTAAAATAATATTTAGTTGTTAGGCTAAAATTAAATTGCGCTTGTTTATAATAAGGTTAGGTAATTTATTCTAAGTTTCTTTTTGGGTGAAAATTATAAAATTTTACGCCAACATTAATGAAACAAAAAATATACTCTTTAAGCGTATAAAGAGCAAATTTTTAGAAGGAACTTAATTTTAAGCGAGTTTTCTTGTTAATTGACCAGTTTTTACACAATTCGTCATCGACATATATATATATATATATATGCAATAAATCACAGCAAACAATTTGATTTTAAAATAATAGCAAAACAGCCACTATGAAATAGTAAGTGAAATTTTCAAGCGCTTTCCGTGACTACTTCACGAAAGATTCCTTGTTCCTTGACATGTGAGTAGTCACGAAAGCATTGGGAATAATCACTACTCTTTTCAACAGTATTGCTGTTGTATATATATAATATATATATATATATTATATATATATATAACATACATTATAAATATATATATATAATATATATATATATATATATATATAATATATATATATATATATATATATATATATATATAAATATATTCGTGGCCGAATATGTAAAACTGGTCAGCGCATTAACAAGAATCTCATTTAAAATTAGATCCCTTTCTCTAAAATTTTCGTCGTTATTGCGTTTAAAGATATATTTTTTTCATTAATGTTAATTGAGAAAAATTTATAAATTTTGCATCATAAGTCATCTTAGAAAATTACCTAACCTAATAACAAAGAACAATTTAATTTTAGCCTAAACCCAACTTAATATATTTTAGATTTGTTTACCAATATTTTAATACTAAAGAAAATAGACAAACCACAGTGAAATTATATTTTTTTCTTCGTTAGGTTCAGAAAGATTTTGGCGAAATTAATTGCCATACACAAATTGTCACTTGTCACTAAATGGCAAGATAAACGTTGCTATTTAAGCCAGGATCGCAAGTTCTACCTATTCGGCACGACATATATATATATATATATATATAATATATAATATATATAAATAATAATATATATATATATATATATATATATTATATGATTACTTTTTATGAAAATTGGCGAACATGACAACCAAATTGCAAACAGCAGCTATGGGGGGAGTTGAATGATAGTTTTCTAGGCCTTTTGATGTTGCAATCACACACAGATCAATAACAGCCTTGCAATGTTACAGAGAAAGACAAGGAGTTTCCAAGCATATACGATCATAGGTAGCACCTTTGTAGAGTGAGGCAGAGAGGAGGAAGGGGGGGGGGCAGGAAGTCTTCAAGGCACACCAACCCATAATCCAATTATCAAAAATTCGGTCAGGCTATGCTATGATGTAAATAACTTTACATAAAAAATAACTATAATGCCAGTGATAATGGATATCACTGCAGTCTTATCCTAAAGAGTCTTCTGCATCTCGAGAAAATGGGGTCTATTTAAAGAGACACATTTAATAAGAAAGATCTATCCGTAAGTTGTACAAAAGGAACCAGCCATATTTTATCCTATACCCACAAACTTCATGAGGCTGATGCAGGATATAATGTAAACTTTTACTTTACATCACCTAAGTATTGGTAATTATTTTTGAATTTTTGCACCTCAACAGAAAAGGTGCCCATTTTAAGGGACTCGTTCAAGGGACAGGCCTCTGTACACAGACACACACACACAATAACCCGCCCTACTAAAAGAGAGAAGCTTACGACGCGTTTCGGTCCCGGACTTTGACCACATTGACAAAGTCACACTAACGAGTGTGGAGCATGAGACAATCCACAGGAGACTGGTCACACCACACTTCCTGCCTCTTATTCGTACTACACGACTACTACTACTACTAACCCCTCCAATACACACCAACCGCCAAGGAAAGAAAAGACACATGCCACGAACACCCGGCATCCCCACCGAAGACGTTTCGCCATCCACCAGCCAACTGGATGGCGAAAAGTCCACAACAAAGACAACCAGACGCCGCCATGTGTCTTAATTTCATCAGTTAGTGTGACTTTGTCAATGGTCCAAGTCGGACCGAAAACGTCGTCCGTAAGCTTCTCTCTTTTATGTGCGGGTTATTTTGTATCGTTCCTGTCACGGTATTGTGCCTTTTTGTTAATTTTACACATACAC
The DNA here is from genome assembly GCF_026875155.1 of Cherax quadricarinatus. Classification (NCBI taxonomy): domain Eukaryota; kingdom Metazoa; phylum Arthropoda; class Malacostraca; order Decapoda; family Parastacidae; genus Cherax; species Cherax quadricarinatus. The sequence goes on along the minus strand of NC_069415.1, from coordinate 69,424,429 downwards.
ATCTGTCCATAGTTTATCTTTTTGCCCAGTATCTGAGACAAACATTGGATTAACCATAAGTCAAAGCAGGAAAAATAGGATCCTAATTCATCGGTGTGGAACTACATGTATAACAGTCCAACACATTCCTATGAGCGACCCGATTTTTGGTTACTTACAATTGCCTAAACTAAAAAGAATCTAATTTTAAATAACCCACCACTATTTTAACAATTCCTATTCTAACACTGTTCTGTTCTAACCAAGAGGTAACAAAGTAAAATGACTCCACTGCCCACCAATTGCCGGTTATTGCAAGCTCTAATGTAGCTGAAAATCGCTTACCACTACTTCTCTACAGTAGTACGAATAACAGTATTGTGTATTCCCTAACATCTAAGAGGTTTGCCAGTCAGTCCCAACATACGATAGGTTGCAATCATTGCAACCAATTCTGTGGACATCACCAACAGACTGTTGTGTTGAATTCTTTATCAGAATGCTTCTAACAGTCCCGTGAATTCTTAAAAACTCTTAAAATTACTAAAAATACTTAAAACGTTTGAACTGAGTGTTTTTCCTAGGATGACTCAGCTCAATGACAAAGTTTTACTCCTAGCTGCTAGCAATGATATTCCACCAAACTTTTAGAGAGTGAGAGGGTTCTCTGCGTTCATGGCAATGTCCAATATTTTCTTAGTTTCTCATCTAGGAGCTCTGTGATTTGCAACACGCTGTAAGCTTCGAGAAACTAGTAAGAAATACACCTTCTATCTAACTGTTGTGGTCATGGCTGTAAGTAAATGTTAATGTACAGCACACATTGGTGGCCTTCCTAATATACTGTAGAGTTAAACTTTCTATCTCCCCAATGTTGTTGTGTGGGGAATTATCAACCGGTGTATCAACACATCTAAGAATGAAAAATTAAAGTCCACCTCTTTTCCACAGTGAAATTTTAATAAACGGGACCTAAGCATTAAGCCTTGGAAAAAGGTATCCAGGGCCATAAGTAAAGGCCAAAGAGACATTCTGAAACCATTTACTCTGCAGAGCAGGCTGTCTTTCAACAATGCCTTAAACCAAATTTCAAACTCTCGCGTTTGACAAAAAATAGCATTGCATAACATTATATATATATATGTCGTGCCGAATATGTAAAACTGGTCAATTAGCTAGAACGCATTAAAATTAAGTCCTTTCTGAAATTTTCTTATATACTTTTAAAGACATTATTTTTTTCATTAATGTTAAGAAAAAAATTAATTTTGCAAAACCAAAAGAATCTTAGAATACTTACCTAACCTTATTGAAAACAAGACAATTTATTTTAGCCCCTAACCCAACTAAAATATATTTTAGATTTGTTTACAGTAATTTAATACTAAACAAACACAGTGAAATATATTTTTTTCAGTTAGATTCAGAATGATTTGGGCGAAATTTTTGCATACCACAAAATTTTCACTGCCCTATATGGCAAGTTGAGCGTTCTTATTTAAGCCCAAGATCGGGCAATTCTGCCTATTCGGCACGACATACATACATATACATTATATATATATAAATATATATATATATATATATATATACTATATATATATATATATATATATATATATATATTTAATATATATATATATATAATTTATATATATCTAATATATAACTGGGGTGCTTGAATGTGCGTGGATGTAGTGCGGATGCAAGAAACAGATGATTGCTGATGTATGAATGAAAAAGAAAGTTGGATGTCCAGGCCCTAAGTGAAACAACGCTGAATGGGGTAGGGGAGTTTCGGTGGGGGGAATTAAATGGGGGATTAAATCTAAAGAGTATCGGAAGGAAGGGGTACAATGATGTTGAAGGATCATTTATGGAATGAGAAAAGATCACAATATGATGTGTAAATTCAAGGATTATGTAGATTATAAGTAAAGGTTGGATGTGAAAAGTGGGTCATAATAAGAGTGTATGACACCTGGAGAAGAGAGGAATGTAGAGGAAGAGAGAGATTTGAGGATAATAGTTTTTGAGTGGTTTGTGCTATTATTTAATAAATTTATGGAAGAGGGTAGGTACCTAGGGATTGGCAGAGAGCAATGCAAGTTCCTTTGTATAAAAGGCAAAGGAGGACAAACGAGAGTGCAAAAATTACATAGAGGTATAAAGTCTGTTGAGTACACCCGTAACAGTGTATGTAGAGTTATTGATTGAAAAATTAAGAAGTAAGACGGAGAATAGGATAGCAAGATGATCAGAAGGCTTTAGAAAGGTAGAGGATGTGTGAAACCAGGTGTTACAGTGAAACATATAAAGTAACAGTATTTGGAAAAGGCAAAGAGGTTTTGTGGGCATTTTGGAAAGGCGTATGACAAGGAGGGTGGATAGGGGGGCAATGTGGCAGATATTGCAAGTGTATGGTATAGGAGGAAGTTACTGAAGCAGTGAAGAGTTTATAACTAGGATAGTGAGGCTCAAGTATATATATTAAATATATATATATATATATATATATATATATATATAATATATATATATTATAAAATATATAATATATAATAATATATATATATATATATATACATATATATATATAGTGTTTAGAATTCACAGATGAACAGGAGATTTGTGTTTTGTATATGAGTGTGTACTCACCTAGTTGAGGTTGCAGGGGTCGAGTCCGAGCTCCTGGCCCCCGCCTCTTCTTCACTGATCGCTACTAGTCACTCTCCCTGAGCCTTGGCTTTAATCATACCTCTGCTTAAGCTATGTATGGATCCTGCCTCCAACTTACATTCGCTTCCCAAAACTATTCCACTTACCTGACTACTCTGAGGATGAGAAATACTTTCCTAACATCCCCTGTATTCATCTGTGTTCCTTCTTCAGATTCCAACTGTGTCCCCTTGTTACTGTGTCCAATCTCTGGAACATCCTGTCTTGTCCACCTTGTCATTCCCTCTCAGTATTTGTATGTCGTTATCATGTCCCCCCCCCTATCTCACCTGTCCTCCAGTGTCCGTCAGGATTCTGATTTCCCTTAACCTCTCCTCGTAAGGACATACCTCCTAGCTCTGGGACTAGTCAGTTTGCAAACTTTGGCACTTTCTCTAGTTCATTACCACTGCTTGGCTAGGTGTGGTCCAAACTGGTGCCTCGCATTACCTCCAATATGGGCCTAACGTACACGGTGTACAGTGTCCTGAATGGTTTTCCTTATTAAGATGTCGGAATGCTGTTCTGAGGTTTGCGCAGGCGCCCAAGCTGCAGCAGTTATTTGGTTGATGTGCGCTTCAGGAGATGTCCTGGAGTGTATACTCACCCCAAGATCTTTTTCCTTGAGTGAGGTTTGTAGTCTCTTTGCCCCCTAGACTGAGCGCTCCGTCTGCGGTCTTCTTTGCCTTTCCCCAATCGATTCATGACTTGCACTTGGTGGGATTGAACTCCCAGGAGCCAATTGCTGGACCAGGTCTGAAGCCTGTCCAGATCCCTTTGTAGTTCTGAGCCTGGTCTTCGATCGACGGTGAATTCTTCTCTTCAACTCTCACGTCATTCTGCAAACAGGGGCACCCTCAGAGTCTATTGCCTTCCGTCATGTCGTTTACAAATACCAGAAATAGCACTGGTTCCCTAGGACTGGAACCCCTGTCGGGACACCCGCTGGTCACAGTGCCCACTCCTGACACCTTCGCCCTGGTTCGTACAGACTTCGCTGGCTGCTTCCTGACAAGTATTCCCCGATCCATTGTAAGTGCTTTCCCTGTTATCGCCTGCTTGGTCCCTCCCAGTTTTTGCACCAATCTCTTGTGTGGAACTGTGTCAAAAAACGCCTTCTTACAGTCCTAAGAAAATGCAATCCACCACCACCACCTCTCTCTCTTGCCTTACTACTGCTGCACCATGTCATAGAACTCATAGGTTGTGACACAAGGAATTTCCCTCCCTGAAACCATAGTTGGCTGCTGTTGATGAATCGTTCCTTTTCTAGGTGTTTCCTTCTCACCACTCTCTGCATGATAATCTTCCTCCATGATTTTTGCATACTATAACATGTCAGTGACACATGGTCTTAGTTTAATGCTTCATGTCTGTCTTCCTTTTTAAAAGATTTGGGACCTACATTGCTTTGTCTTCCATGCCTCAGCAATCTCCCTGTTTCGATAGATGTTTGTGTATATATGTATGTGTATAAAATGTGTTTGTATAGTATGTGTACAATGAGTGTATTATATATATATATGTGTATATATGATATCTATATATATATATATATATATATAATATATATACATCTATATATATATATATATATATATATATATATATATATATATATAATATATTAAATAATATATATATATGAGTGTAATTTGAAGATAGGTATTAACAAATTGAAATAATGGTATAAAATAACCGACACAATGGCAATATAAACACAAATGCAGTATAATGTGATCCCTTGATTACTACGTTTCGTCCCACACAGTGGGCTTTTTCAAGTATCAACAAACAGAACTACCATTCCAGCAGCGATTTCATCGACCTTGTATGAACTATGTGTTGGCTTTAACGTGTTTCTCTTTTCGAAAATCACCCCTCTTTTCAGCAGACTTTTGGACTACCCATGGGTTCGCCACTCAGTGCAGTCCAGGCGACCCAATACATGGGAACATCTAGAAGCCGAACGTTTCTCCACCATTATTCCTTCGTCTGTCACCTGGCTCCCGTTATGTTGACGACATTCTCCTCCATAACTCCTAAAACGCCTTCAACGTTCAAGCCTCCAGAACAAGTCTCAACCAGGTCGAATCCTTCAATCCGTTCACAACTGAAGAAGAAGTCGACAACACTCTTCCTTTCCTTTGATGTTCTACTCTGCAAAGCTGAACCCTACGAACTTCGTTTTAAAGTCTAACGAAAACCCACCAACCAAAAAACGATCTTCTCCCACTTCTACTCTCACCCACGACACCAAAACTCAAACGTGGTGTAATTATAGGCTTTCTTTCCCTGCTGCACTCAGAATCCTGCAGCAAACGAGTTCTCCTTAGGAAGAAACACTATAATTTAACAAGTATTTTCCAAACACCCACTACCTCGCACTTCATCAGAGACTTTGCAGACGGCGAGCATTAAACATCCTTCAAACAAACACCTACAGAGAAGTACACTGCCCGAGAAGAGATGCAATAGTCCTTCCCACCAACTCCATGCCAAACATGTTTCCTACATCTTTGCCAAAACATCATTCCAAGTATCTACCTCCACAACCACGTACCATCAAGACATCACCCAGTAGTAGCCAGGACAAGCCTCCATCCTCTGCAGGGTATACATAAACCCTGGTATAACTGCAACAAGTTATACGTTGGGCGAAAACATAAGGGACCTCCAACACGTATTTCAGAACACCAATACGCAAGCAGTCTGACGACACAAGGAATGCCCTGCGTATAACACTCGTAAATTCACAGCCACCACTGATAAACTAACAGAAACTCAAGACTTATCGCCACAGAAGACAACCACTCAATAACCGAAGAATTCCTGGAATCATCAATATTATTTCTATATCCGAACAACTCAACCAGAATAGTGGCTTCTTATAAAAAACAATAGCTGAACCACTTGCCAAGAAACTCTTTCATCGCATCCACATAAGCAACACAGTAGAAGGTCTGCTCACAAACTATCCAATCTCCTTTTCCAAGCTTACCCCATGTTTTTACTCTATAGCCCCACTCGGTACATCCATCATATGCAGCATTCTTCACCTGACCTCAAGCCAGACTATAAATACTCGCGTTCCTTCCACCCCAGGAGTCTGTTTTGTGACTTGAAAAAGCCACTGTGTGGGCGAAACGTAGTCAATAAAGGGTCACAATTATACTGCATTTGTGTTTTTTAATTGCCAGGTATTAAACAACAGGTACAATAATATTGTCTTGAGGATATCTCTCTCAAGATAAAACCCGCATAATGGTTTCAAATTAGAACCTAGTCTTTAGAACTTGAGAGGATATAGGATAGTATTGGTTTGGAAATAGGGTAGTTGATGAGTGAACAGTCTGCTCCTGCCTAATAGGGGTATTGAAGCTAAAACCTTGCAGTTTTCAATTTTGCGGTTGCATAAAAATACATGATGAGAGGGGATGGACTTTTGAACTTGCACATGAGTAAATAGATTATCGAACGCGTATTGCTTCAGTAAGCCTGAAAATTGGGCTTGGCAAATTTTCTGTTAGTGGTGGATGGATTGTGAAAGGCCTGCCTAGTATGGGCCAACCAGGCCTGCTGCAGTGTTCCTCATTTCCTTATGTTCTATGTGTGTGTGCGTGTGTGCTGTACTCGCCTTAATTGTGATATGCGGCAGGGGTCGAGACTCAGCTTCTGGCCTCCGCCTCTCATTGATCGCTACTAGGTCCTCTCTCTCTCCTCTCTCTTCTCCTGAGCTTTGTCGTACCTCGTCTTAAAGCTATGTATGGTGTCCTGCCTCCACTACATCACTTGCTAGGCTATTCCCCACTTTCTGACGACTCTATGATGAAGAAATACTTCCTAATATCCCTGTGACTCGTCTCAGTCTTCAGCTCCATTGTGACCTCCTTGTCTCTGTGTCCCCCTCCTGGAATATCCTGTCTCTGTCCTTATCTATTCCTCGCATTATTTTGTATGTCATTATCATGCATGCCCTCCCCTTACCCTCCTGTCCTCCAGTGTCGTCAGTCCGACTTCCCTCAACTTTCATCGTAGAACATTTCCCTGAGCTCCGGAACTAGCCTGTTGCAAACCTTTGCACTTTTTTCTTAACTTTCTTGACATGCTTGACCAGGTGTCGAGTTCCAAACTGGTGCTGGTATATTCCAGTATCGGCTGACGTACCACAGTGTACAGTGTCTTGAACGATTCCTTACTAAGGTATCGGAACCTATTCTCAGGTTTCCCAGGCGCGCCATATGCTGACGCAGGCAGAGTTATTTTGGTTGATGTGTGCCTGCCTCCGGAGACGTGGCTCTCGTGTACGGTCCACCCCAAATCTTTCTCCCTTGAGGTGAGGTTTACACAGTCTTTGCGTCTCCACCAGCTTATTACTCTGTCTGTCTGTCCTGCGTCTTCTTTGCCTTCCCCAATCTTATACTTTGCATTTAGCAGGGTTGAATTCGAGAAGCCATTTGCTGGACCACGTGGTCCAGTACCTGTCCAGGTCTCTCTGTACTCCTGCCTGATCCTCACTCCGATTTAATTCTCTTATTAACTTCACATCACATCCTGCGAACAGGGACACTTCAGAGTCTACCCTTCAATCATGTCATTTACATACTCATACAAATAGCACTGGTCCAGTAGTGACCCCTGTGGGACCCCCACGCCCCCGCTCGTCACAGGCGCCCACTGTGATACCTCTTCGCGTACCAAATTTCTGTTGTTGCCTCCCCTGGTCATGTATTTCCCCTGATCCATTGCAGTGCCCTTCCTGTTAGTCGCACGACTGATCCTCTCAGCTTCTGCACTAATCTTTTGGTGGAAGGACTGTGTCAAGACCTTCCTGCAAGTCCCAAAAAGATTGCAAAATCGACCCTACCCCTCTCTCTCGTGTCCTTACTTCTGTTTACCTTGTCATAAAACCTCCCCAGAAGGTTTGTGACACAGGGTTGCCTTCCAAGAAATCCATGCTCTAGTTGTCATTTATAATCTTGTTCCGTTCCAGGTGCTCCACCACCCTCCTCCTGATGTGTGGTGTGTGTATGTGTTTGTAGTACGTATATATATATATAGTTATATATATATATTAATATAGTATATATATGATATATTATTAATATATTATATCTATATATATATAAATATGTACGTATATGTATGTACGAAACAAGTATCATTGAGCATTAAGTGACCTGTCGGAGGTTGAGGTCTCCTTTCCATGGGTGAGGATATAAAAAGACCTGAGAGGTCTAAACTGGCTGAAGGGCCCGAAGGGCTCCATGCGAGTCAGGGCAACGCTGCTGAATTATCGGTAACTTCAAATCACAAGACAATCTACAGGGAGAACCTGAGGTTACGTGGGGGCCAGAAACGTGGAGTGCTAAGATAATGGAGGTGGTACGTTTGATGCCTCATTTTACCAACACTTCAAGAGAGATGGAGGATGAACCAGCACAAAAACTGGACCTAGTATTCACATTCAGTGGGTGAGGTCAGATTAGTGAGGACATCACATTTGAAGACCCCCTTTGGGCAAGTGATCACGTGGTTCTGAGAATTACAAGTGGAGAGGGAAGCAGGAAGGGCAGGACGAATAAAGGTCAGACTACAAGAGATGGGACTCCAAAGGAATGAAGAATTATTCCTGCACCTGGGTCAATTGGAAATGAGAACTGGCAGGTAAAGTCAATCAATGAATGATGGAATATGTGACAGCAATATGCAAGGAACTGAAGGAGTGATTTGTACTCTAGGGTAACAGAAGTAATGAGAAAAAGCAGGATGAGCCCGTGGTTTACCGCAAAGGTGTAGAGAAGCCAAACCAAGTGTGCTAAAGATGGAAAAAGTATAGAAAGGCAAAGGACCCAGGAGAAAATGGAGAGTATTCGTAGAGCTAGAAATGAATATGGCACAGGTAAAAAGGGAGACCCCAACGACAATGCGACAATAACATAACAACGAAAGCCAAATCTGACCCGAAGATCGTGTACAGCCACAAATCAGCGAAGGAAAACGACATGTCTGGACCAAGTAATCAGGCTGATGGAAGGAAAGAGAAATTCAAAGAACAGTGCGTTCCACAGAGGAGACAAAAGGGACTCCAGAAAGGACCGAAGAGGTGGGGTACACGATCAAGTGTTGGACACAATACCATACAAACGAGATAAGAAGTGAAGAGGGGCTGCTAATCGAGCTAATACCCCAAAGGTGATGGGGCCGGATAGCATCTCTCCATGGGTCCTGAGAGAGGGAAGCAGAGGCGCTATGTCTACATAACAGCAGATCTACAACACAGGTTCGACAAAATGGGGGGAATAACTGAGGTATGGAAGACAAGCAAATATAGTCCCAATTTTTTAGAAAAGAAGACAGACACAATCCATTAAACAAACCAACTACAGTCAAGGGAGAACGTTTCAGAGAAGAGTGGTGAGCACCTAAAAGGAATGAGCTTATCAATGACAGCCAGCAGTTTCGAGGGATGGGAAAATCACCTGTGGTCACAAACTACTAAAGTCTATGCCAGGGTGACAGGAGTAAGGCAAAGAGTGGTGGGTAGATTGCATTTTCTTGACTATAAAAAGGCATTTCCTACATCTTAATAAGGAATCGTTCAGGATCCTGTTAACACCATGGTACGTTAGGCCCCTGTGTTGGAGTATGCGCAAAAAAAACCAGTGCAACCCCTATAGCCAAGCGCGTAAGGAAAGCGAGAAGAGAAAGTGCAAAGTTTGCAATAAGAACTAGTCACCGGAGCTAAGGAGCATGTCCTATCGAGGGGAAGTTAAGGGAAATCGACCTGATGACCGGAGGACAGGACAGATAAGGGACATGGCAACGACATAAAAAAAAATACTAAGAAAAGGAATTGAATAAAGTGGACAGAGAAAGATGTTTCCAGAGATGGACAACAACAAGGGGTCACATATTTGCGAAATAGAAGACTCAGATTCAGGAAAGTGAATAGTCTGGGTATTGATGAGTGGAGCAGATCCATATATAAGCTTTAGAAAGAGGTACGATGAAGCTTATGGAGCAGAAGAGTGACCTAGGTAGCGACCAGTGAAGAGGCGGTCCTGGATCTGAGGCTCTACCCCCTGCAACCACAACTAGTAAAATACAACTGGTGAGTACAACACAACACACACACACAACACACACGTTGCGCCTACACTTTAGAACTTAAATACTTACGAGGTTCCACACTACATAGGAAAAAAGTATGGGGTTTTCGAGGCTGTAAACAGGAGTGCCACAAGTTGGACACATGATGCCACAAGTTTGGACACATGAGTGGCCACAAGTTGGACACATGAGTGGCCACAAGTTGGACACATGAGTGGCCAGCAAGTTGGACACATGAAGTGGCCACAAGTTGGACACATGAGTGCCAACAGTTGGACACATGAGTGGCCACAAGTGGACACAATGAGTGCCACAAGTTGGACGCACATGATGGCCACTCTAGTTGGACACCGAGTGGCCACATGTTGGGCACATGAGTGGCCACAATTGGGCACATGAGTGGCCAACAAGTTGGTACACATGAGTTGCCACAAGTTGACACATGAGTTTGCCACAAGTTGACACATGATGAGTGCCACAATGGCACGAGTGGCCACAAGAAGGACACATGAGTGGCCACACGAAGTTGGACACATGATGGCCACAAGTTGGACACAGAATGGCCACAGTTGGACACATGAGTGGCCACAAGTTGGACACGTGAGTGGCCACAAGTTGGACAACAATGAGTGGCCACAAGTTTGCACACATGAGTTGGCCACAAGTTTGGACACATGAGTGGCCACAAGTTGGACACATGAGTGGCCACAAGTTGGACACATGAATGGCCTCAAGTTGACACATGAGTGGCCACAAGTTGGACACTGAGTGGCCACAAAGTTAGACACATGAGTGGGACCACGAAGTTGGGCCACATGAGTGGCCACTAAGTTGGGCACATGATGCCACAAAGTTGGACACATGAGGTGGGCCACAAGTTGGACACATGAGTGGCCTCAAGTTGGACACAAAGTGGCCACAAGGTTGACAACATGATGGCCAAAAGTTGGAACACAGTGGACCACAAGTTGGGAACACAGGAGAGGCCACAAGCTCCTCTTAATACTTGGTCCTGTCACCAAATTCGGCTGACGTATTCAGCTTTCCTTTTAAGTTTATGGTATATTGTGGAATTTAAAATATATCCCAGACGCTAACATCAAAGTTTTAGTTAACATCAAGTTCGTCAAAATCAAGCAAGGTATATCCACAGTGATGTCACCTATAAGTAATAACTGATGGAGCGAAGAGGCTTATATTATGGATCAAATTAATAAGAGGAAAGATGAACAAGGACTCGTCTCGTAACATTACACAAACCAAAGACACATACTCTTAACAAGTTCTGAAATATTACGTAAATGAATGTGTTACGAAGAATTTAACGTCTATCCAATATATATATATTAATAATATATAATAAAAAAAATATAAATATATATATATATATAAATATATATATATGACCAACATATATATGCAAAACCACTCTGAAATGGAATAGAGAAAAATTCCAAGCGCTTTCCGTGACTACTCACATTATCAAGGAACATGAATGTAAAGCCTCCAAGGAAGCATATAAGAGGGTCCGGGCCAGCACCTCACAATCCAATCCACAACGGTTTAAACACGTACGCGCGGTGAGACCCAACTTGGATAATAACATGCTAAAACAATTTGTATTAACACTTATCAGATAAATTTTTAAGACAAACTAACTACGCTGCTCTAGCTTTTTACGCTTAAGTTTTGCAACTTTCAAAAAAACTTAATAATGTGAAATTGCAAAAGCCTTTTGTAACTTATGACAAAATTTTCCTGATTTATCCTCTGATGAAATTTATATTAGTAAAGAATGGTATATAGCTCTTGTTAAAACCAAACATTCCCCAATTCTGCCCTCAAAGATTCTTTAAGGTCTTATATACACACTTAATAACAAAATAAAAATTTGCGCCTTACTAAAGCAGACAAAGATAAATGCAATAGGAATATGAAAGAAAATCTGCATTACCCAAGAAACAAAATGAATAATCTCTTAGATGATACTGAAACCTATTCTAAACTTAGGAAAATCCCCTAGAAACACCGTTAACAGCAATTTCAATAAAACATTAAAACTTCTACCAGAAAGCCAAAGAATGAATTAGTCAAAACAATTTACTTCCACTAATCCATCACACTTACCTTACAGTATGGACTAATAAACAACACATCTAAACCAGGGAAATCCCAGTCAGAGACCAATTATTAAGCTCCATAGGGTCGTTTCACACAATTATCCCAATGGCTTGTTGATATTTTGAGCCCTATTGTTGGCAAAATTTCTAACTTTAATGTTAAAAACAACATAGACTTGGTTGAAAAATTAGGTTCCATGACTGACTTAAATGATTTTAACATGTTATTTTGATGTACTTCCTTGTTTACGAATTTCCTGTTGAGAGTTATTAAGTTCCTTATCTGAAGGAACTCGTTAACTATGATTTACCATTTGCCAGTCCTACTATCATTAAACTTATTAAACTTTGCATTGTTGAAATGCAAAATTTGTATTTACACTGATAAGTTTTACACTCAGAAGTTTGGTATGGCCAATGGAAATCACTCTTTACACCCTGTTCTTAAGTAACCTATACTGGAATTTTTTGAAACAAAGGTTGCTTAACACAATCCTCCCTAATAGACTAATGGTTCAGATATGTTGTTGATGATATTTTGTGTCTTATGCCCAAAAATGTAGATATACAACCATTTTTCTTGGAACAATTAAATAGCTTAGCCCATTCTATAAACTTTCCTGTTGAGTTTTGAAGAAAATAACTCTTGCTTTTTCTAGATGTTTAATTATTAAGTGTAATAATGAATTCCAAATTTAAAATTTACAAAAACCTAAAAATACTGTTCCTATAGTCCACTATTATTCCTCGCATCAAGATATAGTCAAACTGTCTGTTATCTCACAATGTACTTTGAGAGCTTACGAAATTTGTAGTCCGAGTTCATAGATGAGAAATATCCAAAATTTTATGAAATAGGGAATGATTTAAAAACCCAAAGAAATGTAATTGATAAATCTTTTAAAGTTGCCAGAAACACTTTTTATAACATCAAAAAGGGGCAACCAGCCCTTATTCAACTAAAAATATGTTGGTTCTCATTTATTCTCCCTTACCATGAAAACATTGGTTGATATGCCTTCTCTTCTTAAGACTTTTAATATTAAAGTTGTATTCAAAAAATCTTGATACAGTAAAAAAAACTTTTGATAAAGGAATTCCCCCCAAAATGCTGATGATCGTCTATAAGATTCCTTGTAAAATTTGCGTAAATTTCAATTATTACGGTCAAACTGGAAAAAATCTCGAACTAAGATTAAAACAACATAAAATATAGCATTAGAACAGACCAAATTCCAATGCTCTAAATTTATTCTGAGAGATTTTAAACCATCCAATTGATTTACAAACAGCTTGAGAAAGTAGTATCAAGCAAGTCCAGGTCGACAGGATATATGATTGAATCTTGTTTCATAAAAAAGCAAGTTTTAAACAATAATATGAATTATTTCCTGTTGGTTTTATATAAATTAGATCCATTTATAATTAATAGAATTTGGGAAGAAATTAAATAATACACTGGACAAATAATTTTTAGCTGGGGGTGAGTTGTTCAAAGGACCTATCCAAGTTGGCTCGCAAGCGCGTCACGTGTTTTAACACGTTTGTGGGATCTGATAGTGGAGGTGCTGCCGTACCCCCTTATATAGCTTCCTTGGATGCTTTACTTTCAAAGTTCCTATGATAATGAGAGTAGTCACACGAAGCGACTTGGAATTCTCTATTCTTTCAGAGTGGTCTGTTTTGCATATTTTTGAAATCACCTGTTTACTGTGAATCTAAGCATATATATATATATATAATATATATATAAATATATATATATATATATATATATATATATATATATATATATATATAAATAATATATATATATGCAGGAATTCGCAAGAGCAGGCGAAATATACACAAACTCTGATCTCTGGCCGAAGGGACCTCGAACCTACGAACCTTGGAACAAGGTACGCAGGTATGCATGGTACGATGGTAAAGTACGCGTACCCTGTTCTCAAGGTTCGTAAAGGTCGATCTACCTCCGGGCCAGAGATCATGTTTATAATACATATATATAAATATATATTATATAAATATACTATATATATATATATATATATATATATATATATATATATATATATATAATATATAAATATATATACAAACATACATATATACATACATGTCGTGCCGAATAGGCAGAACTTGCGATCTTGGCTTAACATAGCACGCTTGGGCATCTTGTCTATAGGACAAGTGAAAATTTGTGTATGCAATAACTTTCGCGCAAATCATTCTCTGAACCTGACAAAAAAAAAATATATTCACTGTGTTTCTTTAGTATTAAAAATTATATGTAAAACAAATCTAAAATAATATTTAGTTGTTAGGCTAAAATTAAATTGCGCTTGTTTATAATAAGGTTAGGTAATTTATTCTAAGTTTCTTTTTGGGTGAAAATTATAAAATTTTACGCCAACATTAATGAAACAAAAAATATACTCTTTAAGCGTATAAAGAGCAAATTTTTAGAAGGAACTTAATTTTAAGCGAGTTTTCTTGTTAATTGACCAGTTTTTACACAATTCGTCATCGACATATATATATATATATATATGCAATAAATCACAGCAAACAATTTGATTTTAAAATAATAGCAAAACAGCCACTATGAAATAGTAAGTGAAATTTTCAAGCGCTTTCCGTGACTACTTCACGAAAGATTCCTTGTTCCTTGACATGTGAGTAGTCACGAAAGCATTGGGAATAATCACTACTCTTTTCAACAGTATTGCTGTTGTATATATATAATATATATATATATATTATATATATATATAACATACATTATAAATATATATATATAATATATATATATATATATATATATAATATATATATATATATATATATATATATATATATAAATATATTCGTGGCCGAATATGTAAAACTGGTCAGCGCATTAACAAGAATCTCATTTAAAATTAGATCCCTTTCTCTAAAATTTTCGTCGTTATTGCGTTTAAAGATATATTTTTTTCATTAATGTTAATTGAGAAAAATTTATAAATTTTGCATCATAAGTCATCTTAGAAAATTACCTAACCTAATAACAAAGAACAATTTAATTTTAGCCTAAACCCAACTTAATATATTTTAGATTTGTTTACCAATATTTTAATACTAAAGAAAATAGACAAACCACAGTGAAATTATATTTTTTTCTTCGTTAGGTTCAGAAAGATTTTGGCGAAATTAATTGCCATACACAAATTGTCACTTGTCACTAAATGGCAAGATAAACGTTGCTATTTAAGCCAGGATCGCAAGTTCTACCTATTCGGCACGACATATATATATATATATATATATAATATATAATATATATAAATAATAATATATATATATATATATATATATATTATATGATTACTTTTTATGAAAATTGGCGAACATGACAACCAAATTGCAAACAGCAGCTATGGGGGGAGTTGAATGATAGTTTTCTAGGCCTTTTGATGTTGCAATCACACACAGATCAATAACAGCCTTGCAATGTTACAGAGAAAGACAAGGAGTTTCCAAGCATATACGATCATAGGTAGCACCTTTGTAGAGTGAGGCAGAGAGGAGGAAGGGGGGGGGGCAGGAAGTCTTCAAGGCACACCAACCCATAATCCAATTATCAAAAATTCGGTCAGGCTATGCTATGATGTAAATAACTTTACATAAAAAATAACTATAATGCCAGTGATAATGGATATCACTGCAGTCTTATCCTAAAGAGTCTTCTGCATCTCGAGAAAATGGGGTCTATTTAAAGAGACACATTTAATAAGAAAGATCTATCCGTAAGTTGTACAAAAGGAACCAGCCATATTTTATCCTATACCCACAAACTTCATGAGGCTGATGCAGGATATAATGTAAACTTTTACTTTACATCACCTAAGTATTGGTAATTATTTTTGAATTTTTGCACCTCAACAGAAAAGGTGCCCATTTTAAGGGACTCGTTCAAGGGACAGGCCTCTGTACACAGACACACACACACAATAACCCGCCCTACTAAAAGAGAGAAGCTTACGACGCGTTTCGGTCCCGGACTTTGACCACATTGACAAAGTCACACTAACGAGTGTGGAGCATGAGACAATCCACAGGAGACTGGTCACACCACACTTCCTGCCTCTTATTCGTACTACACGACTACTACTACTACTAACCCCTCCAATACACACCAACCGCCAAGGAAAGAAAAGACACATGCCACGAACACCCGGCATCCCCACCGAAGACGTTTCGCCATCCACCAGCCAACTGGATGGCGAAAAGTCCACAACAAAGACAACCAGACGCCGCCATGTGTCTTAATTTCATCAGTTAGTGTGACTTTGTCAATGGTCCAAGTCGGACCGAAAACGTCGTCCGTAAGCTTCTCTCTTTTATGTGCGGGTTATTTTGTATCGTTCCTGTCACGGTATTGTGCCTTTTTGTTAATTTTACACATACACATCTGTCCATAGTTTATCTTTTTGCCCAGTATCTGAGACAAACATTGGATTAACCATAAGTCAAAGCAGGAAAAATAGGATCCTAATTCATCGGTGTGGAACTACATGTATAACAGTCCAACACATTCCTATGAGCGACCCGATTTTTGGTTACTTACAATTGCCTAAACTAAAAAGAATCTAATTTTAAATAACCCACCACTATTTTAACAATTCCTATTCTAACACTGTTCTGTTCTAACCAAGAGGTAACAAAGTAAAATGACTCCACTGCCCACCAATTGCCGGTTATTGCAAGCTCTAATGTAGCTGAAAATCGCTTACCACTACTTCTCTACAGTAGTACGAATAACAGTATTGTGTATTCCCTAACATCTAAGAGGTTTGCCAGTCAGTCCCAACATACGATAGGTTGCAATCATTGCAACCAATTCTGTGGACATCACCAACAGACTGTTGTGTTGAATTCTTTATCAGAATGCTTCTAACAGTCCCGTGAATTCTTAAAAACTCTTAAAATTACTAAAAATACTTAAAACGTTTGAACTGAGTGTTTTTCCTAGGATGACTCAGCTCAATGACAAAGTTTTACTCCTAGCTGCTAGCAATGATATTCCACCAAACTTTTAGAGAGTGAGAGGGTTCTCTGCGTTCATGGCAATGTCCAATATTTTCTTAGTTTCTCATCTAGGAGCTCTGTGATTTGCAACACGCTGTAAGCTTCGAGAAACTAGTAAGAAATACACCTTCTATCTAACTGTTGTGGTCATGGCTGTAAGTAAATGTTAATGTACAGCACACATTGGTGGCCTTCCTAATATACTGTAGAGTTAAACTTTCTATCTCCCCAATGTTGTTGTGTGGGGAATTATCAACCGGTGTATCAACACATCTAAGAATGAAAAATTAAAGTCCACCTCTTTTCCACAGTGAAATTTTAATAAACGGGACCTAAGCATTAAGCCTTGGAAAAAGGTATCCAGGGCCATAAGTAAAGGCCAAAGAGACATTCTGAAACCATTTACTCTGCAGAGCAGGCTGTCTTTCAACAATGCCTTAAACCAAATTTCAAACTCTCGCGTTTGACAAAAAATAGCATTGCATAACATTATATATATATATGTCGTGCCGAATATGTAAAACTGGTCAATTAGCTAGAACGCATTAAAATTAAGTCCTTTCTGAAATTTTCTTATATACTTTTAAAGACATTATTTTTTTCATTAATGTTAAGAAAAAAATTAATTTTGCAAAACCAAAAGAATCTTAGAATACTTACCTAACCTTATTGAAAACAAGACAATTTATTTTAGCCCCTAACCCAACTAAAATATATTTTAGATTTGTTTACAGTAATTTAATACTAAACAAACACAGTGAAATATATTTTTTTCAGTTAGATTCAGAATGATTTGGGCGAAATTTTTGCATACCACAAAATTTTCACTGCCCTATATGGCAAGTTGAGCGTTCTTATTTAAGCCCAAGATCGGGCAATTCTGCCTATTCGGCACGACATACATACATATACATTATATATATATAAATATATATATATATATATATATATACTATATATATATATATATATATATATATATATATTTAATATATATATATATATAATTTATATATATCTAATATATAACTGGGGTGCTTGAATGTGCGTGGATGTAGTGCGGATGCAAGAAACAGATGATTGCTGATGTATGAATGAAAAAGAAAGTTGGATGTCCAGGCCCTAAGTGAAACAACGCTGAATGGGGTAGGGGAGTTTCGGTGGGGGGAATTAAATGGGGGATTAAATCTAAAGAGTATCGGAAGGAAGGGGTACAATGATGTTGAAGGATCATTTATGGAATGAGAAAAGATCACAATATGATGTGTAAATTCAAGGATTATGTAGATTATAAGTAAAGGTTGGATGTGAAAAGTGGGTCATAATAAGAGTGTATGACACCTGGAGAAGAGAGGAATGTAGAGGAAGAGAGAGATTTGAGGATAATAGTTTTTGAGTGGTTTGTGCTATTATTTAATAAATTTATGGAAGAGGGTAGGTACCTAGGGATTGGCAGAGAGCAATGCAAGTTCCTTTGTATAAAAGGCAAAGGAGGACAAACGAGAGTGCAAAAATTACATAGAGGTATAAAGTCTGTTGAGTACACCCGTAACAGTGTATGTAGAGTTATTGATTGAAAAATTAAGAAGTAAGACGGAGAATAGGATAGCAAGATGATCAGAAGGCTTTAGAAAGGTAGAGGATGTGTGAAACCAGGTGTTACAGTGAAACATATAAAGTAACAGTATTTGGAAAAGGCAAAGAGGTTTTGTGGGCATTTTGGAAAGGCGTATGACAAGGAGGGTGGATAGGGGGGCAATGTGGCAGATATTGCAAGTGTATGGTATAGGAGGAAGTTACTGAAGCAGTGAAGAGTTTATAACTAGGATAGTGAGGCTCAAGTATATATATTAAATATATATATATATATATATATATATATATATATAATATATATATATTATAAAATATATAATATATAATAATATATATATATATATATATACATATATATATATAGTGTTTAGAATTCACAGATGAACAGGAGATTTGTGTTTTGTATATGAGTGTGTACTCACCTAGTTGAGGTTGCAGGGGTCGAGTCCGAGCTCCTGGCCCCCGCCTCTTCTTCACTGATCGCTACTAGTCACTCTCCCTGAGCCTTGGCTTTAATCATACCTCTGCTTAAGCTATGTATGGATCCTGCCTCCAACTTACATTCGCTTCCCAAAACTATTCCACTTACCTGACTACTCTGAGGATGAGAAATACTTTCCTAACATCCCCTGTATTCATCTGTGTTCCTTCTTCAGATTCCAACTGTGTCCCCTTGTTACTGTGTCCAATCTCTGGAACATCCTGTCTTGTCCACCTTGTCATTCCCTCTCAGTATTTGTATGTCGTTATCATGTCCCCCCCCCTATCTCACCTGTCCTCCAGTGTCCGTCAGGATTCTGATTTCCCTTAACCTCTCCTCGTAAGGACATACCTCCTAGCTCTGGGACTAGTCAGTTTGCAAACTTTGGCACTTTCTCTAGTTCATTACCACTGCTTGGCTAGGTGTGGTCCAAACTGGTGCCTCGCATTACCTCCAATATGGGCCTAACGTACACGGTGTACAGTGTCCTGAATGGTTTTCCTTATTAAGATGTCGGAATGCTGTTCTGAGGTTTGCGCAGGCGCCCAAGCTGCAGCAGTTATTTGGTTGATGTGCGCTTCAGGAGATGTCCTGGAGTGTATACTCACCCCAAGATCTTTTTCCTTGAGTGAGGTTTGTAGTCTCTTTGCCCCCTAGACTGAGCGCTCCGTCTGCGGTCTTCTTTGCCTTTCCCCAATCGATTCATGACTTGCACTTGGTGGGATTGAACTCCCAGGAGCCAATTGCTGGACCAGGTCTGAAGCCTGTCCAGATCCCTTTGTAGTTCTGAGCCTGGTCTTCGATCGACGGTGAATTCTTCTCTTCAACTCTCACGTCATTCTGCAAACAGGGGCACCCTCAGAGTCTATTGCCTTCCGTCATGTCGTTTACAAATACCAGAAATAGCACTGGTTCCCTAGGACTGGAACCCCTGTCGGGACACCCGCTGGTCACAGTGCCCACTCCTGACACCTTCGCCCTGGTTCGTACAGACTTCGCTGGCTGCTTCCTGACAAGTATTCCCCGATCCATTGTAAGTGCTTTCCCTGTTATCGCCTGCTTGGTCCCTCCCAGTTTTTGCACCAATCTCTTGTGTGGAACTGTGTCAAAAAACGCCTTCTTACAGTCCTAAGAAAATGCAATCCACCACCACCACCTCTCTCTCTTGCCTTACTACTGCTGCACCATGTCATAGAACTCATAGGTTGTGACACAAGGAATTTCCCTCCCTGAAACCATAGTTGGCTGCTGTTGATGAATCGTTCCTTTTCTAGGTGTTTCCTTCTCACCACTCTCTGCATGATAATCTTCCTCCATGATTTTTGCATACTATAACATGTCAGTGACACATGGTCTTAGTTTAATGCTTCATGTCTGTCTTCCTTTTTAAAAGATTTGGGACCTACATTGCTTTGTCTTCCATGCCTCAGCAATCTCCCTGTTTCGATAGATGTTTGTGTATATATGTATGTGTATAAAATGTGTTTGTATAGTATGTGTACAATGAGTGTATTATATATATATATGTGTATATATGATATCTATATATATATATATATATATATAATATATATACATCTATATATATATATATATATATATATATATATATATATATATATAATATATTAAATAATATATATATATGAGTGTAATTTGAAGATAGGTATTAACAAATTGAAATAATGGTATAAAATAACCGACACAATGGCAATATAAACACAAATGCAGTATAATGTGATCCCTTGATTACTACGTTTCGTCCCACACAGTGGGCTTTTTCAAGTATCAACAAACAGAACTACCATTCCAGCAGCGATTTCATCGACCTTGTATGAACTATGTGTTGGCTTTAACGTGTTTCTCTTTTCGAAAATCACCCCTCTTTTCAGCAGACTTTTGGACTACCCATGGGTTCGCCACTCAGTGCAGTCCAGGCGACCCAATACATGGGAACATCTAGAAGCCGAACGTTTCTCCACCATTATTCCTTCGTCTGTCACCTGGCTCCCGTTATGTTGACGACATTCTCCTCCATAACTCCTAAAACGCCTTCAACGTTCAAGCCTCCAGAACAAGTCTCAACCAGGTCGAATCCTTCAATCCGTTCACAACTGAAGAAGAAGTCGACAACACTCTTCCTTTCCTTTGATGTTCTACTCTGCAAAGCTGAACCCTACGAACTTCGTTTTAAAGTCTAACGAAAACCCACCAACCAAAAAACGATCTTCTCCCACTTCTACTCTCACCCACGACACCAAAACTCAAACGTGGTGTAATTATAGGCTTTCTTTCCCTGCTGCACTCAGAATCCTGCAGCAAACGAGTTCTCCTTAGGAAGAAACACTATAATTTAACAAGTATTTTCCAAACACCCACTACCTCGCACTTCATCAGAGACTTTGCAGACGGCGAGCATTAAACATCCTTCAAACAAACACCTACAGAGAAGTACACTGCCCGAGAAGAGATGCAATAGTCCTTCCCACCAACTCCATGCCAAACATGTTTCCTACATCTTTGCCAAAACATCATTCCAAGTATCTACCTCCACAACCACGTACCATCAAGACATCACCCAGTAGTAGCCAGGACAAGCCTCCATCCTCTGCAGGGTATACATAAACCCTGGTATAACTGCAACAAGTTATACGTTGGGCGAAAACATAAGGGACCTCCAACACGTATTTCAGAACACCAATACGCAAGCAGTCTGACGACACAAGGAATGCCCTGCGTATAACACTCGTAAATTCACAGCCACCACTGATAAACTAACAGAAACTCAAGACTTATCGCCACAGAAGACAACCACTCAATAACCGAAGAATTCCTGGAATCATCAATATTATTTCTATATCCGAACAACTCAACCAGAATAGTGGCTTCTTATAAAAAACAATAGCTGAACCACTTGCCAAGAAACTCTTTCATCGCATCCACATAAGCAACACAGTAGAAGGTCTGCTCACAAACTATCCAATCTCCTTTTCCAAGCTTACCCCATGTTTTTACTCTATAGCCCCACTCGGTACATCCATCATATGCAGCATTCTTCACCTGACCTCAAGCCAGACTATAAATACTCGCGTTCCTTCCACCCCAGGAGTCTGTTTTGTGACTTGAAAAAGCCACTGTGTGGGCGAAACGTAGTCAATAAAGGGTCACAATTATACTGCATTTGTGTTTTTTAAAAAAAATTATTTTCCTCGTTCTTCACAAGGTCTTTAATTTTCTTGATTTACACCGAAAGTCAAAAGGGTTAGGAAATAATTTACTCATTTAAATAACAGGGGGAAACCCAGTATTATGTAAATAATTAAAACTTTATGCAGTTTATATACCAGACAAACAAGAAGATGGGTTAAAATGAAAATAAATCAATTTTGCAGGATTTTTTTCTTTATTTTCAAAAACAAAGGGGTGAGATTTCAAATATTTTAAAATTTTAAAATAGGAATGCTAGAAAATTTTTCTTTAAAAATGTCTAGCAAATTTTCTAAGTTTTTGAAATTTTTGACTCTTTTCCCATTTTTCCCTAGAAAATAACACTGATACGAAGCTAACGTATACACATTTTTCACCTACGTAAGATACTACTTGTCCTAGAAACGCTAAACATTTTCTAACCCATTAAAATCATGTCCTGTTTAATATCAAAATGTTTCCAAAAAATAAAACTGCTGGAAAGATCAGTTAGAAATTGATGAAGTTATGCTTATAAATTACTTTTGCATTCCAAAACATCCCTTTAGGGTTTCGCAATTTTCTTGAAGCTCAAAAATTCCATTCTTTTCGTACATTAGTCAAAACTTTATCAGAGTAAAGAGAGGAAAACTTCCCGGGTTTTCCCAAAAAATAATTGGATCACAAACAAATTGCTTATCTCAGACGACCGTTTACAAAGAATAGAGAAAAAAATTGTAGCAAATTTTTATCACCGGGGAAAGATGGGTGTGTAGAGGGAGGAGAGAGAAAAAAGAGAGAGAGAGAGAAAGAGAAGAGAGAGAAAGAGAAAATTTTGGGGGGAAAAATAATACAGATTATGAGTGGTGCAGTAAGAGCTACGGTGCCCCGGGGGGTTTAAATTTTTTGGGAATAAGTTTAGTAACAGGAAAAATTATTTCACAAAAAGAGGTTAAATAATAATGAAACGATATAAGCCTAATTCAGTATTTGTGGGTTATTTTTTTAGCAATAAAAGGAAACTGGGGAATTTTGGGACCATGTTATAAAAGGGACCCAAAGCAGATGTTTATGGTGTGAGGGTGATAGAAAAGCCAGATGGAAAATAACATTATCAGTGGGGAGAGTGACGTAAAACGTATTAATTAATAAAGAAAAGATATTTACAAAAAAAAACTGTTGTGGGGAAGGAGGCTAAAGAGAATAGGGCTAATAAGGAGGGGTTCAAAAAGGGGAATAGGGAAAATTTTAAAAATATATTGTTAGAGTGGCAGCAAAGGGTTTTTGGGGAATGAGCTGGAAGGGTATAGCAAAAGGGTTAGCACATAAAGGGGTTTTATAATGCAAAGTAATTTTCGTGGGGCGAGAAAGAACACGACCAGATTAAAAGAGGGCGTGAGAGCGAGAAAAAAGGAGGGCCGGAAGAATGAAGAGACTTCAATGACAAATGTTACTGAGAAAAAAAAAATTTTTTTGGAATGAAAAGATAATTAAGAAAACCTTTTTAACAAAGGGTTTCAGCAGTGAAATATAAGAAAAGTTGGAACAAATATTTTGAGTTAAAGTTGATGAAGAAAGGAAGGTAGGATTTCAGACACTGGACAGAGGGATTATATTTTTTGGGAAGGGGAAGAACTAATTGATTTGGCAAAAATTGCATGAAAAGGGGGAAGAATAAAGAAGAGTAAAGCATCTAAATTGCGGGATAAACACAGAAATATTAAAACAAGGGGAGATGCATTTTCAAGGGATGATGCATGCATTTAATGTAACAAAAAGGGGAGTATCTGGGATTAGCGTACATAGGCTTTTGTAAAAGGAAAAAAAGGAAAAAAAGGAATAAAAAAATTTTAAAGAATGGTGGTACAAATACCAGAAAAATTCTATTTGCAGATTAGGGGGGGTTTTTTCCGTATTTTATTCAGAGGTTGAAGGAGACTTACAAGGGGGTTTTGGGACACAAAAAAATAACAAAAAGGGGGGGTATTAACGGGAGTGGAGGTCATGAGGGGGGGGGTTCCCCCACAAAAGGATGGGGGAAGGGTGTGAAGGAGGTTTTGGTGCTGGGGGCTTAACCCATTCAACAGGCGGTAAGCCATTAGATAGGATGATTAAGGCAAGTTTTTTTTTTTTTGTCTTAACTGCGGTTGGATGTGACAAGTAACCTTAAAGAAGGATTAGAAAAAAACATTTAGGCAGCGGGCTTGAGCCTGGATATAACACAAGTCCCACTAGGAGGAGGGACGGGTTTTTTTGCAAGTCGGAGGACCATTTGAACTTTCATTACTGAAGAAACTCAAAAAGTTTTTAAGTAGTAATACTCTTTAATACCTGGAATGACATACCTACTCACCAGTACAAATATGGAATGTGAAAAACTGTTCCCCTCAAACTAAAAACTTCCTGACCATCTAACAATTTCAGAAAAATAACTGAGCTTATATTTAAGCCCAAATTTAAAATTTATTATAATTTTTTTGTCCTGGGTCCACACAAGGTAAACTTTTCAACCTCTAAAGTCAGGAAAGAAAAATCACAAGACCACAGTAATAATTTAATAATGTATTTTAGTATGAAATAAAAACACAAGCAAATCTGACCTTAGACGATTATTTACTTTGACCGCACTTATGTAAGAGGAATAAGATGAATTCCAAAGCGCTCGCGAGGTCCCAGGACGGAGAAACACCTACAAACAAAAAGAATTTTAGCTAAACGACAAAAGTTGTTTAAAAAACCTATACTTTAAAAGCATCATAAAAGCACAAAAATTTTAAGGGCAATAAACTCAAGGGCCAAAAACTAAAATTCAACCAGTCATCCCAAATATATTTTTTTCGGGATTCCAATCACCGTACACAGTGTAATGTGTTTGTCTGGCCTAACATGTTCAAAATAAACAGACATGAAATAAAATTTTTGAAAAAGGTTAATTAAAAACAATAAAATTTTAAACATGTTTAATAAAAAAATAAAATAAAACTTAAATAAAATATTTATTAATAAAAATCCAAAACTTAATTGGTTAATTGGGAGAAAATCTCCATCCATAAATATCACAATTTTGGACGTAACCTATTCATCACCACCAGAAACAAAAACCTTATTTTTGGGTTTAAGAAAACTCTCATTGTGTATACACGTGAAAAACAATTTTTTGTTAATGAAAAAAAATTGCCCCTTTAATTTAGACCCAAATTTTTCTTTAGATCAAAACGGTTCCTAACCCCCCTTTAAAAATTTTTTCACGCCGGGAAATTAACTTTTGGCATTGGGACCTTTTCCAGGGGGTTTTAACTTACCAAAAACCACTTAAAAAAAATTTATTTTTTAAATTCTTTTAAAATTTATTTAAATATATGGGCGAAAACAAATTTTAATATTTTTTTTCAAAGGTCAATTTGAAAATTCGCAAGCTAAAAACGCCATAAAAATGTGGGTTTTTTCATTTTTTTAAATTTTGGTTTTCACAGCTACACTGTGTAAAAATTCGCAGGTTTTTTTTTTTTTTCAGACCTGAGAGTAACATACAGCTAGTTTTTATTAAAAGTACGTTTTTAAAAGGGTAAAAAAAAAATTCGAACTGGCTCTAAAAGTTCATTTACGGGTTTTCATTTTGAACCTTCCCCCTCTAAACAACATACTTCAAAATTACGGTTTGAGCCATCGAAAAAAATTTCCCCAAATGTTAGTCTTGACAATTTTTTTTTTTTTTTGGGGGGGGGAACTTCATAATATTGACAAATAACATTAAAACACCAGCGCAAAAAAAATTTTTTCCCCCACAACATGCGCATCTTTGAAAGTTTGAAACCGATAAAAGGGGGCATTCTTTAGTTATTCCACTGAACGAAATATCACAACCTTAATAAAGTTAGCAAAATCGATTTTAATAACCAAAACAATAAAAATTCCTTTATTAAAATACAAAAGGGGCTGAATGCTTAAAAAATCGATCAAAAAAACCAATTTCCAGATATCAAACAAAATCAATAATCTCAATTTTTTAATTTTAAATTTAATAATTTGGCAATTTTACACAAGCAATAAATAGGTCTATTTTAATTTTTTATTTTAATGCAAAAAAGTTTTCCTTTTTTTTGTATATGTACGGGAAAGGGACATTAAGGGGGAAAAACTCAATTTTTTCTTCCTTCAACTTTCTTTTAATATTTTTTTTCAAAAGAGAAAACCAAAATAAATTTGGCTCCTTTTTTTTAATGCGGGTTTTTACGGAAAATTTGAGCAAGTTTCTAGCAGAAATTGCATATGAAAGGCGCCAATGGATAAAGTTGTTGAATTTATTCCCAGTTCTCTAGAATGGCCCCAAAAAAATCCTAAACCTCTGCTGCTTGGCTAAGATGTTTAAAAAATGTTGCTTCTTTCTCTCCACGGGGAGTACTAAATTCAAGTCATCTACAATCCTGTCAACCTGCAACTTTTTGGGGTCTTTAAAACTTGGGGAAAATTTTTTCGCTTGGGCCCAACCCTTTGGCACAACCTACTTCCACATTGGGGAAATGTGACACCACCACGACTGCTGCGCCTCTCCCCGCCATACGGGTTTTTAAGCCCCTTCTTCTCCGCTCAAGCCTATTCTATTTAAAATTTATGGACTACCCCCACACTCAAGTTGAGGGGCGATACCTCATTCTCCTCCTTTCTTCAGTTCCCGTGTATGGACTGTGAAGCCTGTGTGGGGGAAACGTTTCCTTAAAAAAATACCCAAGAGTTGCACATGTGTCTAATTTATCAAAGGTCTTTTTTGTAACCATTCATCTACAAAAAGTTCAAGTAGTGGGAAAATATATGCCGATTTCAAGAATATAATTGACATCCACACTTACTGCTAGGGACCCTTTTGCGCGGGTTTTTGCCCGCTCTTCTTTTTCCTCCGGTTTCCCACCTCCCCCGCCTTTCTCACCACCTCACTTTCCCCCCACCCATTTTGGTTCTTTGCTGGGGTTCTTTTTGTTTTTATATAAAAAAGTATGAAAGTTTTTTCCCCTTTTAAAACACTTTAAAGATATAAAAAAATCTACTTCTGAACGGGTTCAATATTAAATGGCGATGCAAACTTATGGCCAGGGTAGTCAGCTTTTAATATGTTTTGTTTTGGGGAAATTTGAGATAACTGAAGAACTTTTTTCTGATCGACTTAAAAAAGCAAGTTTGACATTATTTTTGTCCTTCATTATCCAAGTTTCTCATTTTATTAAATGAAATGTTACATTGATTGTTATTCAAAACAAAAAATTTCCCCCCTCGTATTACTTCAAAAAATTTTAAAAAAGTCATCCATTGTAAGGATAATTTTTAATCATTTATTTAGTCATTTACGGATAATGCCTTTTTT
Organism: Cherax quadricarinatus; assembly: GCF_026875155.1. Lineage (NCBI taxonomy): Eukaryota > Metazoa > Arthropoda > Malacostraca > Decapoda > Parastacidae > Cherax > Cherax quadricarinatus. The sequence continues at coordinate 69,396,807 of NC_069415.1, read as the reverse complement.
GATAGGGTTCCCAAATTTCGGGGTTGGTGGTCTTCATTAAAATAAACAAATTTTTTAAGCTTTAAATTCTCAACTTTTTCAATAAAATTTTTGGTCGTTTTCAAACTTTCGTGTTGAAGTTTCACCTTAAAGGTTGGTAAGTTTTAATGGCAATTTTGTTTAAAAATTTTTTGGGATATTCTGGAAATGTCTCTTCTCATCAAAATAATCATTGTTTGGCTTTATTAATTATTCTTGATTAAACTACTAAATTTCCCTTTATCAGGTTAATCTTGTACCCCCAAAAAACTGAAAAAATGTATGCTTGTACCCAAAGCGAAAAAAAACTTTCTTGCTAATTACTTTTGTCGCTACATACTTAAACCCCCACGGGGTTTCAACCTGGAAAACTCAGCTTTACTATTACAAAAGAAAGATTTCACGATGGGACATTTGCATCTTGCCCGTATCAAGGGGACCAGTTTGACTCAACTGACTCTTTCCACACCCTGAAAATTTGCTAACTTTCTTAGAGAAAAGTTTTGGGGTGATTTTAGCCTTGTGGGGTTCCATTTATTTTTTTTTAAAGGAAAAAGATTTTTTTGATAAACTGCTTTTCATGGATTATTTTGGACTGCCAAACACACTCGCCAAAACTTCAACGCTGCTAAATTTTATGGTGCAACTTGAAAGCTTCAACTTAATGTCTGGTGTATTTTTGGGTATTGTCTCCAGGAGACAACAAAAAAATCTTTTCAGCTGGCTTTGATAATGTTTTTTTTTCAGTGGGGAGGTTTTTAAATGGGTTTGGCCTGTGCATGTTTATCATTTTCAATTTTTTTCCCCATACATTGCGAATGTGGATCCTTTAATAACTTGGACGCTTCTTCGGTTCTTCCATATTACAGTGGTAAATTTAACTGCAAAAGGATAAAACACAACTTTGCACAGTTCCAGACCGAGTTTGACCACTACGGGACTAGGTTTTGCAAAAAGGGTAATTTTTTTTTGGACGCAAAGAGGCCGTTATACCAAACATTTTTCTAAAACACCAAATTGAATTTATTGACAATTAAAGACTGAATATATTTGAACTGAGGATTATGGGGAGGGTATTAAAATTACCATTCCTAAAACCCAATCGCACTGAAGTCTTTAAAATTTTTCCCTTTTTTTTTTGGACTGAGTATTAGGAATATATGGGGGCAAATTATTCAATAAGGGCTATGGTACTGATTATGGTACTGAACTCTTTTAAATTTTTTAAAGTGGTACGGGTAATAATTCTGATTTGATTTATGGCTCTGGGGAAATAACATACACATAAATTTGTACTAAGGTTAAAACACTGATCATTGTACGAGGTATGTGTACTGATAAATAATGCTGAACGAATGGCTCTAAATTGCATTTAAAAATTTTTGTCTGGTACTGATGTTTAAGGGGACTAAATACCCCATCTTCTAATAATATTCTCATTTTTTTTTCCCCTATAACGACCTTGCTATAATTTCTATCGCATTACTTTGTCTATATCGAAGGGGAAGCTGTTTAAATTATACCTGAATAATGGAAAAACCAGACTTCACATTATAAAAAGACAAAGGAAAAGGGGTTATAGTGGAAAAATGTTTTTTAGCAGACGGGGGAGCTTTGGGGCATCTTAAAGGGTTTTTTTAGGTCTATGGGTTTTGAGTTTTTCATTTTCCCTTTTTAAAAATGGTTTTGGAAATATTAGTTTTTTGGGTTTTTTAAAATTTATTTTAAGAGATTTAAAAAGCGGGGGTTGCAGCCAGGGGTTTTTGTTTTTTTCATTTTTTGTCTTTTCTTGAGGCTCGCTTCGAGGGCTCGTCACCATGAGGGAAATGTTTTATCATTCTCCACCATTTCCCCCCCTCCAACACCTTGCCACTCAAGGAGGGTTTATGGTAGCTTTTTCCAAACCCCGCGGCGCCCCGATTTCCAAATTTCCCCATGCATCAATTTTCCCGCCACATAGTCGAAAGGGGCGTACTGCTGCCCCAAAAAACAAAAGATTTTCCAACGACAACAGCCATAAACAGCTCAACAGCCAAAACCCCACTGCAGCAGTCGTACCAGCGCTACACAAATCCAGCAGCTGCAGCAACCTTTTCCCACAGCTGCAAACCACAGCAAGTGGACTCGGGCCTCGACTGGGCTAGAAAGATTCTACCACAGGGGCCCAGCATTCCGATAATCCAGGGGCAAAAATCCTTTCCCCGCTAGTAGGCCCCTTGGGGAAAAGGGCCAACTGTCAGTCACCGACCGCAAAATTTATCAAAAAAAAACCCAAACCCTCTTTGTTTTCAATTAAATTTTGTAGAGGGTGACAACTTTTTTAGTTTTAAAAACCAATTTAACACATCCCACCCCCACATTAATAGTGACGCTTGTAATGAACACTTTGTGTTTACAGGTTGATCGCAAGATCACATCAATATCCAGATTGTTTGCTTTAGAAACGGGCAAACGGGAAGAGTAAATGATTTTAAAATACAAAAACGGGCAAAGTAACAGTAACATAAGAATGAAAGTATGTAGATATGAAGTTTTTAAAAATATGGCGTAGAATGTGGAGTGAACGAACTGGAAACAAAGGACGTCCGATGTGAGGGAAAGGTCGGGTTTCTAGTGACTTGCCCAGTGATGTCAGAAGATTTACTTCACACTATATCCCCGCCAGTCCCCTCTCTTCCTTCCTCATAGCTTTTTAAGATGAGATGATCAGTAAGATACAAGTACAACACATGGGTTAACTTTATGTAAAGATGGTTTCAATCATCATGACACTATCATCTAACAGAGATATAAGAAAGGAATGAAAGTTAAGACACATGTGCAACATCTGGGTATCTTTTTTGTAAAATAACATAAAGGCACAATACCGTGACTGGAACGATACACAAATAACCCGCACATAAAAGAGAGAGAAGCTTACGACGACGTTTCGGTCCGACTTGGGCCATTGACAAAGTCACAGTGTGACTTTGTCAATGGTCCAAGTCGGACCGAAACGTCGTCGTAAGCTTCTCTCTTTTACGTGCGGGTTATTTGTGTATCTTTTTTGTAGACTTTTCGCCATCCAGTGGCTTTATCAATACAGATTCTAGGACATAACTTCAAGACAGTAGAACAATATACAAAGGATTAGGTAATCAGTCCCTCAGCCTTGGAATTGGTGTGAAGAGCACCGTAGTTGAAGAGATTCTGGAGCACACACAAGGAGGCTGGCACTTATACAGCCGTCAGGTAGATAGGGTCGGGTAGCAGACGAAGGCATAGTTACCGGAAGGCGGGATTCCCCAGTGGAAGTAGGTCAAACCCAAAGGAATGGGTTAGTTGTAGTAGTTGTAGTAGCCGTGAAGGTGGTCATGTAGATGTCCTCTGAACCAAGATTCCATGATGTTTGCAGTGTCTGACAAGTTGTGCAAGAAAGGTATACAATACCGACAAGAAAGGAGGGTGAATACCTGGTATATCATGCAGTCAAGCAGTCGTCCAAAATTTATAGTCAATTACTTGTGGCATTGTATACATGTTTCTGGCCTGGGACCTTGTTTGTTCTAAGGATTCATGGGGCATGAGAAACATGTCTAATACAGGGTAAGGAAGATGTGAAGCATGATAAGGTCTGCTGAGCTGAAATCTTGAACAGATTTTTAAAATAAGTTGGACAGATATATGAGTGAGAGGAATGGATGTGAAAAGGACCTACCATGTTCATGTTCATCTGAACGTTGTGTCCCAAGTTGGGTGGTGCTGTGCGTGTCCTAAAAGTTTCTTGCAAGAGCTTTTGAGCAGAGCTTACGAGGTAAAAAGTAATAACAAATGCGGTCCGTGATTGAATTAATTTATCTCTCCATCATCCGTGAAGGTCATAGAAACGTACACAATAACAAAGAATATATGAAAAGAATATCTGTAAAGAAGGGAGACCCACAAAAGTAATAGTAATAATATATAACCTTTCACTACACAAGAAAAACCGGAAGCTTGAGTACAAGGAACACATATAGACCATTATACACAGAAAAACAAGAAATATCAGAGCAAAGCAACTGATTAAAACGAATCTTCATCGTAAGGAAATACACTCGAGAACTGGGAAATATTGATCAATATTGATGGACAACATCGTAAATCAGATGTAAAAGAACAAGAATGCGAAAAGATGATGAACTACCACAACTGGAATAGGTCTCCAGCCTAGTTAAATCAGACGTTACAAGATGTATTTACAGAGCAAGATTAGAAGTTATTCTCAACACTGTGCTAAGCTCGAGTTCAAAGTTAATAAGTAACTAGAAAGAAGGGACGGAGGAAGAAACAGATAACAGCCTTAACAGAGAGAGAACTATGTAGGTTTTGGAAGTATCCTGAATGAAAATCAATAAGACAAAACGATAATAAGTAATGGATGAGCTAAACAGAACACACCAAGAGGTCATAAATCATTTCAGGAGAATCACTGAGAAAGCGGAAAGAGGAAACACAAAAACAAATCAGAAGTTCACTATGAGCTGCCATAAGCCTTTACACAGGGCAAAGCAGCGTGGGAAAAAATATACAGAAAACAAGACTTTAAATATCGGAAAAAGAACCAGAAGAGATCCGAATGAATACATTAGGATTAGAAAGAACACAAGGAAAGCTGGGCAGTTTAAGGGAAAGTCAAAATAGAAACTTTTGCATAGCCACATCAGGGAAAAATAAGACTAAAGATAAAAAATTAGAGAGCTCAGGGAAGCTGGAAAAAATATATGTGAAGTGAATAGAAAATTCAATGAGATATTAAGGTGGGGGGAGGAAGGAATAATACCTGAAAGAATAATAAACAACCGATAATGACAATAGATAAAGTGGTGAAAATGTTAAGATAACAAAAAAAAAAAAAGCGAAAAGGTCTAACATATCACAGCGCAAAAGAAAAGGGTGTGGTGACAGCACTGAGTGAATATATTGCTATGATAAGAAACAAGTAACTAAATACGGAACATGAAGGCAACAGGCCAGTATCAGATATGGATACTCTTCAAAAAGCTCAAAAAATATATATCAGGAGGCTGGTGAGGCACCTGGAGACTAGGAAGTTGTTACAGATAGCAAGTATCGAAGTAAGGATGAAAAATCTTGCCACAAAATTGACTGGATAGCGGATATTGTAAGAGTGGATATTGGAGAGTGATCACCTTACTGGAAGAGCATGTCGCAGGTGGTGAAGAAGTGGGGAGTGCACTGGAGAGTGATCACCTTACTGGAAGAGCATGTCGCAGGTGGTGAAGAAGTGGGGAGTGCACTGGAGAGTGATCACCTTACTGGAAGAGCATGTCGCAGGTGGTGAAGAAGTGGTGAGTGCACTGGAGAGTGATCACCTTACTGGAAGAGCATGTCGCAGGTGGTGAAGAAGTGGTGAGTGCACTGGAGAGTGATCACCTTACTGGAAGAGCATGTCGCAGGTGGTGAAGAAGTGGTGAGTGCACTGGAGAGTGATCACCTTACTGGAAGAGCATGTCGCAGGTGAAGAAGTGGTGAGTGCACTGGAGAGTGATCACCTTACTGGAAGAGCATGTCGCAGGTGGTGAAGAAGTGGTGAGTGCACTGGAGAGTGATCACCTTACTGGAAGAGCATGTCGCAGGTGAAGAAGTGGTGAGTGCACTGGAGAGTGATCACCTTACTGGAAGAGCATGTCCAGGTGGAAACAGTGGGATGCACTGGGGAACCTTCTGAAGAGCATGTGCAGGTGAGAGTGGTGATGCACTGGAGAGTGATCACCTTACTGAAGAGCATGTCGCCAGGTGGTGAAGAAGTGGGAGTGCACTGGAGAGTGATCACCTTACTGGAAGAGCATGTCGCAGGTGGTGAAGAAGTGGGGAGTGCACTGTAGAGTGATCACCTTACTGGAAGAGCATGTCGCAGGTGAAGAAGTGGTGAGTGCACTGGAGAGTGATCATCTAACTGGAAGAGCATGTCGCAGGTGGTGAAGAAGTGAGGAGTGCACTGGAGGGTGATCACCTTACTGGAAGAGCATGTCGCAGGTGAAGAAGTGGTGAGTGCACTGGAGAGTGATCACCTAACTGGAAGAGCATGTGCAGGGAGTGAAGAATTGGGATGCACGGGGGGTACACCTTACTGGAAGAGCATGTGCAGGTAAGAAGTGGGAGGCATGGGGGGATCACCTTACGGGAAAAAAGATGTCGCAGGTTTAAGAAGTGTGGGTGCACTGGAGGTGATCACCTTTC
>NC_069415.1:69365268-69390067 GCF_026875155.1 Cherax quadricarinatus | reverse complement strand
TGGTTTAATTAATACAATAAAACTTTTAAACATGGTTTAATTAATAAATACAATAAAACTTCAATAAAATATTATATTTAATAAAAATAGCCAGAAACTTAATTGGTTAATTGGATGAAAATCTGTCCATCTCATGAATATCATCAAGTTGGACGTAACCTATTCATCACCAGCCATGAATACAATAATCCTTATTTTTGGGTTTAAGAAAACTCTCATTGTGTATACACTGTGAAACAGATTTTTCTGTGTATGTATTGGCTTAAGTTAGATCAAATTCGTGAGAAAACAGGAGAACGGTTGCCTAACGCGGGTGTTAATTATACGACGACCAGCCAATTGAGCTTTTGGTCATTTGACGGAGCTCTTCCACTGGCTTACTGACCCACCCCGTTAAAAGTTTATTCTTTATTCTTTTGCCAGGAACTTATCTAACTTACAAAAAATATAAAATAACAGAGAACATTAGTGTGTATCCATATTTCACCGGGGTTTAACTTATCCTAAAACACATCAGATATAAAACAAAAATCTCATTGTTATAATTAAAAAATAAAACGAGAATAAATTTATATTTATTTGAAATAGTATAGCGAAAACAAATTTTAATATTTTTTTCAGAAGGTCAGTATTTGAAAATTCGTCAAGCATGAAAACGCCATAAAAATGTCGGTGTTTTCATTTGTTTTAAATTTTGGTTTTCACAGCTACACTGTGTAAAAATTCGCAGGATTTTTTTTTTTTTCAGACGCTGAGAGTAACATATCAGCTAGAGTTATTAAAAGTACGTATTTCAAAGGTAAAAATATAATTCTGAACTGGCATCTAGAAAGTTCAGTTACTGGTTCATTTTGAACCTTCCTCTAAAGCAACATACTTCAAAATTACAGGTTTGAAGCCGATCGACAAAAATTCCCATGTTAGTGCTTGACAATCATTTTTTTTTTTTGGGGGGGGGGAACTTCTATAATATTGACAAATATACAGTTAAACAGCTCAGCGACAAATATAACCTTTCCCCCACAACATGCGCATCATTGAAAGTTTGAAACCGATAAGAAGGGGCATTCTTTAGTTATTCCACTGAACGCAATATCACGAATCCTTAATAAAGTTAGCAAAATCTGACTTTAATAACTCAATAACAATAAAAATTTCCTTTAAGTAAAATACACAAGGGCTGAATGCTTGAAATCGATCAAATAACCAATTTCCAGATATCAAACAGAAATCAATAATCTCAATTTTGTTTTATTTATATTAATAATTTGGCAAATTTACACAAGCAGGGATAAATTAGGTCTATATAAGTTTTATATTAATTGCAGGAAAGTTTTCCTTTTTTTTGTTATATGTACTGGAAGAGGGACATGTAAGTGGGAGACTCAATTTTTTCTTCCTTCAACTTTCGTTAATATTTTGTTCATAAGAGAAAACCTAATTCAATTGGCTCCAATTTTTTAATGCTGGTTTACGGTAAATTGAGCAAGATTCTAGCAGAAATTGGCATATGCAGGCGCTCAATGGATAAAGTTGTTGAATTTATTCCCAGTTCTCTAGAATGGCCCCAAAAACATCCATAAACCTCTGCTGCTTGGCTAGAGATGTGTTAAAAAATGGTTGCTTCTTACTCTCCGACGGTGAGTACTAAGTTCAAGTCATCTACAATCCTGTCAGACTCTGCAACTTCTTGGGATCTTAATACTTGGGAATTCTTCGCTTGCCTAACCCTTGGGCACAACCTACTTCCACATTGGGCAAATGTGACACCACCTACGACTGCTGCGCCTCTCCTGCCATACGGTTTATAAGCCGCTTCTCCGCTCATATGCCGTATTCTATTCAAAATTGATGGACTGACCACATCGACTCAAGGTTGAGGGACTGATTACCTCATTCTCCTCCTGTTCTTCATGCTTCTCCTGTGTATGGACTGATGAAGCCACTGTGTGGTGAAACGTTTCCTTAATAAAGATACCCAAGAGTTGCACATGTGTCTAATTTATCAACGTGTCGGTTCTGTGAACCATTCATCTACAATAAGTTCAAGTATGTAGGAATATATATGCCGATTTCAAGAATATAATTGACAGTCCGACACTCTACTGTCTAGGCTACCCTTTTGCTGCTGGGTTTAGCCCGGCTCTTCTTTTTCCTCACGTGTTTCCCACTCTCCCGCCTGTTCTTCACCTATCCTCACTTTCCCCTCACCCATTGTGGGTTCTTAGCTGGGAGTTCTTTTAGTTCTAGTATAAAATAGTATGAAAGTTTTTTCCCCGTTAAATCACTTTAAAGATATAAAAGTCTACTTCTGAACGGCTTCAATATTAAATGGCTGATGCATCTTATGGCCAGGATAGTCAGCTTTTAATATTGTTTGTATTTGGGCAAATTTGAGATAACTGAAGAATCTTTCTTCTGATCGACTTAAAAAAGCAAGTTTGACATTATTATTGTCCTTCATTAGTCTCAAGTTTCTCATTTTATTAAATGAAATGTTACATTGATTGTTATTCAATAACAAAAGAATTCCTCATCGTATTAGCTTCAAAATATTAACATTGATGCATCCTATTGTAAGGATAATTTGGAATCATTGGATTCAGTACATTTACTGGATAATGCCTTTTCTGATAGGCTTCACACTTTCGGTGTTGGTGGTCTTCATTAAAATAAACTGAATTGTGTAAGCTTTAAATTCTCAACTTTATTCAATAAATCTTCTGGTCGTTTTCAAACTTTTCGTGTTGAAGTTTCACCTTAAAGGTTGTGTAAGTTTTAATGTGCTAATTTTGTTAATAATTTTTAGGTGATATTACTGGAGAATGTCTCTTCTCATCAGAAATAAGTCAGTGTGTTTGGCTTTATTAAGTTATTCTTGATTATATCTACTTAATGTCCATTTATCAGGTTACATCTGTGTACCCTCAGAAACACTGAAAACATAGTATGCTATGTACCCAAAGCTGAAATAAAACTTACTTGCTAAGTTACTTAGTCGCTTACATACTTAAACCCTACACGGTGTGTTCAGACCTGGAACACTCAGCTTCATCTATTACAATAGAAAGATTTCACAGATGGCACATTTGCATCTTGTCTGTATCAAGGGCACCAGTTGTGACTCAACTGACTCTTTCCACACCCATGAAAGTTTGCTAATCTTTCTTAGAGAAAAGTTTGGAGTGATTTTAGCCTGTGTGGGTTCCATTTATTTTTTTAATGGAAAAATGAGTTATTTGATAAACTGCTTTTCATGCGATTATTTTGGACTGCCAAATCACACTCGTCTCAACACTTCAACGCTGCTAACTTGATGGTGCAACTTGTAAGAGGCTTCATACTTAATGTGCTGGTGTATTTTAGGATATTGGTCTCCCTAGGAGACAACAAAAAAAGTCTTTTCAGCTGGCCTTCGATAATGTTTTTTTCAGTGGGAGGTTTGAACTGGGTTTGGCCTGTGCATGTTATCATTTACTATTTTTCCAGCATACATTGCGATATGTGGATCCATTTAATAACTTGTGACTGCTTCTTCTGGTTCGTTCCATATGTACAGTGGTAATATTTAACTGCATTACAAGGATATGCACAACTTTGCACAGTTCCAGACGCGAGTATTGACACTCACGGGACTAGGGTTATGCAATAAGGAGTAATTTTTTTTTTGGATCGCAAAGAGGCCGTTAGTACTCAATCATTTTACTAATACACCATATTGATTATTTATTGAGCTAATGTATGACTGAATATATGTTGAACTGAGGATGTATGGTGAGGATGATTAAAATTACCATTGCCTAGTACCGAAGTCTGGCACTGAAGTCTTATGATTCCTTTTTGTGGTACTGATGTATGGTAGGAATATATGGAGCAAATGTATTGCAATAAGGACATATGGTACTGATGTATGGTACTGAACTCTTATAATTTTAATGTGGTACGGATATATAATTCTGATTCTGATTTATGGCTCTGGGGAACTAACATACAGCATAGACTTGTGTACTAAGTGTTAAAACTACTGATCTATTGTACTGAGGATATGTGTACTGATAAATAATGCTGAAGCTGAATGGCTCTAAGATTGCATTAAATATTATTGTCTGGTACTGATGTTTAAGGGGCACGTAAGTACCCCTATCTTCTAATAATATTCTCATTTTTCCACTATAATCGACCTTGTCTATAATTTCTATCGCATTTACTTTGTCTATATCGTAAGGTGAAGTCTGTTAAGTTATACCATGAATAATGGAAAAATCCGAGACTTCACATTATGAAACAGACAAAGGAAAGGTGGATTATAGTGGAAAAATGTTATTAGCAGACGGGGGAGCTTAGGAGCATCTTAAAGGTGTTGAGGGTCTATGGTTCTGAGTTGTTCATCCCTTTAATAATGGTTTCGGAAATATTAGTTTTCTTGGATTGTTTTAAAATATTATTTTAAGAGATTTATGCTGGAGGTTGCAGCCAGGCGTTCTGTTATTCATTGATTTGTCTTGTCTTGCAGGCTCAGCTTCGAGGGCTCGTCACCATGAGGAACTGTTTCATCATTCTCCACCATTCCCTCCCTCCAACACCTTGCACGACTCAAGGAGGTTCATGGTAGCTTTCTCCAACCCTGCGGCTGCCATCGAGGTCACGAATTCCTCTATGCTATCAATTTACCAGCCACATAGGTCGAAAGGGTCGTACATGCTGCCCAAATCTCAAAGATTTCCAGACGAGCAACAGCCTAGTAAACAGCTGCAACAGCCATACCAGCAGCTGCAGCAGTCGTACCAGCAGCTACAGCATCAATACCAGCAGCTGCAGCAACCTTACCCACAGCTGCAACCACAGCGAACGTGGACTGCTGGGCCTCGACTGGACTATGACGATTCTACCACTAGGGACCCAGCTATTCCTGATAATCCTGAGGGACTAAAGAATCCTTCCCTGCTAGTAGGCCCTTGGGAAGAGGAGCCAACTGTCAGGATCACCGACGCAGTTTTCAGGTGAGATTCATATCAATGAATGAACCTAATTTTTTTTATCAAGCTCCACTCTTTGTTTTCAATTAAATTTTGCATAGATTGGTGACAAACTTTTTTCAGTTAAAACCAATTATACACATCACACACCCAGACATTAATAGTGACGCTTGTAAGTGATACGACTTTGTGTTGACTAGGTTGATCTGCAAGATCAGCATCAATATCCAGATTGATGCTTTAGAAACGGAGCAGAACAGGAAGAGTAAATGATTTTATACAAAAACGGGCAAAGTAACAGTAACATAAGAATGAAAGTATGTAGATATGAAGTATGTAAATATGGCGTAGAAGTGTGGAGTGAACGAACTGGAAACAAAGGACGTCCGATGTGAGGGAAAGGTCAGGTCTAGTGACTTGCCCATGTGATGTCAGAAGATTTACTTCACACTATATCCCCGCCAGTCCCTCTCTTCCTTCCTCATAGCTGTTAAGATGAGATGATCAGTAAGATACAAGTACAACACATGGGTTACTTTATGTAAGAGAGGTTTCAATCATCATGAACACTATCAGTCTAACAGAGATATAAGAAAGGATGAAAGTTAAGACACATGTGCAACATCTGGGTATCTTTTTTGTAAATAACATAAAGGCACAATACCGTGACTGGAACGATACACAAATAACCCGCACATAAAAGAGAGAAGCTTACGACGACGTTTCGGTCCGACTTGGGCCATTGACAAAGTCACAGTGTGACTTTGTCAATGGTCCAAGTCGGACCGAAACGTCGTCGTAAGCTTCTCTCTTTTACGTGCGGGTTATTTGTGTATCTTTTTTGTAGACTTTTCGCCATCCAGTGGCTTTATCAATACAGATTCTAGGACATAACTTCAAGACAGTAGAACAATATACAAAGGATTAGGTAATCAGTCCCTCAGCCTTGGAATTGGTGTGAAGAGCACCGTAGTTGAAGAGATTCTGGAGCACACACAAGGAGGCTGGCACTTATACAGCCGTCAGGTAGATAGGGTCGGGTAGCAGACGAAGGCATAGTTACCGGAAGGCGGGATTCCCCAGTGGAAGTAAGTCAAACCCAAAGGAATGGGTTAGTTGTAGTAGTTGTAGTAGCCGTGAAGGTGGTCATGTAGATGTCCTCTGAACCAAGATTCCATGATGTTGCAGTGTCTGACAAGTTGTGCAAGAAAGGTATACAATACCGACAAGAAAGGAGGGTGAATACCTGGTATATCATGCAGTCAAGCAGTCGTCCAAAATTTATAGTCAATTACTTGTGGCATTGTATACATGTTTCTGGCCTGGGACCTTGTTTGTTCTAAGGATTCATGGGGCATGAGAAACATGTCTAATACAGGGTAAGGAAGATGTGAAGCATGATAAGGTCTGCTGAGCTGAAATCTTGAACAGATTTTAAAATAAGTTGGACAGATATATGAGTGAGAGGAATGGATGTGAAAAGGACCTACCATGTTCATGTTCATCTGAACGTTGTGTCCCAAGTTGGGTGGTGCTGTGCGTGTCCTAAAAGTTTCTTGCAAGAGCTTTTGAGCAGAGCTTACGAGGTAAAAAGTAATAACAAATGCGGTCCGTGATTGAATTAATTTATCTCTCCATCATCCGTGAAGGTCATAGAAACGTACACAATAACAAAGAATATATGAAAAGAATATCTGTAAAGAAGGGAGACCCACAAAAGTAATAGTAATAATATATAACCTTTCACTACACAAGAAAAACCGGAAGCTTGAGTACAAGGAACACATATAGACCATTATACACAGAAAAACAAGAAATATCAGAGCAAAGCAACTGATTAAAACGAATCTTCATCGTAAGGAAATACACTCGAGAACTGGGAAATATTGATCAATATTGATGGACAACATCGTAAATCAGATGTAAAATAAATAACAAGAATGCGAAAAGATGATGAACTACCACAACTGGAATAGGTCTCCAGCCTAGTTAAATCAGACGTTACAAGATGTATTTACAGAGCAAGATTAGAAGTTATTCTCAACACTGTGCTAAGCTCGAGTTCAAAGTTAATAAGTAACTAGAAAGAAGGGACGGAGGAAGAAACAGATAACAGCCTTAACAGAGAGAGAACTATGTAGGTTTTGGAAGTATCCTAAATGAAAATCAATAAGACAAAACGATAATAAGTAATGGATGAGCTAAACAGAACACACCAAGAGGTCATAAATCATTTCAGGAGAATCACTGAGAAAGCGGAAAGAGGAAACACAAAAACAAATCAGAAGTTCAATATGAGCTGCCATAAGCCTTTACACAGGGCAAAGCAGCGTGGGAAAAAATATACAGAAAACAAGACTTTAAATATCGGAAAAAGAACCAGAAGAGATCCGAATGAATACATTAGGATTAGAAAGAACACAAGGAAAGCTGGGCAGTTTAAGGGAAAGTCAAAATAGAAACTTTTGCATAGCCACATCAGGGGAAAAATAAGACTAAAGATAAAAAATTAGAGAGCTCAGGGAAGCTGGAAAAAATATATGTGAAGTGAATAGAAAATTCAATGAGATATTAAGTGTGGAGGAAGGAATAATACCTGAAAGAATAATAAACAACCGATAATGACAATAGATAAAGTGGTGAAAATGTTAAGATAACAAAAAAAAAAAAGCGAAAAGGTCTAACATATCACAGCGCAAAAGAAAAGGGTGTGGTGACAGCACTGAGTGAATATATTGCTATGATAAGAAACAAGTAACTAAATACGGAACATGAAGGCAACAGGCCAGTATCAGATATGGATACTCTTCAAAAAGCTCAAAAAATATATATCAGGAGGCTGGTGAGGCACCTGGAGACTAGGAAGTTGTTACAGATAGCAAGTATCGAAGTAAGGATGAAAAATCTTGCCACAAAATTGACTGGATAGCGGATATTGTAAGAGTGGATATTGGAGAGTGATCACCTTACTGGAAGAGCATGTCGCAGGTGGTGAAGAAGTGGGGAGTGCACTGGAGAGTGATCACCTTACTGGAAGAGCATGTCGCAGGTGGTGAAGAAGTGGGGAGTGCACTGGAGAGTGATCACCTTACTGGAAGAGCATGTCGCAGGTGAAGAAGTGGTGAGTGCACTGGAGAGTGATCACCTTACTGGAAGAGCATGTCGCAGGTGGTGAAGAAGTGGTGAGTGCACTGGAGAGTGATCACCTTACTGGAAGAGCATGTCGCAGGTGGTGAAGAAGTCTTGAGTGCACTGGAGAGTGATCACCTTACTGGAAGAGCATGTCGCAGGTGGCGAAGAAGTGGGGAGTGCACTGGAGGGTGATCACCTTACTGGAAGAGCATGTCGCAGGTGGTGAAGAAGTGGTGAGTGCACTGGAGAGTGATCACCTTACTGGAAGAGCATGTCGCAGGTGAAGAAGTGGTGAGTGCACTGGAGAGTGATCACCTTACTGGAAGAGCATGTCGCAGGTGGTGAAGAAGTGGTGAGTGCACTGGAGAGTGATCACCTTACTGGAAGAGCATGTCGCAGGTGGTGAAGAAGTGGGGAGTGCACTGGAGAGTGATCACCTTACTGGAAGAGCATGTCGCAGGTGAAGAAGTGGTGAGTGCACTGGAGAGTGATCACCTAACTGGAAGAGCATGTCGCAGGTAGTGAAGAAGTGGGGAGTGCACTGGAGGGTGATCACCTTACTGGAAGAGCATGTCGCAGGTGAAGAAGTGGGGAGTGCACTGGAGGGTGATCACCTTACTGGAAGAGCATGTCGCAGGTGAAGAAGTGGTGAGTGCACTGGAGGGTGATCACCTTACTGGAAGAGCATGTTGCAGGTAAAGAAGTGGTGAGTGCACTGGAGGGTGATCACCTTACTGGAAGAGCATGTTGCAGGTAAAGAAGTGGTGAGTGCACTGGAGAGTGATCACCTTACTGGAAGAGCATGTCGCAGGTGGTGAAGAAGTGGGGTGTGCACTGGAGGGTGATCACCTTACTGGAAGAGCATGTTGCAGGTGGTGAAGTGGTGAGTGCACTGGAGGGTGATCACCTTACTGGAAGAGCATGTTGCAGGTGAAGTGGTGAGTGCACTGGAGGGTGATCACCTTACTGGAAGAGCATGTTGCAGGTAAAGAAGTGGTGAGTGCACTGGAGAGTGATCACCTTACTGGAAGAGCATGCCGCAGGTGGTGAAGAAGTGGGGAGTGCACTGGAGGGTGATCACCTTACTGGAAGAGCATGCCGCAGGTGGTGAAGAAGTGGGGAGTGCACTGGAGGGTGATCACCTTACTGGAAGAGCATGTTGCAGGTGGTGAAGAAGTGGGGAGTGCACTGGAGGGTGATCACCTTACTGGAAGAGCATGCCGCAGGTGGTGAAGAAGTGCGGAGTGCACTGGAGGGTGATCATCTTACTGGAAGAGCATGCCGCAGGTGGTGAAGAAGTGGGGAGTGCACTGGAGGGTGATCACCTTACTGGAAGAGCATGTCGCAGGTGAAGAAGTGGGGAGTGCACTGGAGGGTGATCACCTTACTGGAAGAGCATGTCGCAGGTGAAGAAGTGGTGAGTGCACTGGAGGGAGATCACCTTACTGGAAGAGCATGTTGCAGGTAAAGAAGTGGTGAGTGCACTGGAGGGTGATCACCTTACTGGAAGAGCATGTTGCAGGTAAAAAAGTGGTGAGTGCACTGGAGGGTGATCACCTTACTGGAAGAGCATGTTGCAGGTAAAGAAGTGGTGAGTGCGCTGGAGGGTGATCACCTTACTGGAAGAGCATGTTGCAGGTAAAGAAGTGGTGAGTGCACTGGAGAGTGATCACCTTACTGGAAGAACATGTTGCAGGTGAAGTGGTGAGTGCATTGGAGGGTGATCACCTTACTGGAAGAGCATGTTGCAGGTAAAGAAGTGGTGAGTGCACTGGAGAGTGATCACCTTACTGGAAGAGCATGTCGCAGGTGAAGAAGTGGTGAGTGCACTGGAGAGTGATCACCTTATTGGAAGAGCATGTCGCAGGTGGTGAAGAAGTGGGGTGTGCACTGGAGGGTGATCACCTTACTGGAAGAGCATGTTGCAGGTGGTGAAGTGGTGAGTGCACTGGAGGGTGATCACCTTACTGGAAGAGCATGTTGCAGGTAAAGAAGTGGTGAGTGCACTGGAGAGTGATCACCTTACTGGAAGAGCATGCCGCAGGTGGTGAAGAAGTGGGGAGTGCACTGGAGGGTGATCACCTTACTGGAAGAGCATGCCGCAGGTGAAGAAGTGGTGAGTGCACTGGAGGGTGATCACCTTACTGGAAGAGCATGTTGCAGGTGGTGAAGAAGTGGGGAGTGCACTGGAGGGTGATCACCTTACTGGAAGAGCATGCCAAAGGTGGTGAAGAAGTGGGGAGTGCACTGGAGGGCGATCATCTTACTGGAAGAGCATGCTGCAGGTGGTGAAGAAGTGGGGAGTGCACTGGAGGGTGATCACCTTACTGGAAAAACATGTCGCAGGTGGTGAGTGCTGGTCAAGCAGCTTCTAAACACCTTCGCACGAATGATTTTTTTCATGGATTATCAGCTTGGATCCAATCCACTTAACAGAGACATCTGTCAACACACTAACATCAGATTACACACTAACACCAGTAAACAAACTAACATCAGTCAATACACTGACAGCAGTCAACACACTAACATCAGACAACACACTAACATTAGACAACACACTAACATCAGACAACACACTAACATCAGACAACACACTAACATTAGACAACACACTAACAACAGACAACACACTAACATTAGACAACAGACAACACACTAACATTAGGCAACACACTAACAACAGTCAACACACTAACAACAGTCAACACACTAACATTAGACAACACACTAACAACAGTCAACACACTAACATTAGACAACACACTAACAACAGTCAACACACTAACATCAGACAACACACTAACATTAGACAACACACTAACATTAGACAACAGACAACACACTAACATAAGACAACACACTAACAACAGTCAACACACTAACAACAGTCAACACACTAACATTAGACAACACACTAACAACAGTCAACACACTAACATTAGACAACACACTAACAACAGTCAACACACTAACATTAGACAACACACTAACAACAGTCAACACACTAACATTAGACAACACACTAACAACAGTCAACACACTAACATCAGACAACACACTAACATTAGACAACACACTAACAACAGACAACACACTAACATTAGACAACAGACAACACACTAACATAAGTAACAACACATATCAACAGTCAACACACTAACAACAGTCAACACCTAACATTAGACAACACACTAACATTAGACAACACACTAACAACAGTCAACACACTAACAACAGTCAACACACTAACATTAGACAACACACTAACATTAGACAACACACTAACAACAGTCAACACACTAACATTAGACAACACACTACAACAGTCAACACACTAACATTAGACAACACACTAACAACAGTCAACACACTAACATTAGACAACACACTAACAACAGTCAACACACTAACATTAGACAACACACTAACAACAGTCAACACACTAACATCAGACAACACACTAACATTAGACAACACACTAACAACAGACAACACACTAACATTAGACAACAGACAACACACTAACATAAGACAACACACTAACAACAGTCAACACACTAACAACAGTCAACACACTAACATTAGACAACACACTAACATTAGACAACACACTAACAACAGTCAACACACTAACATTAGACAACACACTAACAACAGACAACACACTAACATTAGACAACACACTAACAACAGTCAACACACTAACATTTGACAACACACTAACAACAGTCAACACACTAACATTAGACAACACACTAACAACAGTCAACACACTAACATTAGACAACACACTAACAACAGTCAACACACTAACAAGAGTCAACACACTAGTAGCGATCAGTGAAGAGTCGGGGCCAGGAGCTCGGACTCGACCCCCGCAACCTCAACTAGGTGAGTACAACTAGGTGAGTACACTAACATTAGACAACACACTAACATTAGACAACACACTAACAACAGACAACACACTAACATTAGACAACAGACAACACACTAACATTAGACAACACACTAACAACAGTCAACACACTAACAACAGTCAACACACTAACATTAGACAACACACTAACAACAGTCAACACACTAACATCAGACAACACACTAACATTAGACAACACACTAACAGTCAACACACTAACATTAGACAACACACTAACAACAGTCAACACATCTAACATTAGACAACACACTAACAACAGTCAACACACTAACCCTAGACAACACACTAATAACAGTCAACACACTAACATCAGTCAACACACTAACAACAGTCAACACACTAATAACAGCCAACACACTAACATCAGTCAACACACTAGCAACAGTCAACACACTAACATCAGTCAACACACTAACGTTAGTAAACACACTAACAACAGTCAACACACTAACATCAGTCAACACACTAACATCAGTCAACACACTAACGTCAGTCAACACACTAACAACAGTCAACACACTAACAACAGTCAACACACTAACAACAGTCAACACACTAACATCAGTCAACACACTAACATCAGTCAACACACTAACAACAGTCAACACACTAACACAGTCAACACATAACAACAGTCAACACACTAACAACAGTCAACACACTAACAACAGTCAACACACTAACAACAGTCAACAACACTAACATTAGTCAACACACTAACAACAGTCAACACACTAACACAGTCAACACACTAACATCAGTCAACACACTAACATCAGTCAACACACTAACAACAGTCAACACACTATCAGTCAACACACTAACATCAGTCAACACACTAACATCAGTCAACACACTAACATCAGTCAACACACTAACATCAGTCAACACACTAACATCAGTCAACACACTAACATCAGTCAACACACTAACATCAGTCAACACACTAACAGTCAACACACTAACAACAGTCAACACACTAACATCGTCAACACACTAACATCAGTCAACACACTAACATCAGTCAACACACTAACAACAGTCAACACACTAACATCAGTCAACACACTATCAGTCAACACACTAACATCAGTCAACACACTATCAGTCAACACACTAACATCAGTCAACACACTAACAACAGTCAACACACTAACAACAGTCAACACACTAACATCAGTCAACACACTAACATCAGTCAACACACTAACAACAGTCAACACACTAACATCAGTCAACACACTAACATCAGTCAACACACTAACATCAGTCAAACACTAACATCAGTCACACACTAAATTCAGTCAAGACACACTATACATCAGTCAACACACTAACATCAGTCAACAGACTAACATCAGTCAACACACTAACATCAGTCAACACACTAACATCAGTCAACATAATAATATCAGTGAATAGACTACCATCATTCAACACACCTGAGGGTGAGTACAGCACCGAGCATATCACCTGAAGTACGAAGATTTATTTTCAGAAACCTGAACAGACAGTCGTTCACGACACTATACGACATATGCAAGACTCATACTGGAATATGCAGCACCAGTATGAAACCCACGCCTGGAGAAGGGTGTCAGTCATCAGGAAAAAGTACAGAGGTTCACAGCGATTCTTGTCCCAGGGGTAAAGAAGGGTAAGAGAAGAGTCTGAGATTAATGGATCTTAACCTGATGTCATTAGAGGAAAATATGGCTGTATGTGTCATGATAACAACGTTTAAAATTCTGAGAGGAATTGATATGAGGGACAGATGTTAGAAACACAAGGGCACGAACCGAGGCTAACTTCACAGTTGAGTCACGGGGCTGTTAGGAAGCATTTCTTCAGTCTTAGAGTGGTCGGGAAGGTAAATGAGTGGTAGAGCCAGGATTGAAGCGTAGCTTTAATAAGAGGTACGATAAAGATTCTCGAAGCCAGCAAAAAGGCCGGGTCAGGAGCCGAGACTCGAACCCTGCAATCACATATTGGCGAGTACACTAACATGAATCAACACATACTAACATCAGGGAACACACTAACATGGGTCATCACAATAGCATAAATCAACGCAGTAACGTCAGTTGATACACTGTCGTTATTAAAGCTGATACAAATTAAGACACTAACATCATATCACTAACATCAGTCAATAGTTAACATTCCAACAGTTAACTCTCTATCACTGATCAATACACTAACATCAGTTAACACACACAAAAAAACAGTGTATATAGTAACATTAGTCAGCATATTAACATCAGTAAATACAATAACATCAGTTAACACACTAACGTCAGTGAACTCACTAACATTAGTCAACACACATCAGACAACGCACTGTCAGCAATGTCAGAGTTCATAAACATCAGTAAACTCACTAGCATCGCGCAACTCCCTCTAACATCACAGAACACACTGACCTTGGCCAACACATTAATGTTAATATGCTTAAACATAAGTCAACCTTCTCTGGCATCAGTGAACATTCACTGACATCACTCAACACACTAACATCAGTCAACATACACTAACATCACTGAACACACTACCATCAGTGAACACACCTTAACATCAATAAACCAATACTAAAATTAATCAACACACTAACATGACTCATCTCACAGTAACTACAGTCAGCACACTTACATCATTCAGAAAACATTAACATCAATCAAAACATTAACATTTCTCAACACACACTAACATCAATGCTCTAATATCGCTAAATACACTAACACTCATTAGCATCTGTCAACTCTGATTAACATAATTTACCACTAACTTCAGTCCATACACAGATGACAGCAAAAGAAATGAGGGGGATACTCACGTCCCTGTATTACTTTGCATTTAGTGAGCCGTCAGTCAGACAAATTGTCGACAATCTACATGATTATTTTATGACTTGCTCTCAAAATCTGGTTAATTCCAGAATTTCTGTTATAACCCTAACAATACAGGACTTTGAAAAAAAATAATTCCCATGCCCTCTGCCCCAGGCCCAGACTCGTGGAACTCAGCGTTCATCAAGGACTGCAAAGAAAACCCATTCACGTGGCTTAAATATTTTATGGAGAGGAAGCATAAACACGGGGTCATCCCTTAGTCACTAAAAACATCTCATATAGCCCAACTCCACAAAGATGGCAATAAAGTAATTGTAAAGAATTAGAGACTGAGAGCACTAACATCCCAAACATAAAAATCTTTTATTGGGTTCTAAGAAGCAGGAAGCCACCTGGACACTTGACACTTGCACAACCCTGGACACCATGGGTTTACAGTAAATCTCCAAGGGGACATTAACCAAGTTTTTAAATGGGCCTCAGAAAAAATATGAAGCTGAGTGATGACAAATTTCAATTACTCCGCAAGTGGAAACTTGAGGAAAATTAAAACTGGATTGGAATATAAAACAAATTCCAACCACACAATAGAGCGAAAATCTAATGTGAAGAATATGAGTGTTATTCTTAGAGAATCGTCACTTTCAAAGATCAACACAATGTCTCGGCTACATCTGCTAGGAAAATGATAGGATGGATAATAAGAACCTTCAAAACTAGGGATGTCAAGCCAATGATGATTCTTTTCAAATTTCTTGTTCTCTCCAGGATGGAGTATTGCTGTACAATAACGGCCTCCTTCAAGGCAGACGAAATTTCTAACCTGGATAACATGTAGAGAACTTACACTGCACGTGTAAGTACAGTAAAGCACCTCAATTACTGGGAACGTTTGAAATCCCTTGACTTCTACTCCTTGAAACGCAGGAGAGAAAGGCCCATCATAAAAAACACTTGAAAATTCTAGAGCGACTAGTCTCAAATCTGCACACGGGAATCACCTCGACGTAAGCAAAAAATTCGGCAGGCGGTGCAACTTCCACCCAATGAAAATCAGGGGTGCCAAGAATATGCTAAGAGACAAAACAATAAGTGTCAGGGGCGCAAGACTGTTCAACTGCCTCCCAGTATACATAAAGGGATTACCAATAGACCCTTGGCTGTCTTCAAGAAGGTGCTGGACAGGCACCCCATGTGAGTACCTGACCAGCCAGGATGTGGTTCGTACGTCAGTGCGTGCGGCCAGCAGTAACAAACTGGTTGATCAGGCCCTAATCCACCGCGAGGCCTGGTCATGGACCGAGCCGCGGGGACGTTGACCCCCGGAACACCTTCCAGGTAACATCAGTTATTATTACTAGTTAAATCAACACTAACATCATTCAAAACACATCATTTAACTCATATTAAAATCACGTCAATGTGCTCTAAGACAATACCCAGTAACACCAGTCAACACATTAATACTTGTCACCTCTTAATAATACCAGTCAATTCGCTAACACCAGCCAAGAAACACAAACTACAGTCAATACACAAACGCCATTTAACACACAACCAAAACATAAGAAAGAAGGATCACTGCATCATTCCTACTGACCCATACAAGGAAAGTCCAACTCACATCCCCCCACACCCACTCATATATTTATTTAACCGAATTGTAAGACTACACAAGATTTTAGCTTCAGTGACGGTACTCGGGAGTTTGTTCCATTCATCCACAACTATATTACCAAACTAGTGCTTTCCTATATCTTTTCTGAATCAAAAATTTTCCAACTTGAAACCACTGCTGCGAGTCCTGTCTTTGTTAGATATTTTAAGAGCACATTATTTACATCCCCTTTATTAATTCCGGTTTTAAATTTATACACTTCAGTCATATCCACCCTATTTCTAAGCCTTTCTAGAGAATGCATATTCAGGGCCCTCAGTTTATTCTCGTAGGAAAGATTTCTGTAACATGGGATCATATTTGTCATCCTCCTTTGTACGTTTTCAAGCGCATTTATATCCATTCTGTAATACGGCGACCAAAATTGTGCAGCATAAGCTAAATGAGGCCTAGCCAATGATATACGAAGTTGAAGAATAACCTGCGGACTAGGTGTTAGCCAATGGCGCTAGGTGACAAGGACAGTAATAGGTATAGTGGAAAAAAACAGAAATGAGCAGGAAGGGTAAAGAGAAAGGAGGGTCTTTAAATATATATTATACTATAGTCGCAGTGCTAGGAATAAGATGGACGAGTTGAGATTAGTTTCTAGTGCAGGTAACATGGATGTATTTGCCATAACTGAGACGTGGTTTAATACGAAAATCGGGGCATGCCTGCTGAATGTCACATTCAGGGTTTTAAATTGTTCCTAGTAGACAGAAGTATCGGGAAGGGGGGTGGGGTGGTACTGTATGTCCGAGATCGCTTGAACTGTTGCATAAAAACGGGTATAAAGTCTGAAACAACACATACAGAGTCAGTCTGGATAGAATATTCAGAAGGGCATGAAAAATTGATTTTAGTTATGATATACCGTTCCCCAAACTTAGATAGGGACCAAGGAAGGTTACTATGGGAGGAAGGAAACTGTTAAGGCCACAAGACACGATAACGTAGTAATTCTAGGGGGCTTTAACTTTATTCAGATTGATTGGAATTTTTTTACTGGGAATTTAGAATTTAACGACTTCTTAGAAGTAGTTCAGGACTGTTTTTTGAAGCAGTTTGTGCCAGAACCTACAAGGGGAAATAATCTGCTTGACTTGGTTCTGCCAAACAAGGAAACCCTTGTTAATAATTTAGAATTTACAGAGGAACTCATCGCAAGCGACCACAAATCAATTACCTTTAGCATTGAATGGAAATATGATAGTAGGGATAACTCAGTAACGCTCCCAGATTTTTGCTTAGCAGATCACCATGTGCTAAGAGAACACTTATCATCTGTTGACTGGAGTAACTAAGAGAGCTATCAGGATGACAGCTTTCTAAGCATTATACATGCTGCCCAAAGAATATTTATCCCATATAAAGAAATTAGATCGAATAGAAATGACCCAAAATGGATGAATAAATTAGGCTCAAATATCTTTTAGGGCAGAAGAAAGAAATTTATAGGCGCATCAAGAGAGGTGAGGGTCTTCTTATGAATCAGTATATTGACATTAAGAGGGATGTTAAAAGGGGATAAGAAAAACTAAACGAGACTATGAAATTAAAGTCGCTAGGGATTCGAAAACTAACCCGAAAGGTTTTTCCAGGTTTATAGAGCATAAGTCAGAGAAATGATAAGTCCCCTTAAAAATAACTCTGGGCATCTTACTGACAAGGAGAATGAAATATGCTCTATTTTTAATTATCATTTTCTATCGGTTTTCCCTCAGTAAGACATTAATAATATCTCAATAATTAGGTTCTGTAGTGGGGATGAAGAAAATACATTACGTAATATCACAGTCACTAGCGAAATGGTTATCAAACAGATCGACCAACTGAAGCAAAATAATTCCCCGAGCCCTGATCAACTTTTTTCAAGGGTCCGTAAATAGTTCAAAATGGAACTTTTTGAACCATTGATTAATTAATATTTTTAATATATCTCTTCAAAGAGGTGTAGTGTCTGATATGTGGAAGATCGCCAATGTAATTCCTGTTTTTAATGCAGGGGACAAGTCGTTACCGCCCAATAAGCCCGACCTCAATTGTAGGCAAATTACTAGAGTCAGTTATATTATATGAAGCCATCTTTATAAGCATAATTTGATTAATGATATTCAGCATGGATTCACCATTGCCCGTACCTGCCTAACTAATTTATTAACCTTCTTCAGTAAAGCTTTTGAAGCTGTTGATCATGATAAAGAATTCGATATTGTTTATTTACATTTTAGCAAGACTTTTGATTGAGTACTGCACCAGAGACTATTAAAGAAAGTGGCAACTCATGGCATTAGGGGGAAAGTGCTCTCATGGATCGAGTCATGGCTCACAAACAGGAAGCAGAGAGTGTACATAAATGGGCTTAAATCCGAGTGGGGATCTGTTGTTTATAAAATATAACAACGATCTTGATGAGGGAATTACTAGTAATAAGAGCAAATTCGCCGAAGACATGAAGCTAGGTAGGATAATTGATTCAAACGTAGCTGTCACGGAACTTCAGGTGGATTTAGACAAACTCATTTCCTGGTCAGAAAAGTGGCAGATGCAGTTCAATGCAGATATATGCAAGGTTCTGAAGCTCGGGAGTGTCCAAAACCCTAGCACTTAGAGGTTAAATAATGAAGAATTTAGTCTTACAGATTGCGAAAAGGACTTGGTAAGCAGCAACCTTAAACCAAGACAGCAGTGCGTATGTGTGAGTAATAAAGCAAACAGATTACTGGGATTTATATCAAGAAATTGGTTTAGAAAAACACCGTCTTTGAAAGACAGTATATATAGGTGGAGAATGAGGTGTGAGTGATGCATGGTGACTTGAAGAATGCCATATTGGGATGAAGACGGGTAGACGATGAGATCATGCGACCTTGTATTATTGGGCTGGTGGTGCTTTGCCTGCTTGAGTATCATGTATGCCAATGTTTTAGATATTTTGTGGTTTCCAGTGTTACATTCAACTCTGTCGGTGACGGCGATTGGCTAGGCTTCTAGGACACCCTCCTATCGCTAATCACTTCACCGTCAGAATAGAACGTAAACTGTAAACCAAAAATTTCAATATTATCATGCATACTCAAGCCAGGCAAGCACGCCTCACACAGCAATACAGGCATTCCATTGATCTCATCGTCAACCAGTTTCAATCTATCAGTGCATTCTTCAGGTTTCCCGCTTTCCAGTGGCTATATCAATACAGATTCTAGGACTTAATTTCAAACTATGATGATATACCATGGAGAGAGTTCGGGTAATCCCGCGCTCTGTGCCAGGCCTACCTAGGTCAGTGTCAGATTCGTCAACCAGTTCGACTAACACCAGGTACCATTTACTGAGGGAATCATGACAAAGGTTAAAGATAATCAAAGATTGGCTGGGAACACCGCCTGCGTTAAGTGAGATGCTACTGGCCACAGACTGAATAGATTAGCAAAGATGAGGTAATAGTCTAGCCTTGGTTATGGGTGTGTCTCTGCACGTGGTGGAGATCATGATGACCAAGTGAAGATGGGTTATTTGGGCCAGTGATAATAACGTGTCGAGTGAGGCATAGTCACTGTTAGACGGTCCCCTGAAGTGCGTCATACAAATAGAAGGGTTAGTGTACAGTGTAAAAGTCTGTAGATGTTCTGAACCAAGATCCATGATGTGCAGGCTAAAGTTGGCAAGAGGTATAAAATACGACTATGAATTGCACATCACATGGGTATCTTAGTAGACGTTTCCGCCATCCAGTGGCTTTATCAATACAGATTCTAGGACATAATTAGAAGACAGTAGAACTATATACAAAAGATGAGGTAATCAGTCCCTCAGCCTTGGAGTTAGTGTTCACAGCATCGTGGTGGTGGAGAATCTGGAGCAAAGGCAAGAAGACTGGCGGTTATATAGGCGCCACCAGTGGATAGGGACGTATAGCAGAAGAGGGCATAGTCACTGGTAGGTGGGATTTCCCAGTGGAAGTAGGTCCTACTACTGCAACAAGACCTTCATGGACCTATGGCACCCTATTTAGAGATCATAAAATTCAAGCTGAAAAATTTTGGAATTTCAGGTTTTCTTACCAAAAAATAGTGCAAAATTCTGGCAATATGTTGATGCAATCAGCTTGTTTCTATCATATTTCTAAGTATGTTTTTTTCAAAAATGTAATTTTTATGTTTTTGCTGTCATCAAGAGGACATGTTGGCAATTAGTGTTTTTATTGTTTTTGTTTTTACTCCAGAAGTTACTATTATTTCATTCTGAATTACTGATAATTTCATTCTAAACAAGTTCTGTGACGACTAAAGTGAAGAGCACAGAGTTGTTGCTGCTTAGTTGCCTCTGGGTGATCAACAATGATAGGGGTTTGCAACACGCTCACTCTGGGTTATCAACAATGATAGGGGTTTGCAACACGCTCACTCTGGGTTATCAACAATGATAGGGGTTTGCAACACGCTCACCCTGGGATATTAACAATGATAGAGGTTTGCAACACGCTCACCCTGGGTTATCAACAATGATAGGGGTTTGCAACACGCTCACCTGGGTATCAACAATGATAGGGTTTGCAACACGCTCACCTCTGGGTTATCAACAATGATGGGGTTTGCAACACGCTCACCCTGGGTTTTCAACAATGATAGGGGTTTGCAACACGCTCACCTTGGGTTATCAACAATGATAGGGTTTGCAACACGCTCACTCTGGGTTATCAACAATGATAGGGGTTTGCAACACGCTCACCTGGGTTATCAACAATGATAGGGTTTGCAACACGCTCACCTGGGTTATCAACAATGATAGGGGTTTGCAACACGCTCACCCTGGGTTATTAACATGATAGAGGTTTGCAACACTATCACTCTGGGTTATCAAAAATGATAGGGTTTGCAACACGCTCACCCTGGGTTATCAACAATGATAGAGGTTTTGCAACACGCTCACTCGGGGTTATAACAATGATAAAGGTTGCAACACGCTCACTCTTGGTTTATCAACAATGATAGAGGTTTGCAACACGCTCACTCTGGGTTACAACATGATAGGGGTTTTGCAACACGCCACCCTGGTTACAACAATGACAAGGCTTGCAACATGCTCACCCTGGGTTATCAACAATGATAGGGTTTGCAACACGCTGACTCTGGTTATCAACAATGATAGGGGTTTGCAACACTTCACTCTGGTTATCAACAATGATAGGGGTTTGCAACACGCTCACTCTGGGTTATCAACATGATAGGGCTTGCAACACGCTACACTCGGGTTATCAACAATGATAGGGGTTTGAAACACTCTCACTCTTGGTTATCAACAATGATAGAGGTTTGCAACACGTAGACTCCGGGTTATCAACAATGATAGGGGTTTGCAACACGCTCACTCTGGGTTATCAACAATGATAGAGGTTTGCAACACGCTCACTCTGGGTTATCAACAATGATAGGGGTTTGAAACACGCTCACTCTGGTTATCAACAATGATAGGGGTTTGCAACACGCTCACTCTGGGTTATCAACAATGATAGGGGTTTGCAACACGCTCACTCTGGGTTATCAACAATGATAGAGGTTTGCAACACGCTCAAATCTGGTGTTTCATCTCCATAGAGTTTTATAGAAACAAAAACTTGATTAACTCATTAATAAGTTACTGAAATTCGTTGCACTTATTGGCAAAGAGTAATAATAGAAGTGTCATGATTTTTTCAGACAATATTGATGAATGATGGTTCTATTTAGTATTCAAAGATGTTTTGCAATATGTTTTACCATTTTGTTTTTATTGACTCTTATTCTCACAAAAAATGCTCCCCCCCCCCCAAAAAAAAAAAAAACACAAATTTCTAAAATTTTTATAATGTACTCTATTGACATTTTCTTAAAAAAGTTTGAAATCTAGATAATCTAACTCTTTATCTTTCATCTGATGTTGACTAGAACATTGTACAACTTAACAATTTTGTAGGTTAAGGAGGGATTTATGATAAATACAATTTTGCAATATCTTGCAACTTTGCAACAAGAAGTCCATGCAAACATGTGCATAGGATGCAAACTGCTCCTTAACAACAGCATAAACGTTACACTTGAAATTGGGTCACAAAAAAACAAAAATGATTCCTTGTAGATAGTGCCCTTAACGGCTACTACAACTAACCCATCCCTTAGGGTAGGACCTACTTCCACTGGGGAATCCCGTCTGGCAGTGGCTATGCCCTCGTCTGCTATACGTCCCTATCTACTGGCGCCTATATAACCGCCAGTCTTCTTGCCTTTGCTCCATATTCTCCTCCACCACCATGCTGTGAACACTAACTCCAAGGCTGAGGGACTGATTACCTCATCTTTTGTATATAGTTCTACTGTCTTCTAATTATGTCCTAGAATCTGTATTGATAAAGCCACTGGATGGCGAAACGTCTACAATAAAGATATCCAGATGTTGCACATGTGTCTTAACTTTCATTCTTCAGGTCACCATGCATCACTCAACTCACTCACCGCCTATGTACACTGTCTTTCAACCTCTGTATGTTAGAAGTGATCAAGGTCCCGGACCGAAACGTTTTCTAATAAATATGTCCTAGTGTTTGTGTGTTTTTCTAAACCAACTTGTGGGTATTTATTACCGAGGTTTATACCATATCAATAAGAGTAAGCAACAGAAGTCGAGGGGTTATACTACAGCTTTCTACCTCATTAGTAAGGCCTCACCTAGATTACGCAGCTCAGTTCTGGTCTCCATATTACAGACTGGATATAAATTCAGTTAGAAAACATTCAGTGATGAATGACTAAATTAATAAATAGCATTAGAAATCTTCCGTGTGAAGAAAGATTGAAATCCCTTAAATTACATTACTTGTATGACGAAGAATAAGGGGAGACATGATCGAAGTGTATAAGTGGAAGATGGGTATTAGCAAAGTGGGTATAAATAAGGTTATGAGGATATCCCTCCAAGAGAGAACCCGCAGTAATGGATCCAAATTAGATAAGTTTAGATTTAGAAAAGATATAGGAAAGCACCGGAAAGGATATAGAAAAGTACGGTCTGCCTAGTAGGGTTATCGAAGCTAAAACCTTGGGTAGTTTGAAATTTAGGTTGGATAAATATATGAGTGAGAGGGGTTGGATTTTAGTGGGACTTGCTCAGGTAGCATTTATTCTGTTAGTGGGTTGGATTTGTGAAGTACCTGCCTAGTATGGGACAACAGGCCTACTGCAGTGTTCCTCTATTCTTATGTTATTCTTCTTGATATGAAGCCAACAATTCTATTTGCTTTATTTCCAATACTTATGTACTGTTACCTCTACTCAAGATTAATGCTAATCAGAGATACTAAGACCTAAATGATTTAGTTTATAATTATGACGGTTATTTACCTTTCCAACACTTAGAACTTTACATTTGTCTATGTGGTGACCTGTACATTGCTTAGTGAAGATGTGTCTAGTGTACTCTCTGTGGACCGAACCAAGATGCCCTCCATTGAGGAACTTTACCAGTAGCTTAAGGAGGAACTAAGAGTGGCTAACCTCGAGATATGGCAATTGATGGAGGAAAACAAGAGGATTCGTAGTAGTCCTCCTGTTGTGAGTCTGTGCTACTAGATGAATGTGAGTCTACTACTGGGAACGTCACTATGAAGAACAAGGAAGGTAGGAATATTATGCTTGTTGGGGACAGTCAAATTAGGTACATGGATAGGGCCTTCTGCTTGAAGGATGGGAGTAGGAGACAGAAGGTGTGCTTCTCAGGAGCTGGGATGAAAGATATTGTTAGCCGGTTTGACAATATCATGTTTGGTAATGGAATCAATCCTATTATCTGCCTCAGTGCTGGAGGCAATGGTGTAGGCAAACGAAGAGGTGAGGATTTCGTTAGAAGGTATAGGGCAGCAACAGACATTATTAGGAAGAATGTGAGGGAACTCTGTTATATGTGGTATAAATTGCTGGCTGGACAAACACTAAGGATAATTCAGTATCATTCATTGACAACTGGGACCATTTCGATGGCAGAAATGACGTGTACAGTGTTAGTCATGGCATTTATGCCGGGTGAGAGCCCCAACATAATGCCGTGACGAAAATAAAAGGCCTACCATACAAGGTCTTTTTTTGTCAGTGCATTATGCCGGGTAGCAACCATTAGCGTGACATGACGGCCTGCTGCCACACTCCATAGTGACTCCTCAGTGCTCACGTCGCTGCCATGGTGAGAGGAAGTGTTGCACTTTTGTCAC
>NC_069415.1:69354041-69364768 GCF_026875155.1 Cherax quadricarinatus | reverse complement strand
ATCAGATCTGCATAGTTGGGGTGGCTCCCTTACTGCTGGGCATCCGGCTGTTGTGAGGCTCCTCTTGATAATGTTATTAACCTCCTGTCTTCCAATCTTTCCTTCGGATTTACGGCACACAAGATCATGGTACCCGAATCGGTCTGCTGCTTCACTGCCACAAATACACCTGTGTTTGGCGAGAATAGGGGCGGCAAGTCGAAGGGCAGCACCAATGCGGATGGTCTGTGGGTCGAGGCGTGTGCCAAGGCTGGAGTAGGGAAGAGCCAACAGAAAGTCCCCTGCATGAGGAGCTCTCACTGCCAGGAGGCGGGCTCTATCCTTCCCTGACACACACTGAAGCATTGTTGGGCCATCCCAGTGTGACAACTTGTAGTTGCTGGGGGAAGCAGGTCTGGTTTCAGAGCCCGTTAGGCATGCTGGGTTGGTATGGTATGTGAAAGGTAGTGAACCTGACTGTGGTGGCCTGGTGGGGTTTTAGGGGCTGGTGAGGGGCTGGGAGGAGAAAACTGCCCTCCACAGTAGGGATGCCACTTAGGGTTGGGTGGGGGAGGCGCAGGTTGTTGGGTCGGGGGTAGCCCAGGGAGAGGGGTGAGGGGAGTACAATACACATGGACTTGCACACTGTATATTGTTCAGACTGTCTTAAAATACACACAACATTATTTGTTTCCCATGTACATCATGAAATATGTGGGTATGTGCACTGCTGAGCCCCAGTGTGTTCTCTCACCACCTACACACCGCGCCTCTTCTCCCTCCCCTGCGGCATGGGGGAGGCGGCACTGACTGGTCACATTGTTTTTCCATAACATATGTCTCTAATTATTCCATGTATCGACACTTAATCATTTCTAAGTTTTCTGGAAGAATGGCGCATGGTTCTGGAGGTAGGTGTTTTTATGAGAGCTTTTCAAGGTTTGTATATACGATAATCTTGGCCGGCACTCACACACAGTGTTGGCCCTATTCTCCCCCACCCTCAGTGACCATCTTCCCTACTATCACCACTCATCAACCTTCACAAACTGAGCAACACTTCCACTATTTACGTTGAAACGGTGCACGGTGCACTGGAATGTCTTCTCGCTGCATTGGAATCTTCCCAGAGCATTCACACTGAGCCCTGTTCAGTCTTGACCTGGTAAGTGTCTTTGATCGGGAGTTACAATTGAA
This sequence comes from Cherax quadricarinatus, assembly GCF_026875155.1. Classification (NCBI taxonomy): domain Eukaryota; kingdom Metazoa; phylum Arthropoda; class Malacostraca; order Decapoda; family Parastacidae; genus Cherax; species Cherax quadricarinatus. Next base: position 69,363,592 of record NC_069415.1, on the reverse strand, counting down.
AATCCCGCAGCTAGCCCGCCACACATCTTGCCATGGGCATGGCATATATATATATATATATATATATATATATATATATATATATTATATATATATATATATATATATAATATATATATATAAATATATATATATATATATAATATATATATATATATATATAATCTTAAAATTATATATATATTTGATTAATCATGTTTGATAATATATATATACTTTAATTTTAAATATTAATTATTTATATATTATATTATAATTAACATTTTTTAAATATATTTTATTAAATATCTATATTTTAATAGAAGTCTTTCAAAAAATATTATCACTTTGCATTCAGATTCTGGTTGAAAGCTTCCTTAACCTTTATCTTGTAAAAAGTACAGCTGTGATCCCTCTCTCTACTCTTTTTTATTCTCATAATCCTTCCATACATTTTCTCAAATATTATGTTCTTATTACAGACATTCATTCTACTGATGTTTTATGTAGGCGTGTTAAGGATGACAGGGTAATTACACTTAGGCCTTAGTTATATCGGTGGTTACCACGTTGAGATGCCTCTCATGAATGACAAAGGCACAGATGTTGTCCCTTAACGAGTAACGAACGTACTCTCTTTGTATATTTATGAATAAGGACGGTACCCATGTTGAGGAGATTATCAATGACGAGGGTACTCATATTGAGGTGATTGCTATGATTAACGATGGTACTCATGTCGAAGTGTCTTATGAGTGATTCAGGTACTCACGTTGTGGTGTCTGTTGTAGGTGACAGAGAAGCGGTCGTCGTTGCTGTAGGTCTGACGACCCACGGTGATAAGATGATGATCTCGAAGTCTGATCCACGACACCTGCCAAAAACATGAAATTCTGACTAAGAAATGGAAGGCAACCAAAAGCTGTCAGCCCTGAGTTTTAGAAGTGGTGGGCCAATGAAAATAAAATACATTAAATGTCAATAGCTTTAATTGTGCAAAAGTGAGTTACTGAACTACAGATTAAAGAACGAAGCTAAAATGCTCAGTGTTCGAAACTATTAAGAGTTCTTCCTACCAGGGCGTTGACATACATGACTGCTGAGTTTCAATAACAATTTGATCATTCTAACTGTATCTTTAGCATAGCAATCTGAGAGTAAATGGATAACATTCTCACGAATGTATTTACATCCCCTTCCCCCGGCTTACTTTTTCTTCATACGAATAGCAAATTCCTCCCGGCGTTTTTGAAGAATGTTTATATGTATTAGGGTTTATTAATAAGAGAGATATGATTCAATCATATACGTGCAGGACAAGCCACGGGGGGGGGGGGGAGGTAGGGAAATCTTTCACACTTTCCAGTGCGTCATCAGGAGCTGTGCAATATTGCAAGGGAGCAACCAAAGCAGGGAGAGAGAGGTCTGAGAGTAGCGTAGGTGTCACCGGCCACGTTGGCTTGTCCTGCATAGTTAAGATCGCCCGTCTGCGACTGTTTCAATCATATATGTATTAGAGTGCACCTGTCCATTCATTCCTTTGTGCTTTTGATGGTTCTAATTTTCAGTGTCGGTATATGTAGTGATATATTTACTGATGAAACACTTCGCCTGCGCAGCAGACCTCATCAGTTGAATACAGAGGTGATTACAATACTGGAGACATAAAAAAAACGAGAAGAGGTAGTTTTAAGATGATCAGTCCCTCAGCTTGAAAGAAGATGGTAAGTGTCTTAGCCAGAGGAACTAAGGAACTGACTAATTGTATCAAAGCTGAGGAACTGTTCACCTCAAAACTTTATTTTCACTATTTCTTTCTCCAGTGTTTTAATCCCCTTTGTATTCGACTGATGAAGCCTGCATTGCACACTTCAGTCCTCGGATCGCGGTAAAACACCTACGTCTGCCTGGGACGCTGTGTAGACCAAGGTGACGCCACGAAAATTTCTTGAAGAAATTCGGGAAATTTCGGCCTGGATCCTGCTGATCCTGTCTGAATAATGAAACTTGCAGACACAACTACAGGATAATGCGTATAGAGAGGGATGCTTTTTGCGTGGGGCGATGAAGAGGAGACATGTTCCTGCTTCTTCCTTCCTCTCTCCGGGTGGCACAACTGCTGAGACCACCGTTAAGTCACCATTTATTTGAGCAGGATTTGTGTGTGAATCCCGGCGGGGATTAAAGATAGGGCATCGGAGGCTTCTTACTTTATTTGGGTTCGTGGAACATGGGCAGTGCATTTAAGTGCCCTGGGGCGACCCAGAGAGCCATGCCCACGAAAGAGAGAGGAGTGGAAGCTGTTGACTCTAGGTTGAGTTGGTGGCAAGTGAGATTGAGGCAGGTCTGGGTATGTGTACCTAGAGATCTGCCTTCTGGTGGAAACTTTGGAAACTAGTCATGTAGGCTTACTGTCTACAAGTCCCCGGCTAGTAGCTGTGTTGTTATTGATTTGCTCATGGTTATTTGCTCATGGTTATTTGCTCATGGTTATTTGCTCATAGTTATTTGTTAATGGTTACAATATTATATATACTGCTCGTGGAGGCTAGTACACCAAACGGGGAGGAGGATGAAATCTGCTCTGAAGCACCCACACTATCTTATGTCCTCGGATCACGGTACAACACCTAGCTCTGCTGGGTGCATGATTCAGTGGGTTAGACCATTGTGAATTATCGCTAACCATGAGGCAGGGTAAAACAACACGTGTTCGAATCCTCGGCTAGTCATAGTGTTGTTATTGATTAAATACGATTTGCTCATGGTTACAGTACTATATATACTGTTCGTGGAGGCTAGTACACCAAACGGAGAGGAAGATGAAATTAGCTCTGAAGCACCCACACCATCGTATGTCCTCGGATCACGGTACAACACCTAGCTCTGCAGGGTGCATGATTCTTATAGGACTGTATGCTCCCGTGGGTCAACACGTAGTGAATTTTCGCTCACCGTGAGGCTGGCTAAAACAACACGTGTTCGAATCTTTAGCTAGTCAAAGTGTTGTTATGGTATATATATATATATATATATATATATATAAAATTATATTTTATATATATATATATATATATATATATATATATATGCAATAAGATCACAGTAAACAGGTGATTTCAGAATATGCAAAACAACCACTGTGAAAGAATAGAGAAATTCCAAGCGCTTTCGTGACTACTCACATTATCATTGTTCCTTGATATTGTGAGTAGTCACGAAAACGCTTGGAATTTCTCTATTCTTTCACAGTGGTTGTTTTGCATATTCTGAAATCACCTGTTTACTGTGATCTTATTGCATATATATATATATATATATATATATATATATATTATATATATAATATATATATATATATATATTATATATATATATATATATATATATATATATATATATGTCGTGCCGAATATGTAAAACTGGTCAATTAGCAAGAACTCATTTAAAATTAAGTCCTTTCGAAAATTTTCTCTTATACGTTTAAAGATATATTTTTTTCATTAACGTTAATGAAAAAAAATTTAATTTTGCTCCAAAAGAATCTTAGAAAACTTACCTAACCTTATTATAACAAGAACAATTTATTTTAGCCTAACCCAACTAAATATATTTTAAATACGTTTACAATAATTTAGTACTAAACAAACACAATCAAATATATTTTTTTCGTTAGGTTCAGAATGATTTTGGCGAGATTATTGCATACACAAATTTTCACTTGTCCTATATGGCAAGATGTGAGTTGCTATTTAAGCCAAGATGGCAAGTTCTGCCTATTCGGCACAACATATATATATATATATATATATATATATATATATATATATATATATATATATATATTATATATATATATATTAATATATATATATATATCACTCTGACTAGCCAAGGATTCGAACGCATATCATTATGGCCTGCCTCATGGTGAGCGAAAATCACATGATGCTCAAACCCAGAGAACCACCAAATCCTACAAGAATCACGCACCCAGGAGAGCTAGGTATTTTACCGTGATCTGAGGACGTAAGGTGGTGTGGGCTCCTCAGAGATAATTTCATTCTACTCCCCGTTTGGTGTACTAGCCTCCATGAGCAGTATATATATTATTGTAACCACGGACGAGTGGTATTTATTCATTAACACTGCGACTAGCCGAGGACTCGAACCCAAGTCGTTTTGGCCCTCCTCATGACATGGGTTTGAGTCCTCGGCTAGTTACAATATTGTTATTGACTAAATACCACTCGTCCGTGGTTACAATAATATATATATACTGCTCTTGGAGGCTAGTACACCAAACGGGGAGCACAATGAAATTAAATCTGAGGCACCCGCACCACAGTATGTTCTTGGATCACGGTAAAACACCTAGCTCTGCTGGGTGCGTGATTCTCGTAGGATTTTGTAGTCCTATGGGTTAGAGCATCATGTGATTTTCGCTCACCACGAGGCGGGCGAAACGACATGAGTTCGAGTCCTCGGCTAGTCACAGAGTTGTTATTGATTAAATACCACTTATCCATGGTTACAGTAATATATATATATATATATATGTATTATATATATATATATATCTATATATATATATATATTATATATTATATATATATATATATATTTATATATATATATATTATATTTTATATATTTATATATATATATATATATAATTATATAATATATATATTTATATATTATATATATTTATATATATAAATATATATATATATATATATATATTTATATATATATATATATATATATATTATATATATATATATATATATATATATATATAATAATAATATATATATAAATATATATATTATATATATATATATATATATATATATATAATATATATATATATATATATATATATATATATATATATGCAATAAGATCACAGTAACAGGTGATTTTAGAATATGCAAAACAACCACTCTGAAAGAATAGAGAAATTCCAAGCGCTTTCGTGACTACTCACATTATCAAGGAACTATGAAAGTAAAGCATCCAAGGAAGCTATATAAGGGGTCCTGGTCGGCACCTCACTATCAGATCCCACAACGGTTTAAACACGTGACGCGCGGCGAGCCAACTTGGAAAGGTCCTTGGTACAACTCACCCCACAAACTATTCTACCCAAGAAATAAGAAATTTTAAAGATTATTTGTCCAGTGTATTATTAAATTCTTCCCAAATTCTATTAATTATAAATGGATCTAATTTATATAAACCAAAGGAAATATTCATATTATTGTCAAAACTGCTTTTTATGAAACAAGATTCAATTATTTCCTGTCGACCATGGACTTGCTTGATACTACTTTCTCAACTTTTTGAAAATCAATTGGATGGTTAAAATCTCTTACATGAATAAATAGAGCATTGGAATCTTGTCCAGTTCTAATGCTATATTTATGTTGTTTTAATCTTAGTTCGAGATTTTTACCAGTTTGACCGTAATAAACTTTATCGCAAATTTTACAAGGAATCTTATAGACACATCCATCAGCATTTTGGGGGGAATTCTTTATCAAAGTTTTTTTTACGGTATCGAGATTTTTGAATACAACTTTAATATTAAAAGTCTTAAGAAGAGAAGGCATATCAACCAAGTTTTCATGGTAAGGGAGAACCAACATATTTTTATTTGAATAAGGCTGGTTGTCCCTTTTTGGATTGTAAAAAGTATTTCTGGCAACTTTAAAAGATTTATCAATTACATTTCTTGGGTATTTTAAATCATTACCTATTTCATAAATTTTGGATATTTCCTCATCTATGAACTCAGGACTACAAATTCGTAAAGCTCTCAGAAACATTGATGAGAAAACAGACAGTTTGACTCTATCTTGATGCGAGGAATAATAGTGGACATAGGAACAGTTATTTGTAGGTTTTCTGTAAATTTTAAATTTGAATTCATTATACCCTTAATAATTAAAACATCTAGAAAAGGCAATGAGTTATTTTCTTCAAACTCAACAGTAAAGTTTATTGAATGGGCTAAGCTATTTAATTTTCCAAGGAAATGGTGTATATCTACATTTTTGGGCATAAGACACAAAATATCATCAACATATCTGAACCATTTAGCTCTATTAGGGAGGATTGTGTTAAGTAACCTTGTTTCAAATAATTCCATGTATAGGTTACTAAGAACAGGTGAAAGAGGATTTCCCATTGCCATACCAAACTTCTGAGTGTAAAATTTATCATTAAATACAAATTTTGCATCAACAATGCAAAGTTTAATAAGTTTAATGATAGTAGGAACTGGCAATGGTAAATCATAGTTAACGAGTTCTTCAGATAATTAATTATTAAGGGTAATAATGAATTCAAATTTAAAATTTACAGAAAACCTACTAATAACTGTTCCTATGTCCACTATTATTCATCGCATCAAGATAGAGTCAAACTGTCTGTTTTCTCATCAATGTTTCTGAGAGCTTTACGAATTTGTAGTCCTGAGTTCATAGATGAGGAAATATCCAAAATTTATGAAATAGGTAATGATTTAAAATACCCAAGAAATGTAATTGATAAATCTTTTAAAGTTGCCAGAAATACTTTTTACAATCCAAAAAGGGACAACCAGCCTTATTCAAATAAAAATATGTTGGTTCTCCTTACCATGAAAACCTGGTTGATTGCCTTCCTTTTTAAGACTTTTAATATTAAAGTTGTATTCAAAAATCTCGATACAGTAAAAAAACTTTTGTTTAAAGAATTCCCCCCAAAATGCTGATGGGTGTGTCTATAAGATTCCTTTGGGTAAAATTTGCGATAAAGTTTATTACGGTCAAACTGGTAAAATCTCGAACTAAGATTAAAAACAACATAAATATAGCATTAGAATGGACAGATTCCAATGCTTTTATTTATTCATGTAAGAGATTTTAACCACCCCAATTGATTTTCAAAAAGTTGAGAAAGTAGTATCAAGCAAGTCCATGGTCGACAGGAATATAATTGAATCTTGTTTTCATAAAAAGCAGTTTTGACAAAAATATGAATATTTCCTTTGGTTTATATAAATTAGATCCATTTATAATTAATAGAATTTGGGAAGAATTTAATAATACACTGGACAAATAATCTTTAAATTTCTTATTTCTTGGGTAGAATAGTTTGGTGGGGTGAGTTGTACCAAGGACCTTTCCAAGTTGGCTCGCCGCGCGTCACGTGTTTAACCGTTGTGGGATCTGATAGTGAGGTGCCGACCAGACCCCTTATATAGCTTCCTTGGATGCTTTACTTTCATAGTTCCTGATAATGGAGTAGTCACGAAAGCGCTTGGAATTTCTCTATTCTTTCAGAGTGGTTGTTTTGCAAAATATATTTATAAAATATATATATATATAATATATATATATATATATATTTTATTTTATAATTATATATATATATATATATATATATAATTAATATTATATATAATATATAATTTTATATATATATATATAATATATATATATATATATAAATATATATATATATATATTAGGAGGGGTGTTAATGTTGCAGTTTAAAAACTGTAGTGTAAAGCATCTTCGCAAAACAGTATATGAATGATGGTGAAAGTTTTTCTTTTCGGCACCCTGCCTTGGTGGAATCGGCGGTTGATAAAAAAAAAAAAAAAAAAAAAAAAAAAAAAAAAAATATATATATATATATAATATATATATATATATATATATATTATATATTATATATATAAAATATTAAAATATATATATATATATATATATTATATATATTATATATTATATATTATATATATATATATATATATATAGTATATTAGTACAAATATATATATATAAATACTATTATATTTAAAAATAATATATTTATTATATATATATATATATATAATTTTATATATATTAATAAATATATATATATATATAAATATATATATTACTATATAGTAATATATATATATATATAGTAGTAGGTTGTAGACAGCAACCACCCAGGGAGGTACTACCGTCCTACCAAGTGAGTGAAAACGAAACCTGTGATTGTTTTACATGATGGTGGATTGCATGCTTTGTCTGTCTCATAAATTGCAAGATTACAGGCATGCTTTCATTTTACTTCACTAGGGCCACTACACATAAGACCATTTTTTTACACACTCATCTGAGTTTTTTTGATTTTATCTAATAGTTTGGTCTATTAAATTTCCTTTTATTCCATGGGGAAGTGGAAAGAATCTTTCCTCCGAAGCATGCGTGTTGTAAAATCAACTAAAAGCCGAACAATGGCTAGTAACCCTTTTCCTGTAAAGATTACTAAAAAGAAAAAAGAAGAAGAAAATTGTCAAAGTGGGAAGTCTGAATGTGCGTGGATGTTGTGCAGATGATAAGAAAGAGATGATTGTGGATGTTATGAATGAGAAAAAGCTGGATGTCCTGGCTTTAAGTGAAACAAAGCTGAAGGGGGGGAGAGTTTCAGTGGAGAGGAATAAATGGGATTAGGTCAGGGGTTTCAAATAGAGTTAGAGCTAAAGAAGGAGTAGCAATAATGTTGAAGGATAAGCTATGGCAGGAAAAGAGGGACTATAAATGTATTAATTCAAGGATTATGTGGAGCAAAATAAAGATTGGATGTGAAAAGTGGGTTATAATAAGCGTGTATGCACCTGGAGAAGAGAGAAGTGTAGAGGAGAGAGAGAGATTTTGGGAAATGTTGAGTGAATGCGTGGGAGTTTTGAATCAAGTGTGAGAGTAATGGTGGTTGGGGATTTTAATGCTAAAGTGGGTAAAATGTTATGGAGGGAGTAGTAGGTAAATTTGGGGTGCCAGGGGTAAATGTAAATGGGGAGCCTTTAATTGAGCTATGTGTAGAAAGAAATTTGGTAATAAGTAATACATATTTTATGAAAAAGAGGATAAATAAATATACAAGGTATGATGTAGCACATAATGAAAGTAGTTTATTAGATTATGTATTGGTGGATAAAAGGTTGATGGGTAGGCTCCAGGATGTACATGTTTATAGAGGGGCAACTGATATATCGGATCATTATTTAGTTGTAGCTACAGTTTAGAGTAAGAGGTAGATGGGAAAAGAGGAAGTGGCAACAACAAGTAAGAGGGAGGTGAAAGTGTATAAACTAAGGAGGAGGAAGTTCGGGTGAGATATAAGCGACTATTGGCAGAAAGGTGGGCTAGTGCAAAGATGAGTAGTGGGGGGGTTGAAGAGGGTTGGAATAGTTTTAAAAATGCAGTAATTAGAATGTGGGGCAGAAGTTTGTGGTTATAGGAGGGTGTGGGGCAGGAGGAAAGAGGAGTGATTGGTGGAATGATGAAGTAAAGGGTGTGATAAAAGAGAAAAAGGTAGCTTATGAGAGGTTTTTACAAAGCAGAAGTGATTATAAGAAGAGCAGAGTATATGGAGAGTAAAAGAAAGGTAAAGAGAGTGGTGAGAGGAGTGCAAAAGGAGAGCAGATGATAGAGTGGGAGAGGCACTGTCAAGAAATTTTAATGAAAATAAGAAAAAATTTTGGAGCGAGTTAAACAAGTTAAGAAAGCCTAGGGAAAATATGG